>JARYZH020011362.1:1211530-1811530 GCA_030021035.2 Notholithocarpus densiflorus | reverse complement strand
TTGTGGATAATCTGAACTTTATCAAGATTTATTTTAAGGGATTTATCCACAAGATAATTGTTCAAGATAATTGTTCTTAAAAAGCTTGAATTATCTAGAAAAGAGATAAAAAAAATCATGGACGGAGGATGAAAACACGTCTAGATACAAGGACCGGATAAAAAACTCTAGAAGGAGAGTCCAAATGGCACCCAAACACAAAAGTGCGTTCGGCATCCAAGAGCCAATTCGGCACTTTTGGAGTGTCGAACAGCACTTTAAAAGTGCCGAATTTCTCCTTTTTGGGCTTTGGTCCAATGGCCTTCGGGTGACGATAAGGCACACCCTTTTTCGACCTTTTCGCAAAAGGATGAGTTCGGATTCACATCCTAATTGTTCGTGCCTATTTTTTAGAGATTTCTGGCCTTTATAAATAGAGTTTGGGTCTCATAATTCAACACCTTTTTTTTGACGCTTTGAGAGGCATACGTTTTGAGACTTTCAAATTGCTGATCCTCTCTGAGATTTGCTGATTAAATTAGGGTGTTTGGGTTTCAAAGATAACTGAATAAGTTTCTTTGAACCCTAAAACGTCCTCTCAAGAACGAAGAGTGCTCATGCAAGAGGTTGTTTCTATCACCCTATCCTTTTTATGCTTCTTTTATTGAGGAATGTTTGATTCACCATTGATTTGTTTAAAGCATGATTATTTTTCTATGTGATTGTTATAATCTCTTTATTGAATGTCAATAATCTGCATGTGAACAACTCTTTTTCTTAAAATAAAACGGATCTACATCTTCCTTAGATGTAGATCTGAATTTTTCTTCAAAATAAAATGGATCTATATCTTCAATAGATGTAGATCTGAATTTTTCTTTAAAAAAAAAGGATCTGCATCTTACTTAGATGTAGATCTAATTTTTCTTAAAACAAAAACGGATTTTGTATCTTCTTTATATACAAATCTGATTTTTTTTTAATGCATGCAGATTTTTGAAATAAAGAAAGAGATCATGTATTGATGTTTTTGTTGTTTGTTTTGTTTGAGTCACGTATCATAAAATTATTTTATGAATGAGATCCTCTCCATAAAAAAAGAAAAAGTCTTTTTCAAATATAAAAACAAATCGGATTTTTCTATTATAAAAACCATTTTTTTTATCATCACAAAGCAGATTTGATCTTTTACAAAACTTAAAACCATTTTTTTTATCTCTTAAAAACAGATCTGAATTTTTTAAACCAACCAAAAGACTTTGTTTTTATTAAATAAAAACAGATTTGAATTTTCTCTTCAAAAACCATTCTTTTTACACACAAAAATAGATCTGATTTTTCAAGTCAAAATCAAATTTTTTTATCTCATTAAAACAGATCTAAATTTTTAAACAAAAAAGAGGATACATTCATAAATGGTTTTGTGTGGTTTAGTTTATTTCACATGTTCAACATATCATTCATAACATGCATAAAAATGGTACATTGGTCACAAGAGTTTAGAAGACCAGACTCTGTCTGGGCGGAATGGGTGCCTAACACCTTCCCATTCCGTAACCTAGCCTCCGGATTTAGGTCTTTGGCTAAGTAGATCTAGCCTTGTCTTTATTTATTTTGGGTAGATTGTAACTAGGACAAAAATCCATGTATTTTTGGTAGATTGTAACTAGGACCCAAAGCCATGTAAAGTTAAAATTTTCAAATTTGTATCTTTTTTATTCAATCAATGAAATGAGGAACAATTCAGTCATGTATTTTTTATTTAGTTTTTCTTATTTTTTGTACATAAAAAATAAGTGGTGACTCCACACCACTTACAAAATAAGTGGTGACTCCACACCACTTACCCAAAAAGAGAGGTGCCCTAAAAAGCACACCACAAAAATCTCTCTTTTCTGAGAGGCACTTTCGAGGTCTCTCACATTGAGATTTACTAGAAAATGAAGTTTTTCACAAGACACCCTTAAGTCAATTTTATTTGATTAAGACCTTTTCTGGCCCCAATCCTTTTAGTTTAACATTGCTAATCACTTTCTTATTGGTTTGTGAATAGACTTGACTGAGGGGAATGTTCAAAATCAAGCTTGGAAAGCTTTTGTGTGAGGTATCTTGTCTAAAATTTTCTTTTTCCTTTCTTTTATTTTCTGCCAAAAATCCTAGTTTTTGTTTGTTTGCGTCTGCCTTCACATGTTATCTTGTTTAGTTTATTTTCTGCATTCTTGCGCTTCCAAAGTCTCTGTTTCACATGCTTGTTTGTTTACTTGCTATCATATGTTTAGATTAGGGTTTCTTAGTTTTAATGCTATGCCATTCATTCACATGTCCATGCATTAATGCCATAGGTGCTGTGTTGCTGAAAGGTAAGTGAAGGTAAGTCATGCATTGGTATGAACATGCATTTGGTGACGTATGTCATTTGAATATTTGTTTTATGTCCAAATTGCATGCTTTATATGACTTTGTGATTGCCATGATACCTTGTTGCCATGATTAAGTTTGTTGCCTTGTTTTAGACGTATGATAGGGTTTTCACATGCTAGATAAATGCTAGAGTTTTTTATGTGTGGTTTGGCTCTCTCTTACTTTAGGGTATATAAGTATGTGTTTTGGGATAAAGATTCTATGTTGTATGTTAGATACATGATTAGTGTGTGTGTGAGTTTAGAACACAAGTGTTGAATTAGTTTTTAATAGGGTTAAGATATAAGACACGATGATGGGAAGCCAACCTTAGGGTTGGGCGATCTTAGGTGCCTAACACCTTTCCAAGAGCGTACCTAAACTCTGAACCCATACTCTGGTAGTAAGATCAAAGGTCATTCATCGAGATGGCGCTATATATTTGGTTCCTAGATCATTGCAAAAAACTAGGTGGCGACTCCATCCGTTGTATCCACAAGAACGAGTGTTTGAGTTTAGGCCTATTAGTCTATGCAATATGATTTACAAGATTGCTAGTAAGGTCATTGCCAATCGCCTTAAACCTTTTCTTGACTCTATAATCTCAGAGACTCAAAGTGCCTTTACGGCTAATAGATTGATCATAGATGATATTCTCATAACTTTTGAATCTTTACACCATATAGAGACTAATTGTACAGGCAAGTAAGGTTTTATGGCTCTCAAACTGGATATGAGCAATGTTTATGATAGGCTGGAGTGGGCTTTTCTTGAAAAAATTCTATTAAAAATGGGTTTTCCAGGAGGTTGGGTGGCTTTGATCATGGAGTGCATTACGACAGTGTCATATTCGATTCTTGTCAATGGAGAGCCAAAGGGCTTGTTTTGACCTTCCAGGGGTTTGAGACAGGGGGATCCCCTCTTGCCTTATTTGTTCCTTTTTTGTGCTGAAGGTTTAAATGCAATTCTTAGAGAAGCGGCAGTGAAAGGAGACATCCATGGGTTTTCCATTTGTAGGAATGGTCCCAAAACTCACTCACCTCTTTTTTACAGATGACTGTCTTTTATTTTGCAGAGCCTCATTGGCAGAGTGTGAGAAGATCCAAGAATTTCTTGCTTTCTACGAAGAAGCTTTGGGTCAAATGATTAATAAGGATAAAACAACCTTATTTTTCAGCAAGAATAATGATGCTCAGACAATGGAGGATATTAAATTATCATTGAATGTCCCTACAATTCAACATTATGAGAAATATTTAGGGTTGCTTCTTTTGTGGGCAAAGAGAAAAAAGCTTGCTTCGCTCACATTAAAGAGAGAATTTGGGTAAAAATGTAAGGGTGGAAGGAGAAGCTTTTATCCCAAGCCGGTAAGGAGGTGATGATCAAAGTGGTGGTACAATCTATCCCTACTTACTTTATGAGTGTGTTCAAAATACCTGTTAGCTTATGCAAAGATATTGAAGCTATGATCCGAAAGTTTTGGTGGGGGTAAGGAGAGTCACACAAGATTCATTGGGTTGTTTGGAATACACTGTGTTCATCAAAGTCGGTGGGGGGGGGGGATGGGGTTTAGAGATATTCAAAAGTTTAACAATGCTTTGCTTGCTAAATAGGTTTGGCGATTCTTACATCACAAAGAGACCTTGCTCTATAAGGTGTTTAGTGCAAAATATTTCTTGAGGAAAAATTCTCTTCGGCTGCGTCTACATTAGCTTCAGGATCAGATTTAGCTGCGTCTACAGTAGCTTCAAGATCAGATTCAGATTTGCTCCCTTCTTCATTGTCATCAAACATAGTTGCTTCCTCCTCAAGATCACCCCATTCCAAGTCACACACAATGGATTCTTCATATTTCTTATCCCAATCCCAATTCTTGTCTTCTTCAAATACAACATCCCTACTTATTATGATTCTTTGTGAAATTGGATCATAGAGCCTGTAAGCCTTGGACTCCTCACTAACTCCCAACAAAACACAACTCAAGCTCTTATCATCCAACTTAGTTCTTTTATTGTTAGGCACATGAACATGGGAGATACATCCAAAAACTCTAAAATGCTCAACTGAAGGCTTAACTCCGCTCCAAGCTTCTTCTGGAGTCTTGTTTTTCACTGCCACTGTTGGACTTCGATTCAAGACATGCATTGTCCAATTGACTGCTTCAGGCCAGAAAGTTTTTGGAAGTTGCTTTTCGGAAATCATACTACGAACCATATTCATAATAGTTCTATTCTTCCGTTCTGCAACTCCATTCTGTTGTGGTGTGTAGGCAGCTGTCAATTGTCTTCGTATGCCATTTACATCACAAAAATTGATGAACTCTTGTGATGTAAACTATCCTCCTCGATCAGTACGTAACATTCTAATGAATGAGTTTGTCTCCTTTTCAACATGTATCTTAAAACTCATAAAAACAGTAAAGGCTTCTGATTTCTCCATTAAAAATTAAACCTGTATTTTTCTACTAAAGTCATCAATGAAAGTAATCAAATACCTCTTCTTGCCATTTGAGATGGGCTTGATTGGTCCACAAATATCAGCATGCACTAATTGAAGAATTTGTGAAGCTCTCCAGGTGCTTTTCCTTGGAAATGAGAACCTTTGTTGCTTCCCTACCAAACAAACCTTACATAGCCTTGAGGGAGACTTAAACTGTGGTAAACCATTCACCATCTTCTTTTGCTGAAGAGTCTTTAAGCCCTTAAAGCTCAAGTGTCCATATCTACAATGCCAAAGTTGCAACATATCTTCTGTGATTGTGTTGAAACAAGTAGATGCTATAGGCTGAGATATAGCATGCAGTATGAACATTCGATTTGAAGCCATCTTCGTCTCCATTATTAAGCCTTTCTCAAGATGAAACACTTTACACTTTTTACCTTGAAACAAAATGTTCAGCCCCTTTTCTTGCAATTGCCCAATACTTAGTAAATTGTTCTTCAGCTCCGGCACATAAAACACTCCTGTGATAATCTGTACTCTTCCATTAACTTGTAGTCGTACATTGCCCTTTCCCATTACAACCATACTTGAGTTGTTGCCCAGCTTCACAGAATCTCTGAAACTTCCATCAAAATCCGAGAAGTATTCCTTCTTTCCACACATATGATTGCTACATCTTGAGTCAAGGAACCACATATCTTCTCCATTTGCCTTATTCATATCAACATAAGACACCAGTAACATCTCTTCTTGAGTTTGAGCATAGTTGGCTTCCTTCTCCTTGCTTGGACATTCCCATTGAAAATGCCCAAGCTTATGACAGTAGTAGCACTCCACTGTGGCTTTGTCGAAGCTTTGTCTGCCTTATCCCCTTCCTCTTCCTCTAAAACTTCCATGGCCTCGACCCCTTCCTCCAGATTGATCTCCATGAGTAATCTTCAAAGCGTGTTCTTCTTCCTCATGAGAACTCATGTGTTGTTCATGCACAAGCAGGCTGCTTTGCAACTCATCAATGGTTAAGGTGTCTATATCCTTAGACTCCTCAATGGAACACACAACATAATTAAACTTTGGAGTCATGAATCTTAAAATCTTTTCAACTACAGCAACATCTCCCTTGTCATCACCATTTGCTTTCATCTTGTTGGCTATGGTAAGGGTTTGTGCAAAATACTCATTCACAGATTCCCCTGCCTTCATGTGAAGAATTTCAAACTCCTTCTGGAGAGCTTGCAAGTGAGCACGCTTTACTCATGTTGTACCTTGATACTTTTGCTTCAAAGAATCCCATATGTTCTTTGCTGTATCCTTGTTGAGGGTTGTCTCCAGGACCGAACGATCTATTGCTTGAAATAGATAGTTCTTTGCTTTCAAATCTTTCAACTTCTGATCTTCAATGTTCTTCCTCTGAGCATCTGTAAGACCTTCTGCTGCTGCAGAAATCCCATTCTCCACCAAGCCCCAATACTCCTTAGAATGCAAGAAGTTTTCCATGAGCATTGCCCAATGATCATAATGCCCATCAAATTTCGGAACTGCTGGCTGCACAAAAGAATTTTCTGTCGTCGTACTTCAATCACTACACACGTAGAAGACTGCTGCTTCTAATTTTAACCAGGCCCCGTGATGGGGCTCTGATACCAAATGTTAGGAATCAGAAAAACTCATGAAAAAGATAAGGAAATTTGGGAGAAATCTTTGTTATCATTGAAAAGCAAACTTGGCTATATTATAGCCTTACAACAACTTGAAAAACAAGGAAAATAACAACCCACATTTAACAGCTCCTAATAACGTGGTAAGTCTAATTCAATCAAACAACTTATCCCTTAACAATAGGGACTTATTGACAGAGTGGAAACAACCCACTAAAACAACCTAACTTCTAGAATAACAAAACTTAACATTGACTGCTTAGAGCAGCAATGGCGATGGTGTTTCCATTATCAACATTTCTTTGATAGTGTATGAGGCCAATTGGAAATATAAACACGTCACTCTTTTGTAGCACCTTTGTGATAAGGTGGTTTTGAGGATTAGACGTGACAAACCCAACTTCTAGGCTACCTTCCAAGACAGTTAAGATTTCGGTTGCATGAGGGTGAGTGTGGGGAGGGTTGATACCCCATGGTGCGTAGTCAATACGTGCAAGGGAAATGCCAAGAGAGTTAAGTCTTGGTATTTGTGTAGAGGTCATTGGGCTCACCTTTGACCCTGCAGGATTTGATGTGTTGCATGCTATATAAAGTCCACTGTTGGAAAAATCACTAGCTTCAACCATTTTAGGATCCTTGCAAGTGAAACCATTAAGGAGCATTGCACACCAAGCATAATATTGCAAATAAGAAACATATAAGCCATACAGGGAAAAGTTAATAATTTTCTCACACAACTTATTTCACATGGTATATATATTCATTTTCATGTTTTAAGATTTTTTAAAATGGAAAATCTTATTACACACTCCACAAACACTTCCTCTTGAAATCATATTTTAAAAACACGATTTCAATCCATTTGACTGTGTGTGTACGTATAATAAGGAGTGTGTGACTGTCGTTATTTTAAAAATGTTGTTGTGGATATTGGGTACGAGATTGTTAAATTTTAGGTGAAAGTATACATGTTAAAAGGCTCATATTGTACCTTGACTGTTTGTATCTGTGACACAGAAATCTTGGAGAGGACTAGGATCTGATGCCAATGCAGTAGTGAAAACGAAAGCTAGAAGTCCGAAGAAGAGGATGAGGGAGGCCATCTGCAAATTCTAAGTATAGGAAGCTTCGAATCAAAGGAAGAAGGTGTTGTAGTATAGGTTAGGGAGAGAGATAAAGTAATTGAGATATTTTGGTTGTGAAAGACTCGTGTATGTAGGAGCTTCCTATATATAAGGTGGGGGCTGAGAGAGGACAATATAAAGGAATCCAAATCTTCTATCTCACTTTTCTTACTCTACTCTATACTTCACTAATAAAAGCTTGTCACGTATTCACCTAATTAATTAAATACTATTAATATTATCATTATTAATTAATGGTAGTATTTAATTAATTAGGTGAATACGTAGCAAGCTTTTATTAGTAGAGTATAGAGTGAAGCAGGAAAAGTGGGACAAAAGATTTGGACTCAATATAAAGGCTCAATAAAAAAAGAAAATGAAAGAAAGAAAGAAAGAAAGAGTCTAGGCCAATTAGACTGTACGAGAATCGGTAGTATTGCAGGCAGGCAGGCTAGTAATTAAATTATCTTCTAATGTTCCAAAAACCCATTTGAGGGCCGGCTCAGGCTGTCATATTTGCCACCAAGTCCAAGTTATAAATGCTTCACTTCACTTGAAAACTTTATTTGTTTTATTTTTAAGAATGTATTAATATTAGATGATTGATTTGAAATAATCAACGAAAAAGAGAACAAGTTCAACAAGACAAAAATATAAAAATAAAAAGTGAATTTATGATGTTTGATATGTGAAAGATGACTGGTGAAGGGCTGAGGTTTTGGGCTTGACTTCTCTGAGGTTTGAGGCCCAGCCCAAGTGGACGAAACCAAGCACTTTTTTAGGCCGAAAATGAAAGAATGAAATGAGGCCTGTTTGGACCTTGAAATGGATGAGCAAGACAGGGGATCTATTGGCCCACTAACTCCTAAAACCGCACCAGCCCATCAGTCACCACTAACTCCAAGATGGTTATGGGATGTGTGGAGTTTTCTTTGCCCGAACATGTGTCATTATGATTTTTGTTAATTATGGTTATATAGACATCCGTACCGATAACATGTAAAATCTTGTTTTCAAAACATAATTTCAATTATAATTGTGTTATAAAAATACGATTTCAACTGTATCCCGTCCTTATAGCATGCAAATATTCTTTGATTTTAGCCTAGGGCATCAGCTAGGGGATGCAATTTTCCATATCATGCAGCTAAATTTTCTTTTCCCCATCTTAAAACAACATTTCATACATATATTGCCCAACTATGGGGTGCAAGAAGATGGTGCATATAAATGATATAATATACCCATTGCCCTAGCTATACAAAAACAAGATATTGATTTCTCAGTAGTGGGATCTTAGTATTTCCCACCAAGTCAAGCCAATCCCCACTATAAAATCAGGAGAAGCTTACACTAAACATCATTCAAACACTTAGCATATACCCTTTATCCATCTAGAAGACATCCCATCATCCAAGTAACATTCCAAGGCTCTCTCTCTCTCTGGATTCTTTCTATCCCAGCAGTTTAAGTGTTTAACCATTTATGTGTTAGGAAAAGTTTAGACTTTGTGTATATGAGATCTCTCATTGCAATGAAGGAAGTGTTTGGCTTTCCATCTAATGCTAAAAATTAAGAACTATGTTCGACAACGTACGTACATATTTTTTTTATATGATTTCCCTAAAACAGTTTAATTCCATATCCTACTAACTCTTAAAGTGTTAGATAGGTATTGAGCCAGTGATATTGACAACTTATTGTGCATCATTGTAATATTTGGATGTTCCACTTTAATATCCATGACTGAAAAATTTAGATTTAGACCCTAAATAACTAACCAGGGGATTTTTCTTTTCTTTTTTTTTTTTTTTTTTTTTTTTTTTTTGGAGAAACAGCTAACCAGGGGATTAATTGTGGCATTTTTGACAACTTTAGCAGTTACTCCCTAATAAAATTAATTTGATGTATGAAGTTTATATCATTGGAAGCTATAATGCATAGTCATAAATAATTATAATTGGATGTGTCTCCAATCTCCATGCATATCTACATGGGTTATACGAAGTTTAATATGCATATAGTAAAAGAGAGAATATTATTATTCATTGTGTTTTCTCATTGCTCTCAAGATATTTTCTTATTCCAGAATTTTTTTTTCCAAAAGTGGTTTTATAAAAATATATTTTGAATTCAAAATGAATTTTCCATAGAGGATGTTAGGACATATATGTTTCACATGTTAAGAACATATGTCATGATTTTATGTAATTGACTAATCCTTTGACAAAACACACTTTACTTGTATTTGGGTAGATCTAGGATGTGTTTTAAATACTTCAAGAAACCATGTTTCAAGATCAAGTGTTAAAGCCTTCAAGTCTGTCCAAGAAAATAAGCTGAAAGTGCAGAATTACTAAAACTCGACAGCTGGCTCGACAGCTGCATCTATCGAGCTTAATAAAGCTGTTTCAGCCCTGTGTTCTCGACACCTGCTCGACACCTCCTATCTGTCGAGGTTTATGAATTTCAGAATCTTGATATGATTTTCTTGGGATCCGTGATTATGTTTTTGGGCTTTCTTTTCTCCTAACCCTAAACATATAAAAGGATTGTTTTAAGAGCCATCAATGAGTACACAAGTTGCACAAGTATTGAGCAAACTTTGTTCAAGCAAATTGTGACCGGAGACAAAGTTCTTGCCCTTGTTCATCTCTTTCTCTTGAAGAAGTTGCTGTGTATTTGCACCGTAGGGTTTTGTAACCAAGCATCTTCTTGATCTTCATCGTGTGGATGAACTGAAGAACTTTGCAGCCAACAACCTTCTTAGTTGGTGATTGAAGTCGCGTACTGGGATCTGCGCATTGGTTAGTCACGTACTTGGGAGCCGTGCATCAAAAAAGGGGAACTGTCACTACAGAACAAGTCCAATTGGGTATTGGGGTAAGGGTTCAACTGTAGGTTGGTAAGGTACTTGGGATTCCTTTACTTGTAACCGCTTGTTGTGATAATAGTGGAGTTTCGGGAGTGGTGACTTGAAAATCACCCGGTGTGGTTTTTTGCCGTAAGGTTTTCCCCATTCGTAAACAAATCACCGTGTTATTTATTTTCCGCTGCATAATTAGTTTATTGGTGATTTGTTTGTGCTACCACGCGTTTGCATGATAAATTGATTAATTAATAACTTGGCTAATTAATTAATTAATTTCTATCACAAGGGGTCAATTCAGTTTGTGGCCTATCAAGTGGTATCAGAGCAGACACACTCTGATTAGGTTTTAATCTTTGCTGTGTTTAATCCATTGACCCCTGTTTGTCATGGATAGAGGACAGTCATTAATTATATCTCCTTTATTTGATAGCACTAACTATGCATACTGGAAAGTACGCATGAGAGCTTTTTTGCAGTCTCTAGATGAGAAGGTGTGGCAAGCTGTGGAGATAGGCTGGACTAAGCCAACAAAAGCGCCGGCCGATTGGGATGATGCGAAGATCAAGGAAGCAAATTTCAACAGTAGGGCATTGAATGCTCTATTCAGTGAAATCACCAATGAAGAGTTTAAGAAGATATCCTCTACTGAAACTGCCAAGGAGGCTTGGACCATCCTCCAGACAACCTATGAGGGTACAAAGGCTGTTAAGGATTCAAAGCTACAAAGGCTTACTACAAGCTTTGAAGAGATTAAGATGGAGGAGGATGAGTCGTTTGACGAGTTCTATGCTAAGCTTAAAGACATAGTGAACTTAGCATTTAATCTTGGGGAGACTATTCCTGAACCTAAGATTGTGAGGAAAGTGCTCAGATCTCTGTCTGAGAGATTCCATGCCAAGATTACGGCGATTGAGGAATCAAAGGACATTGACAAGATTCCTTTGACAGAGTTGGTTGGTAATCTGCAGACTTACGAATTAGGGTTAACAAGGATTGGTAAGTCAGGCAAGAGCAAGAGCAATGATACGGATGAGTCTTCAGAAGATGAAGATTCTAAGATGAAGTCCTACATCAATAGGCAGTTCAAGAATTTTATGAAGAACACCAATGGAAAGGGTTTTGACAAGGACCGTAGGCAATCTAGTTCTTCTCAGTTCAAGAGCCAAGATAAAGGGAAGAAGGATGTAAGGGATGGTGGTCAGTACACTGTTCCAGCAGGACCTAAGTGCTTTGGGTGTCAAGGCTTCAGTCATATGAAACATGAGTGTCCTACTTATCTTAAGAGCATTGGGAAGAGCAAGGCACTTGCTACTACTTTGAGCGACACCGAGCCTGAGTATGATTCTGACAATAAGGATGACGGAATCCTAAATGCCTTCACCGCCACTGTCAATCCTACTGAGGGGATTGTTGAAAATGTGGATGAAGAAGAAGAATTGGTGGATTCTAAGTTTGAGAAGATGGATGATCAAGATGATATCCATACAGCCTATAAGAAACTATACAAGTTTTCTAAGAAATATGAGAAACTCTATAGGCTGGCCACCAAGAAGCTCAGTGATGTGGAACTTGATCATGAAGAGCTTTTCATAAAGTTTGATGAAGCTAATCAGACTATTTGAACACTGAGATTTGAGAACAATTTCTTGGTTGAGAAGACCAAGAAGCTTGAAGCAGAGGTGTTTCAAGTCAGAGCTCAACTGGAGAGAACTTCAAGTGTAAAGCTTGATGAGATGCAAAATCTTCAGAAATCTGTTTCCGATCGAACAGGTTTAGGGTATGGTCTTTATCTCTCTAATATTGCTTCTACTAGTTCTACTGTTTTTGTTCCTCCTGCTAATAATGTTGAAATTAAGAACAATGTTGTTGAAACTGTATTAGCTAGTGAGAACTTAGACAAGAATAAATCTATCTTAGGAGCACCCCCTAAGCAAGATAAGAAAGAAGCTAAGAACCTTAGGGCTAACTCTCATAAGCCTAAACAAAAGAAGCAACATCTCTGTCATCATTGTGGAGCTGCCGGTCATACTCGACCAAATTGCTATAAGTGGCTTGCCACTCAATAGAGCAACGGCATGATAGCATCCGGAAGTCAAAATCAGCTTCAATCCTCTATTGCTCCCCTTGGAGATCTTCTTAGAGCCCTCATGTTCCTTTCAAACTTGAACGGTTTCAATTCTTCCCCCTTACCGCCGGTTCAAGGGTTTAATCAAAGGAAAGGTTCTTCTAGAGTGTGGAAGGAAAATGGCTCTAAGTGATTCTATCACTTTCTTCTCTCTTTTGTTTGTTTGCATTACTTGTGTGTTTTGCTTTCCTGTTTTGAGTCAGTCTAGTTTTGATGCTGTGTTTAACATGTTTTTGTTTGGTTATTTTTCAATTTTGCTTTGTTTTGTTTTTCATATAAAAATTAAAAAAAAAATTTGAAAAATCAGAAAAATACAAAAACAGTATGTGTTTTGTGTACATTGGTACTTGTGTACCTTGGATGGCCATTGAAACAAAATTTTCTAAACTTTGTATCTCTTGTAGCTTAGATGAGCATCTCTATGCACAACTAAGCAAGTGAGCTTTGTGGCTCTTGTTTGTGATGAGTAAGATTAAGTTATCTCTTGTACTTAACACTCGTATCACTCTTTCTGACAGGAAGGATTAGAAAATCCTAAGAGAAAGGCATAAATAACCATCTCACCACTGTTGCCCACCAATCATAATGACACCTGTATGCTTCGGCATAGCAAAAGTGCAGTGTCAATGACATTTGTGTGCTTAGGCATAGCAAAATTGGAATGTCATATATCATTGGGTATTTCTTTTCTCTCTCTTGTATGCCTATGCATGATATGCTTAATAGAAAAATATGCAAAGAAAAAAATCAAAAGCAAAAAGATAAAAAATGCTTTAAATATGATTGTAAGCGTGTTTTCTAGGAGATGTGGGAGTTATAGGATGCACCTCGGAGGTAATAATCCCCATCAAACAGTTATGATTGTGTGTGAGTTAAAATGATTTTCTCATATCTCAAATCGTCATAACATGTATACACTTATGCAATCTTGCGATGTTCTTCACACACAATACGCAATATTCTTTGCTACTCTTGATACAAGTGTAGGTACAATGTGATTTGGCCATTACAAGGTTTTACATGTGTTAATGTATGCTCACTAAACTGTCTTAACTTGTTTTTGAAAAATAAAATCGGTTAGACTTGTTTAGTGTGTGCGTGTGTTTTTGGGATCCATGTGTTTAAAAATTATTATTGAGAGATGATTTTGAGAGCTTTTTATGTTGATTGGATCATTGGTTGAGTTGCATGCTTGATTTCATTCATATCTGTGTTTTTTTCTCCTCGAAAAACTATTTTGAAAAGCTAGCTCGACACCTCCTCGATACCTCCTCGATAGCTGGCTATATGTTGAGCTTCCTTAGCTTTTTCTTATTGCAATCTCGCTAGCACCTCGACACCTGGTGGATCGATCGAGAAAGCTCCTGCCTCCTCGATAGCTTCTTGACACCTGGTGGATCGATCGAGCCTCACTTTTTGTGTCTGATGTTGTGTTCCTCAATACCTTCTCGAAACCTGCTTCTGTTGAAGGCCATTTTCTCAACACCTACCTCGACAGATGGTTCGACACCTCTATCTGTCGAGATTTACTAATGCTCTATTTAAACTCCTCGTGCGATCCGCTTCTCATTTCTGTCGATCTCTCTCTCGATTGCTCTGACTGTTCATCTCCCAAACACCATCTCTCTCACTCCAAATCTCTTTCTCAAGGGTTCCTCAAGCTTTTTCAAGTTTTCTTCACTTTGTAAGCTTCTACTCTCTTTCATTTTCATGCATTTCATGTTTTGAAACCTAGGTTTTTGGGGTTTTTGAAAAAATTTGGGGTTTTTTTAAAATTGATGAGTTATTGTTGAAATTTGGGGATGAGTTTTCACTTATATGAGTTTGAAATCTCATGCATTGCATCACATTAGCATTACAACAGTATTTTCATGCATTTAGATGTGTGCAATATGTTTGTGTGTTGGTAGGATTGGATTGGGTTGAGCCCATGATGCAATTACTTTTGCATGTCACATGTTCATGCATTTCCCATGCATACGTACTCTCTTTTCAATATATTTGTTATATTTGAATTGTTTGGGACTTTTCTAATTGTCTCTTTTTTCTCTCTCCCTTTACTGTTGGTTACGTTAGTAGTGTCTATGGCACCGAAACGTAAATCCACTCTGTCCCGGAACCCTCTTCGTTCCAGGGCATCCTTTTCGTCTTCAAATTCTGCCCCCTTATCTCTTCGGTTTCGTGATGATGATGCCCACAAGGCATTCTCGGAGAAATTTTCTAAACGAGGTGTTCATTCGAAACACCAAGTTATTTTGGCAGACTTTGCCGAGACCGACCTTCCTGATGTCATTCACAGTCGGGAATGGCAGTCTCTTTGTGACGAGCCTGTCACTTGTCCTCTCGTGCTTATTCAAGAGTTCTACTCCAACATGCATAGGATTGACTGGTCTGTCCCTCACTTCTTCACTCGTGTTAGGGGTGTTAGCATTCCTGTCACACTGCAGCTTGTTGCGGATGTGCTTCGGGTTCCTAGGATAGAGTTTCCTGACTATCCTAGTTGTGAGCGTCTGAGGGCTGTGTCCAAGGATGAGCTTATTTCTGCTTTTTGTGAGCACCCTTCTAACTGGGGTGAGCGTCAGTATACACCATGTAAGGCCTTTGCAAAAGGTCCTAGATTCTTAAACATGGTGATGACCTTTATACTCCATCCACTCTCTCACTACAACTCCATCACAGAGCCTCGTGCTCGATTTTTGTTGTCTCTTCTTGAGCATCTTCCTATTGATTTTTCGTCTCATTTCATTCTTTCTATTATAGATGTTCATTTGGATTCGGCGTCCCGTAATAAGCTCATCTTTCCTTCCGCTATCATGAGGATTCTATGCCACTTTTCTGTTCCTTTTCCCTCGTCTGACCATTTCATCGTTATGTGTGCTATAGACGCCGCTACTGTAAAATGTAGTGAGGCGTAGTTTAGGTTGCGACAGACGGATTCAGCAGCTCCTCTGTCCCGTCCTGCTCCATCCAGATCTGCTCCTTCCACATCCGCTCCCTCCTCTTCTACGAGTGATGTGTCACTAGGAGACATCATGGCGCAGTTGCAGCGCATGGATGCTCGCTTCGATACACTTTCTACGGAATTGTATCAGGTGAACGTTCGTGTCGGTCGTATTGCACGACGGCAGGCGACCATGGGCGGCTTTTCTTCTGAGGCTTCTCCTTCACCACCTCCTCCCGTGGCTTCTGATTCTGAGGATGAGGCTGATGATGATGGTGATGACGATGATGCTTTGGATGATGCTGATGGAGATGCTAGCTCTACTGATGAGATGTCTACTTGATACTCTTACCCTTTGTCGCTTGTGACAAAAAGGGGGAGTAGTTTTGGATATGAGAATAGTCACTCTTAGGGGGAGAGTTAGTATAGGACCATTTTTGATTAGGGGGAGTGTTGTTCTTTTTGAGGGATGTAGTGAGGATATTATGTATCTTTTGCTATTACATGTATCTTTTATTTTCTTTCTTTTTGAGATACATTGTTCTTGTACATTAGGTCTTGTGACCATATTTATGACATACATTGTACTTATCTTTTTATATGATGATGTATGTTGTTTCTTTCACCTACCTCTTCATGTGTTGTTTCTTTTCTCTCTTTATACACATGCTTCTTATATTTGTATGCAATCTATTATTTCTGTTTCACACAAAGATGCCTGGATGAGTTTTGTTTAAAGTGTTTCAGAAATACAGGTTGTCAAAGTCTACTTGCCATAAACTCTCTTCTTGCAAAGTTTTTCAAGAGTTTGTGTTAGGATAGATTTTATTGTATTCAACAAGTGAATATGAGTTGAGTGATTTATGACTTCTCTCATATGTTCATTTGTTTGTTGTGGTTTTGTCACGAATTGCCAAAGGGGGAGATTGTTAGGATATATGTGTTTCACATGTTAAGAACATATGTCATGATTTTATGTACTTGGCTAATCCTTTGACAAAACGCATTTTACTTGTATTTGGGTAGATCTAGGATGTGTTTCAAATACTTCAAGAAACCATGTTTCAAGATCAAGTGTTAAAGCCTTCAAGTTTGTCCAAGAAAACAAGCTGAAAGTGCAGAATTACTAAAGCTCGACAGCTGCATCTATCGAGCTTAAGAAAGCTGTTTCAGCCCTGTGTTCTCGACACCTGCTCGATAGCTTCTTGACACCTCCTATCTGTCGAGGTTTATGAATTTCAGAATCTTGATCTGATTTTCTTGGGATCCGTGATTATGTTTTTAGACTTTCTTTTCTCCTAACCCTAAACATATAAAAGGATTGTTTTAAGGGCTGTCAATGAGTACACAAGTTGCACAAGTATTGAGCAAACTCTGTTCAAGCAAATTGTGACCGGAGACAAAGTTCTTGCCCTTGTTCATGTCTTTCTCTTGAAGAAGTTGCTGTGTATTTGCACCGTAGGGTTTTGTAACCAAGCATCTTCTTGATCTTCATCGTGTGGATGAACTGAATAACTTTGCAACCAACAACCTTCTTAGTTGGTGATTGAAGTCGCGTACTAGGATCCGCGCATTGGTTAGTCACGTACTTAGGAGCCGTGCATCAAAAGAGGGGAACTGTCACTACAGAACAAGTCCAATTGAGTATTGGGGTAAAGGTTCAACTGTAGGTTGGTAAGGTACTTGGGATTCCTTTACTTGTAACCGCTTGTTGTGATAATAGTGGAGTTTCGGGAGTGGTGACCTGAAAATCACCCGATGGAGTTTTTTGTCGTAAGGTTTTCCCCATTCGTAAATAAATCACCGTGTTATTTATTTTCCGCTGCATAATTAGTTTATTGGTGATTTGTTTGTGCTACCACGCGTTTGCATGATAAATTGATTAATTAATAACTTGGCTAATTAATTAATTAATTTCTATCACAAGGGGTCAATTCAGTTTGTGGCCTATTAGAGGAGAAAACTTATATAGAGGGTCAATACTAAGGGGGAGTCATAAAGTTGTTTGCTTAAGAGCTTAAAGACTTCATCTTCTTTGTCATTTCGCTTTAAAAAGGGATGTAGTATTGTGAGTTGATGCTGATTTTCTTAATTTCGTTTGTTTTAAATACAAACTTATATATTTAAAGCTTATTGTATGTTGCTAATTTTTTTCTATACATGTTCTCTATGAATTTAAATGTATTTTTTTTCATATTTTAGGAACGCATGGATCAAGTCTCATGAAATAGAAAGCATTCCTAATTTTTTTCCCCCAGTGATTTATAAAATTACTTTGTATTTCATTGATTTTGTTAGAGATATATATTAGACATATTAGCCCAATGTAATAGGCCCAAGCCCAGTCCTGCTTTTACTAGTAGTCTAGGGTTTAGTCGCCTATATATACTCATGTTATGGCTCATTGTAACACAGGTTATTGTACTACACTCTTATACAATAAAGATGTAGCCCTTAAGGGATTCCTCCGTGGATGTAGGCTGTCAAGGCTGAACCACATAACCCTCGTGTTCTCGGTGTTCCTATTCTATACTTCCACTTCCGCATCCACTCTAGTATATACGACATGGTATAACACATCGCGTTGCTAATAATAAATACATTTAACAGATTTGTTGTTTTGTGATTTTTTTTTTTTTTTTTTTGCCAAAGAGAGTCAATTTCATATAGGAGACCGTTTCGGTTTGGTCAGAGGAACGAAATATTTTGGTACTTGTGGAGGAACAAAAACTCAAACAAACAGTAACAGGCTAAAATGTCTAAATAATTGACTTTTGCACAATTTATTTATCATAAACATAAGGTAGAAATTCCATAATGGGAGGCCCAAACAACTGATTAAGAAAGTAGGAGTGAAGATGAGCTATTCTAAGATACATAAATTGTTTTCCCGAGGTACAGAGATCAAGTAAAACTTTACTAAACTCTTATCACTTCCTCTTTCTTGTTCTTCTCCAGGCTTTTTCCTCAATCTTTTTCAACCCCCTCTTTGTTGCAACCTCCTTCCCTTTTATAGGTATTATTCCTTCCCTTATTTACCTAGCTGGCTTGCTTCTGGTTGGATTTTCAGGATACTTGTCACATCACCCCTCTGTTCTACCCCCCTTTCATCATGAAATAGGACTTTTGTGGGTGTCTACACTTTTCAGGCTATCCTTATTCATTTAATGTGAAAGAGATTAGGTAGAGAATCTCTCATTAATGCGGAGGTGAATGCTTTTGTGATTCTAATCTTTTTAGGGTGTTTTTAGATGAATCTGATGGGAGTGGCATCATGGATTAAAAAGGGGAATCAGTTGCTCGTTGTCCCTCTCGTGTCCGCCGAAGGACCATCCACGCTTGTTACCTCGGATTAGAGTTTTGGTATTGGTGGCGAACTAGGATCTCCACGGGAATTGTTATGGTGAGTTACCCTTTATTCTTCAGGCGTTCTAGCTTCTACCCACATTGAAGGGCATGGCTCATCTCTTCAAGTACGACCTTTTGGGCCTTTGTGCCTCGGCCTAGAATCAAGTTCACCCCTCCCCCCCCCCCCCCCCACAGTACTAGTGTACCATTTTGAGATTACCACTATATATATATATATATATGTTTGTATTTATTTATGTAAAAATTTTAAATCTACATATTTTATAAGCTTAAATATAAGCCTAAGTACATTAACCGATATTTTATCCTAAATAACATGTTTTTTAATATAAAAAAAAATTAAAATTTTTTTTATTGTACCGGCCAAAATGCCAATACTAGCTGAAACACTCGAAATATACCAAAGACAACTGGTACAGACTGGTATAGTCTGGTAATTTTTTCAATACATTTTGGAGGAGTGTTGGTACATGTTTAATGGTCAATACGATATATTTTTCCAGTATGGCTAGTACTGGTACATTATTGACTTCCCTGGTTTTGCCACAGAATTGTCAAGGGAGATATTATTGACTAAATTCTTATACAAAGAAAAAGTGTTGTAAGGATTGTAATTTATTCAATTTTGGTTTATATAAGTTGAGCCAAGAAGCAAGTTGAAGATTTTAAGTTTCAAAAGACACAATCAAGTGAAATTATTATTTCTCAAGTGAATGTTAGACATAAAGTTTACAAGACCTTGCTTGAACGTTGTTTGACTTAAACTTTAACAGAATGTTTGCTAGACCTTTGCTTGACATTCATACTAGTGAAAATTGCGTGAACAGTAGACCTATTTGTTTTTCCTCTAGTTTAACCTATATCTATATATATATACACACACATATATAAACTAAGAATTTTTAGAGAGAGAGAGAGAGAGAGAATATCAAGAGTCAAACCTTGAGCTTTAACTGGGATATTAAAACATTATAACTGTTGTTCATCCAAACCGAAAAAAAAATTTACAAACCTCTTGCAATAAGATCATTGGTTGAAAACTTCTAAAGAGCTCTTTGGAGCACCAGAAGTCTAGGTTGTTGCAAACGAGGATCGATTGTGATGAAAGTTCGTGTAGAAGAAATCTAGTTGCAAAGTTTTTTTTTTTCCTCATTTGAAGAGGTTCTCCATTGATTTTCCACTTCATTTTGTTTTTAAAAGGGGAGTAGTATTAAAACTTGATCCGAATTTGCTTAATTTGATGTATTTTGAATACAATCCTACGTATTTAAAATTTATTGTAGATTAGTCCTTTTTTTTTCCATGCATATATATTCTCTATGCGTTTAATTTGTTTGTTCATGTTTAGGAAGGGCTGTTTCTTGCCTCATATAATAGAAAGTACAAGTTTTTGTCTATGATTTATAGGGCTACTCTGTTTTCCATTGACTCGTTGTTTTGTGATATTTGGTCCTAGAATAGAATTACCAAAAGGGGGAGATTCTTAGATTACTGACTGAACTGAATTCTTGTGTCAAAGGAAAGTGTTAGAAGGGCTGCAATTTTTGCAATTTTGGTTTGTTTTAAGTCGAGTCAAGAAACATATTGAAGAATTCAAGATATAGAAGACTCGGTATTTTTGCTTGAGTGAATGTCAGACATAAATTTCACACGACCTTACTTGACCTTGTTTGAAGGAAACTTAAATAGTGTTTGAGAGACCTTAATTTGCTTGACAATTGCTTGAGCTAAAATTGCACGAGCGGTAAATAGTCTTGTTGTGCCTTTTGTTTAACCTTTATTTATTTTTTATATGTATATAAACCAACCCTTTTGAGAGAGAGAGAGAGAGAGAGAGAGAGAGAGAGAGAAAGAGAGAGAGAGAGAGAGAGAGCCAGATAAGAGCATATCTTAGAGTCAAATCCCCATGAACTTTAACTGCGAGATGAAACTTAATTTGTAAGTATTGTTTGTTGAAATCACATACAAGCTCGAAGGTTTAACAATGGAGGAAAGAAAATCACAGAGAGAGAGAGAGAGAGTGAACACTATGAAGCTTGTGAATGGTTTCGTATGTATATAATTATCATGCTTTGTCCCTTATATAATGAGAACATAGGCGGGAAAAATAACAGAACTAACCAACTAATGATCCAGCCAATACAACAAAGACACGTGGCTTAGAATCTTAACAAACTAACTAAATTCACTAACCTGTACAGTGTAAACGACAGACCATTATACACTCTAAGCTACACTATGCTTTTGTAGTCTAACTCTTTATGTACAAAATACAATATACAAATACAACTCTACTATATACAAGATAACCACTGCTTAACACTCCCCCTTAAGATGAAATATATATGTTTATTAAGTTCATCTTGGACAGAAGGAAATAGAATTGTTTATATCCAAGTGCCTTTGTGAAGAAATCAGCTATTTGGTGTCTAGTAGGAACATGAAAGGTTTTAATCACACCATCTTGAATTTTGTCTCGGATAAAATGACAATCAACCTCTATGTGTTTTGTTCTTTCATGAAATACTAGATTTGCAGCAATGTACAAAGCTGCCTTGCTATCACAGTACAAAGAGGCTGCCTGATTGTGTTCTAAACCAAAGGTTTTAAGCAAAGCTAACAACCAAACAATCTCACTTGTCACTGTAGCCATTGCTCGATATTCTGGCTCCGTTGAAGATCTTGACACTACTTGTTACTTTTTACACTTCCAGGATATTAGAAAATCACCAAGGAAGACACATAACCCTGATATAGACCTTCTGGTGTCTGGACATGCTGCCCAGTCAGCATCACAGTAGGCTTTGAGTCATAATTCTAAATTTGCATACAGAAATTAACCTTGCCCTGGTGTCTTCTTTAGGTATTTGAGGACTTTATAGGCTGCTTGTAGATGTGGAGCTTTAGGGGAACTCATGATTTGACTCAGCTTATGCACTGAGTAACATATATCTGGCTTGGTGAGAGTCAAATAAAGCAGCTTACCTATTAGTCTTCTGTACAAGGATGGATCTGAAACATCTTCTCCCATTGAACTACTAAACTTAGCTGATTGTTCCATAGGCACATTAGCAGGTTTACTTGCTAGTAGACCTGTATCAGAGAGCAGCTCTAGAGTGAATTTCCTTTGACACAAGCTGATACCTTTCTCAGTCCTAGCAACCTCAAGATCTAAGAAATACTTCAAGGTACCAAGGTCCTTGAGTTTAAACTTGTTGTCTAGGAAAAGTTTGAAAGTATTTACTGCCTCCACATTATTGCTAGCAATTAAGATGTTATCCACATATACTAGCAAAATGATAATTGAACATTTACTGATCTTAGTGAAGACAGAATAGTCAGATTTAGATTGAAGAAAACCATGATCAATAAGAGTGGAAGATAGCTTGGCAAACCACTGCTTGCTTGCCTGCTTCAAGCCATAAAGAGACTTTGTGAGCTTACACACCTCCCCCTTGCTACCAAATCCAGGAGGAGGAACCATATACACTTCCTCATCCAAATCCCCATGCAAGAAAGCATTATTGACATCCAATTGAGAAAGATGCCAACTATACACAGCAGCAACAACCAATAAAGTTCTAACGGTCACAAGTTTCACCACAGGAGAGAAGGTTTCATAGAAATCAATACCCTCAGTCTATGTGAAGCCTTTAGCAACTAGTTTGGCCTTGTATCTTTCAATAGATCCATCTACCTTTAGCTTAATCTTGTACACCCCTTTGCACCCAATAGGCACCTTACTAGGAGGAAGTTTGGTCATAACCCAAGTGTGAAGCATAAATCTCAGCCTTCATGGCAGCTTGCCACAAGGGATCAGTTAAAGCTTGAGCATATGAGGTAGGTTCTTTGGCAATATTCAAGGCAACAGAAAAAGCTCTATGGGTAGTAGACAGTTTAGCATATGAGAGAGTAGAAGAAAGGGGATAAAGTATACCTGGACTATCAGAAAAACTGGAATCATGGGAAGGCATAAGTGAAGCTGAGGCCAAGACATGAGTAGAAGCAAGATCGCAGTGATAATCATGAAGGTATGTAGGAGGTTTATGAGACCTAATAGACCTCCTAACAATTGGCATATCAGGCAAGGGAGCAGCAACAACAGAAGGAGCAGGTGGAGGATCAATGATAGGTGGAGAAGGTTCCAAATCAGGATGAACAAGATCTAGAAACTCATCAGGGGGCACAGCTGTGTCAATAAAACTGAAAGGAAGAGAAAATTCTGTAGAAATAAGAGGAATGGACTCTGGAATTGAAGGCTGACATGGAAACATAGAATGAGAAGTGGAAGAAGGAAAAGGAATAGGCTTAGACAACCAATGAAAAGGGGAAGAAAGATTCTTTAAAGATGACATCTCTAGAAAGGAAAACTGATTTAGTGGACAAATCATATAGCTTATACCCTTTGGTGCCAAAAGGATAACCAAGAAAAATGCATGCCTTTGCCCTAGGATCAAACTTGGATCTGTTCCTAATTAAAGTAGAGGCATAACATAAGCAACCAAAGGATCTAAGATGATGATAAGAAGGAGGAGGACCTAAAAGTGTCTGATAGGGAGTGAGATTACCTAGAAGTGGACTAGGAAGTCTGATGATAAGGTAAGTGGCTGTAAGGACACAATCCCCCTAGAATTTCAAAGGTAAATTGGCATGGAATCTTAAGGCTCTAGCAACATTCAACAAATGCTGATGTTTCCTTTCAACAACAGCATTTTGTTGTGGTGTTTCAACACATGACAGTTGATGTAAGATACCTTTTGAAGCATAAAAGGTATAAAGAGCAAACTCAGGTCCATTGTCAGTCCTATGTACTTTGATGGAAACCTTGAATTGATTAAGGATCATGATAAAAAAAGATTGAACTAAGGAAGAAGCATCAGACTTATTCTTCATCAAATAAACCCAAGTACATCTACTATGATCATCAACCAAAGTAAGGAAATATCTTGAGCCATTCAATGAAGGGGTAGAATAAGGTCCCCAAATATCAGCATGTACCAAATCAAAACAAGATAAAGAAACACTTGTAGAAATAGGAAACGGTAATTTGTGTTGCTTAGCTAAAGGACAGACACAACAATCAAAAGACCTGATGTTATTACAAGAATTTAGTTTAGGTACAATAGTGTTCAACAAAGCTAATCTTTGTGAAGGATGACCCAATCTGTAATGCCATAATCTAACAACATTATTTGAAGTAACATCATTATTAGAAGAGTCAAGATTACAAGTATTAACACTCTTATTACAAAGAAAATATGACAATTTGGATAAAACCTCTGAAACAAAAGATGGTAAGGTGATAGAACTAGTGCACTGCAAGGTATAAAGACCTCCTTGCCTCTTACCTAACCCAATCATCTTCCAATGCTAAAAGTCCTGGAGAAAACAATAATGGGAAAGAAAAATACAGCAGCAAGAAGGATTTTGGGTCAGTTTGCTTATAGAAATAAGGTTGAAAGAAAAACTACGAATACAAAGCACATGGTCTAAAGTTAAGGTTGCTGAAACTTGAATAGTTCCAATATGAGTCACCTTAACCATGTCACCATTAGGAATCCAATCATTGGAGCTAATATGTGAAGTATTAACACTTGAAGAGAAAACATAATGTTCAAGAAAGGGAGAAAACCAGATACCTGATAGCTCTTGAGCTTGAACATCCATTGAAGGTTGAGTAATGATGGTAGCAACTTGATGAGTATTGTCCAAACATGCCTCTGGTGGAGCTTGAGTACCAAAGTGACATTGAGAGTTCAACAATCCAACCAATTGTTGATATTCAGCCTTGGTGAGTGTGACAGGTTTACTTGGATTATCTTCAGCAGTAATGACATTGTTTGCAAAGGATTGACCTTTGTTTTTTGTTCGTTTTTAGACCCCTTAAAACACAAGTTGTTTAACCTAGTTATTTAGCCAAGTGATTACTTAGATAAATTATTCAGATCTAGGTTAACATAATCAAATCATATCATGTAAGTAATTCGAAAATATAAAGAACACACGATATGATAACCCAGGAAAACCAAACCGGTAAAAAACCTGGGGAGGATTTAACCTAGCTATCCTCAAGGTAAAACAGATCCACTGTGAAAGAATTGAAGTTTTTACAATAGAACTTAGACCACTAACATCCTATTGCTACCTCGTGTAGAAAACTTACTACCACAACCCCATGATAGCTTCGAGTCCATGGACTACTTCTTTCCTTGATCCACTGCAACCACAAGTACTCCCACTTGTGACTTTGAGACTCCACTCAAAAGTGTCAGATCTTCTTTAAATTATTTATGCAGCAACTGAAGCGATCACCAAGTTCTTGACATAATCTTGTTCTTGATAACCCTAAGTGTGTATGAAGGTAAACACCTTTAGATCTCACAAGAGATTCAACACACAGCACATCAACAACCACAAAAACGTAGCTAGGGTTTTTCCTTTTATACTTGAAGTAAAATATAAAACCTTACACGTCAAACCGGGCTTGGGCTAAGTTGGAAATTTTGCAAAAAAAATAATATGCACAAGGTTTGATCGATCGAGCCTTGTAGATTTAGTCCAATAAATCCTGCAGTCACTCGATTCTAACTTTACAAATAAACACACTTTGAGCAGCCTAAATCTAGACTCTAAGTTTTGATCATGGTATGCCAACACATTACAAATTAAAGTTTTAATACATTTAGTTCCTAAAGTCTTAGAACCTAACATTTTTGAACTTATACCTAGGAGGATAGCCATGTAGTTTGTAGCATTTGTCAACTACATGTCCCATGGCTCCACAATGAGTGCATTGTGGTCTTCCAGTTTTGGACTTAGTGTAATTCTTGGCATTACCAGGCTTAGCTCCTAGAGTTACCAATGTTGCTACTCCATCAACCAAGGCTTTCTTCCCAGCACCCACCTTTCGTTGCTTCTCATCTTGAAGAAAAAGAGAAAATACTTTGCTCAAGGGAGGCACATGATCCATAAGAAGAATCTGCCCTCTGACAGCTACATAAGTCTCATTCAACCTTATCAAGAAAGACATAGTACAATCCTTTACTTGATGACCACAGGTACATGTCCTATAATTGGAAAATTCATCCCAAAGTCCCTTAAATTTGGTGTAGTATGCATTGATGGTTAAATCCTCTTGAGTCAAAGAACTAATCTTCTTTCTCAACTCAAAGATTCTAGGTCCATTACCTTGCCCATATCTGTATTGCAAGTCAAGCCACACATCTCTGGCAGTCTTGAAATAGACTATACTTGGTTGTAAATCCTTAGAAACAGAATTAAACAACCAAGCCAAGACTGTGCTGTTGCATTTACACCAAGCTATGTAATAGGGATGATCAACAGATTAAGGTTTAGGGATGGAACCATCAATGAATCCTAGTTTGGTCTTGGCATCCAAAGAAATAAGTATTGCCCTACTCCAAGTACTGTAATTCTCCTCAGTGAGAGGTTGAACAACCAATGAAACACTAGGATTATCACCACTGGATAAGAAATAAGGACTAAATGTATTTTCCCAAGGTTGGACAGTAGGGGTAGTAGCACTAGAAGTACTTTCAGTCATACTTAGTGCAATTTTAGCAAGAAAATGATGAAGATTCAGAGTCCCAAACAAGAATGAACAAAACAAAAATCAAGAATTGACTTTCTAGAAAATTCTTCAAAGAACAAGAACTGAATGCTGTGATATGATGTAAAACCAGACCAAATCAAGATACAATCTACAATCTTGATGAAATCACAACAGAAAGTTACAGATTGGGAATGAAACCCTAAGATTGAGAATTTCAATTTCCAACTATGAAGAAGAAAGCTACAAATTGGGAATTGAAACCCTAAGATTTCAATTTCCAATTATGAAGAAGGAAATCAAGATTTCAATATGCTAAAGACATCAAGATCTAGAAAGTGATGAACTTAGTGCCAGAATCAATAGAAATTGAATTAGGAAAATCAGAGAATATCAAACTTGAGCAAATCTCTGAACTAGTTCAGCTCTGATACCATGTTGAAATCACATACAAGCTCGAAGGTTTAACAATGGAGGAAAGGAAATCAGAGAGAGAGAGAGAGTGAACACTATGAAGCTTGTGAATGGTTTCGTATGTATATAATTATCATGCTCTATCCCTTATATAATGAGAACAGAGGCGGGAAAAATAACAGAACTAACCAACTAATGATCCAGCCAATACAACAAAGACACGTGGCTTAGAATCTTAACAAACTAACTAATTCACAGACCTATACAGTGTAAATGACAGACCGTTATACACTCTAAGCTACACTATGCTTTTGTAGTCTAACTCTTTATGTACAAAATACAAGATACAAATACAACTCTACTATATACAAGATAACCACTGCTTAACACTCCCCCTCAAGATGAACTATATATGTTTATTAAGTTCATCTTGGACAGAAGGAAATAGAATTGTTTATATCCAAGTGCCTTTGTGAAGAAATTAGCTATTTGGTGTCTAGTAGGAACATGAAAGGTTTTAATCACACCATCTTGAATTTTGTCTCGAATAAAATGGCAATCAACCTCTATGTGTTTTGTCATTTTGTTTTTAAAAGGGGAGTAGTATTGCGACTAGATCCGAATTTGCTTAATTTGATGTATTTTGAATACAATCCTACGAATTTAAAATTTATTGTAGGTTAGTCTTTTTTTTCCATGCATATTCTCTATGCGTTTAATTTGTTTGTTCATGTTTAGGAAGGGCTGTTTCTTACCTCATATAATAGAAAGTACAAGTTTTTGTCTATGATTCATAGGGCTACTCGGTTTTCCATTGACTCGTTGTTTTGTGATATTTGGTCATAGAATAGAATTACCAAAAGGGGAGATTCTTAGATTACTGATTGAATTCTTGTGTCAAAACAAAGTGTTGGAAGGGCTGCAATTTATGCAATTTTGGTTTGTTTTAAGTTGAGTCAAGAAGCACATTGAAGAATTCAAGATATAAAAGACTTGGTCGAGCGAATTCATTTTTGCTTAAGTGAATTTCAGACATGAATTTCACAAGACCTTACTTGACTTGTGAAACTTAAATAGTGTTTGAGAAACCTTAATTTGCTTGACAATTGCTTGAGCTAAAATTGCATGAGCGGTAAACAATCTTGTTGTGCCTCTTGTTTAACCTTTATTTTTTTTTATGTGTATATAAACCAACCCTTTTGAGAGAGAGAGAGCCATATAAGATCATATCTAAGAGTCAAATCCTCATGAACTTAACTGTGAGATGAAACTTAATTTGTAAGTATTGTTGATCCAAACCATAAAGAAAACCTCAAACCTATACTTGTAAGTTCATTAATTGAAAAATTTTAAGGAGCTCCAGATGACTTGTTGTAGATGAGGATCAATCGTGTAGAAGACATCCAAAGTTATGGGGTCGCTCTGATAGGAAGTCAAGTGGGGGATTTGTTGAGGATATATGAATAGTCTAGTTTCAAAGGTTTTGTAAGTAGACTATTGTAAATGTTTCTTTCTATAGCTGTTTTTCTATCGGTTGGATTCTTCGGAGTGATTTTCCTTTAAGTGGTTGTCCATTGATTTCACACTTCACTACCAGATTGTGCTTTTTTTTTTTTTTTTTTTTTTAAATTATACTATTTTTATTATTAACATTGCTTTTAGAATTGGTGATTGATTACTGTGGTGTGAAATTAAAGTAAATTCTTAAAAATATATTAAAATGAGAAAAAAAAAAAGAAAAGAAAAAAGATGGCTGTTGAATGTGGTTCTTAATTTAAAGTATAAGATTCTAAATGGAATTAAAGAGGGACAAAGGAAAGTATATAAAAAATGCATTTTATTAAAGAAACAAAACGAATCATAATAATAAAATTACAAATGTAACAGAACAGCAAAACAATGCACACAAACTTCCAATGAGGCCGGCTATGACAGAAATTGACACACTCATACAGAAAACGGTAAGAGCAGTAGGCTCTTTGTCATAATTAATGGAATAATCATAGCTTGTCTAGAACTTAGACTTGATATAGTTGATAACATTGTTATCCGCTTGGAAGGCCTTCACTAAAACGTCACTAGGAATGTGAGGCTTGGACCCAAACACTGTATTGGGAACTGTGATAACACCAGGGTTTTGACTGCTTAGAGCAGCAATGGCAATGGCACTTCCATTACCAAAATTTCTTTGATAGTGAATGAGACCAATTGGGAATACAAACACATCACCCTTCTGTAGCACCTTTGTGATAAGGCGGTTCTGAGGATCAGATGTGACAAACCCAACTTCAAGGCTACCTTCCAAGACAGTTAAGATTTCGGTGGCACGAGGGTGAGTGTGGGGAGGGTTAATACCCCCTGGTGCATAGTCAATACGAACAAGAGAAATGCCAAGAGAGTTGAGTCCTGGTATTTGTGCAGCGGTCATTGGGGTCACCTTTGACCCTACGGGGTTTGATGTGTTGCCTGCTATATGAAGTCCACTACTTGAAAAGTCGTTGGCATCAACCATCTTAGGATCCTTGCAAGCCAAACCATTCAGGAGCACTGCCACCAAGCATAATATTGCAAGTAAGAAACATGTAAGCCATTTGAGTAAGCCACAATATATAATATGTAATGGGTACTAAAAAAAGGTTAATGATTTTCTCATACAACTTATTTCACATGGTCTGTACACATCCCATTTCCACATTTAATTGCTTATGGGTACTGTGTTTACATAAATATGTGAAAAAAAAAGTGTGAACAAACATAAACCAAACCATTCAGGAGCACTACCACCAAGTATAATATTGCAAATAAGAAAAGGGTAAGGAAGTTCTCACACAACATATTTCACAACATCATATGTACACATCCACTTTACATGTTTTAAGCGATTTAAAATGTATACATTACACGTGCAATTGTGGATATTGTGTGTAAGAGTATGTGACAAAGGCATATGAAAATATTTACCGACTGGCAAAGCAGCTACTAGTTATGGTTTTAACATTAAGCCTAGATAGGGTGAAATTTTCAGTAAAATTATACACGTTTAAGGCTCATTTTGTACCTTGACTGTTTGTATCTGCGACACAGAAATCTTGGAGAGGGCTTGGATCTGATGCCAATGCAGCAGTGAAAAACAAAGCTAGAAGTCCGGACAATAGAATGTGTGAGGCCATCTGCAAATTCTATGTATAGGAAGCTTTAAATCAGTGGAAGAAGGCGTTCTATACTCTATATGGAGATAAAAGAAATTGAGATTTTAGTTGTGAAAGACTAATGTTTGTAGCTTCCTATATATAAGGTGGAGGCTGTGAGAGTATAATGTAAAGGCAATAAAAAAGAAAATCAAAGAAAGAAAGAGTCTTCAATCGGTAGTACTGCAGTGTGCCTGCAAGGAAGGCAACTAAATCAAGTTATCTAATGTTCCAAAAAATCATTTGAGGGCCGGCAGTGATATATGCCACCAAGTCCAGGTTACAAGGACGGTACATAAATGCTTCTCTTCGCAAAAAACTTTATTTATTTATTTATTTATTTTTAATTTTTATTTTGAAGAATGTATCAAATAATTGATTTGAAATAATCAACAAAAAAGAGAACAAGTTCAACAAACAAAGCAAAAATGTAAATTTATGTAGGTTCCAGTTACTTCAATTGGTAAAATTTCTTATTGTTGAATAAATGATTTGGGGTTTGATCATCACTTACACTTAAAACAAATTTGTGTCTTAGTCTGATAATATAGAGCAATTATTAGGATCTGACACAATAGATTAAAATTATCTCTTATATATAAATATAAAAGAAAGATGAATTTATCATTTATGATGTTTAATATGTTAGATGACCGGTGAATTGATCGTATTTTCTTGTTACAATATACAATGAATTCCATTAATCACCGCTATCGAAGCTGCTTGGATGGATCATTTATGAGCTGAGCGTGTTTTACCTAACTTCTCTGAGGTTTTAAGTCCCAGCCCAAATGATGAACTAAATGAAGCTATTGGCATGGCCATTGGCAGGGTAATTACACAGTATAAAAGTGACAACTGACAAGGCATAAGAGTTCTACTGAATTACTTAACACAAGCTCTGTTAAAAATCAACACTAACTTTCTTGGCTCTAGAAATTTCTAAAGTTTCTCTTAACCTCTCTCTCCGAAATTCTCTAGAGCTTACCGCATGCATAATTAATCTCAGCTACATACTCTTAACTTGTCTAGAAGGTCGGTGAAAAGAAGTTATTTTTACTATTCGTGAAAGACAATAAAGGAATGTGCAGGAAAATTCAAAGTCGGTGAGTTAACCGACTTTAAAACCATGTATATACATGTAAGTGGTTCTCAGTTTGCGTGTCACAAGCAACAAAGTGTGTAGAGTGAAAAGTGAAGCAAAGTAAGAAAGTCCTAGTGTCAGTAGTCAGTAGCTAGGTGTTAAGAGAGTTGGTGTGTGTCCTGTAAAAGTTAGTGTGTTGGGATTGTAAGAAGTTTTGCAGTGTGGTGTTATTTGAGTCAGGTAATTCTTACATGCTTCGGGAGCAATGCTCCCTCCTCTCACATGAGGGGTGGGTCCTATGGTGGGACCCACATGTGGGGCCCACCCCTCATGTGAGAGAGAGAGTATTGCTCCCGGAGCACCTAAGTTTTTTCCTTTTGAGTCTAGAATTTGTGTCATACGTGGGCGCCATAATAGTAAAAACTGGTACAGTGAAAGAATCAGAAAAGAAACTAAATATCGATTTTCTAGTTGGACCGGAGTTCAATCGATGGTCGAATCGATGACGTCATAAATAATTTAATTATTATTTATTTAAATTATATAAATAATTAATAATTTTTTAATATACTAAAACTAACAAACCAATAGTAATAAATATGTTTCCTTAAAAAAAAAAAAACACAATATATAACATCTTTTTAAAGAATTTAACATAATAACATTATAAAACAATCATCCTTAACATAATAAACTTAAATATTATGTTTTTAGGTTCTTGTCCAAAATGACGTAGTTTTAGGCTGGGAAAAAGTCAAAAAACAGTGTAGTTTTAAGTTTTCAACCCAATCGGTCATAACCGGTTCGACCCTGCCGGTTTTTAGGTTGAACCGGCCAATTTTTGAATTTTTCCAGTTTTTAAGTCATTTTCGGTTTTTGCCCATAACTAGACCGGATTGAAGGCTAGTTCCCGGTTGAACCGGTCGAACCAGCTAGTCCAGTCCGGTTTTTAAAACATAGGTAAAGATAAAAGAATTTTTTGTGCTCCATCACGTGTTTTGTTCAGTAATTTGGTATCAGATCTTCAACTAACTCAACAATCTAGTATCAAAGTGAGGCAGTTAGGGACTATATTTGTGGTGTATAAGACAGTATTTTGGAAGTGCTCATTTTGCTCGTGTATAGTCTGCGATTGTGAAGCTTGTGGTCTGGGACCAAACTCACTTGGTGGTGTGATAGATTTCACCAAGTCATGATGGCGGACCTCCAAGATGTCGGTAGCATTAGAAGGCTCAAAAACTAGCATTACAACACTTGGTCAACTTGCATAGAGTCATACTTGCAAGGGTGCAAGATTTGTGGGAGATTGTGGCTGGTGGCGAAACCACACATTTTGAGAATGTCAAAGCGTTGCAAAAGTGGAAGATTAAGGCCGGGAAGGCTATGTTTACAATCAAGACAAGCGTGGAGGAAGAGATGTTGAAGTACATCAGGCGTGCAGACACACCAAAGGTAGCGTGGGACACCTTTGCTACACTATTTTCAAAGAAGAATGATGTGAGGTTACAGTTTCTTGAGAATGAGCTAATGTCAGTGGCGCAATGGGAAATGACAATCACTTAATATTTCACCAAGGTAAAATCTCTTTGTCGTGAAATCTCTTAATTAGATCCTACATAAAATATTTATGATTCAAGAATGAGAAGAATAATTATTCATGGGTTGAGACTTGAATATAGAAGTTTTGTAGCTGCCATTCAAGGTTGGCTTGTCCAACCATCATTAGTAGAATTAGAAAATTTGCTAGCTAATCAAGAAGCGTTGGTCAAGCAATATTGAAGATAGAGAAGGTAGAGAAGAGTTCAAGGAAGTTGTAAAAATAATGAACGACGATTCACAGGTTACAAAAATCATAATGTCAAGTGTTTCAAGTGAGGAAAAATGGGCCACTTTGCTCGATACTATCAATTCAAGTGGAGACAGCCCAATGAAATACAGTGACGTCCAACAACTAAGAAGATGGCAGAGAAGGAAAATGGGTTGTTGAAGCATCTCTTGCTGTGACAGAGCCTATTGAAGAAGAAGAGAAATTAGTAGCCTCCATTGTGGAAGAAGACGAAGAGATGGCACTTGTAGTGGTCAATCACAATCAAGCAAATTACAAAAAGCATTGGGTCGTTGACTCAGGATGTGCAAATCACATGACTGGTGACAATGAAGTATAAAGGAAGGAAAGTAGTAGTAACAGCTAATAATACAAGGCTGCTAATAACTCACAATGGTGAGATGATAATCACCCCTCACAACAATGATAAGCAAGTACCTTTGAAGAAGGTATATCATGTGTCTGGAGTGAAGAAAAATCTGCTTTCAGTCACGCAACTAGCAAATGAAGGTAATTAGCTGTTGTTTGGTCCAAAAGATGTTAAGGTATAAAAGGAGCTAATAGTTATTGGTACACCAAGCATGGAGGCCCAAGCCATATACTGTGGATACCTTGAGTGATCTTTGTTGAAACTTGATACTAGAAATCATAGGAGCAATCCTTACAAAATTTTTGTAGCACCCAGTGGCTTGTTGCAAACAAGGATCATTCATGAAGAAAGTTCGTGTAGAAGAAATCCAAAGTTGTTGGGTCGCTATGCCAGGAAGTCAAGCATGGTGTTCGTTGATGATACATAATTAGTATAGTTACAAAGGTTTTGTAAGTAGGCTTTTGTAATTATTTCTTCTATGGTTGGATTTTTTAGAAGGTTGGATTCTCTCGAGATTTTTCTTTAGAAAGGTTCTCTATTAATTTCCCACTTCATTGCCGTGCCTTTTATTCTATTTTCATTATCATTGTTTTTAGATTTGGTGATTGATTATTGTGGGTACGAAATTAAAATGATTTCAGAAAACCATATTAAAATGAAAAAAAAAAAATGCTGTCAAATGTGGTTCTTAATTTAAAGCATAAGATTTAAAGCATAAGATATGGAATGAAATTTGAACAAAGGAAAGTAGATAAAAATTGAATTGTATTGAAGAAAATCAAAAGGAAAGAAAAAGAATCATAATAACAAAATTACAAATGTAACCTAACCACAACAAATAATTAATGTACACAAACTTCCAATGAGGCTATGACACACAAATTGACACACTCGTACAAAAAGTGGGGAGAAGTAGGTTCTGCCTCATAATTAATCGAATAAATACAGCTTGTCTAGAAATTAGATTGAATATAGTTGACAACATTTTTATCCACTTAGAAGGCCTTCACTAAAATGTCACTAGGAATATGAGGCTTGGACCCAAACACTGAATTCGCAATTGTGATAACACTAGGATTTTGACTACTTAGAGCAGCAATGGCAAAAGAATTTCCATTACCTACATTTCTTTGATAGTGTATGAGGCCAATTGGGAATATAGACACATCACCCTTATGTAGCACCTTTGTGATAAGGCGATTCTGAGGATTAGACATGACAAACCCAACTTCAAGACTACCTTCCAAGACAGTTAAGATTTCGGTGGCATGAGGGTGAGTGTGGGGAGGGTTGATACCCCATGGTTCATAGTCAATTCGGACAAGGGAAATGCCAAGAGAGTTGAGGCCTGGTATTTGTGTAGCGGTCTGAAAGTTCATTTAGCGTATAAAAGCACTATGAACGTTTAGACCCTCAATTAACAGATTATTAATTCAAGCTTAATGTCAAACAATATATGTGTGGAAAATGAACATAAGTAAATAACAGAATTGATAAACAATCTAAACCAATTAAAATCACATCCACAGCAGAAATTAAATGGCAAAGATTAAGGGAAGAGAGATGCAAACACAAGGACAACACAAGGATGTGTTATCGAAGAGGAAACTGAAGCCCTCGGTGTAAAACCTCTCCGCCGCCCTCCAAGCAGTCAATAATCCACTAGAAAATGAAGTTGGGATACATAAACAGCAGAAGATCCTCCAAGCCTAATCTACCCAGTGTACCTAAGCCCTCCAAGCTTCTTTCTCCAACGAGGTTACATTGAACCTTTGTCTTTTCTAGCTTATCGGATTTCGTTATAGCCCATAGCATCAACCAATAACCATTGGTCCCTTCCTAACTGCTTCCCAAAGCACCAAAAAGCCTTCTCACTGATATGAGTATGGTGAGAAAAGGATTTGGCTAAGAACCTCTCAAGAATGTAACAATGGAGAGGGTGAGAGTAGAGGAATTTGAAGAGTCTCTATGTAAAGATTGTGGATGAGTCAATCTTGTTTTTCTCTAGAGTTTCTCTCTCAAAATTCTCTCTATAAGCTCTCTACATTTGGTGGGTATAAGGGGTATTTATACTGGTGTGAGAATGGAATGTGAAGAGTCAGTTTTTCAAAACAGAGTTGGTTGGCGACTTGGCCTCGCGACTTGACTAAGTCGCAAGTTCAAATCGCGAGCTAACTGAATGGCCAGTCTGGACTTTTTGTCCTGTAGTACTACAGCTGGCATGACAGTTCAGCTTCTCTGCATACTTCACTCATGTGCATCTTCTGGCGGTTTACAAGCCGCGAGCCACCCACGAGATCCAGTCGCGAGTCCCTGCTTCACTGCACAGTCTTGAGCATTTCTTCACACTCTCACACACACTACCCTTACATGATTTCTACCTAAATACAAGGTTTCTAAGTGCTGAATTACAAGCAAATTGGCACGGAATAAAGCCAACAGAATGGTTGATTAAATTCAACCTTACACGGTCATTAGGGTTGTAAGGTTAAATTTAATCAATCATTCTGTTGGCTTTATTCCGTGCCAATTTACTTGTAATTCAGCATTTAGAAACCCTGTATTTAGATGGGAATCATGTAAAGGTAGTGTGTGTGAGAGTGTGAAGAAAAGCTCAAGATTGTGCACTCAGCAAGGGACTCGCGACTGGATCTCACGGCTTGCTCGTTGCTTGCAAGTTGCCAAAGGATGCACACGACTGAAGCATGCAGAGGAGCTGAACATTCACGCCAGCTGGAGCACTACAGGACAAAATGTCTAGTCTGGCCATTCAGTTAACTAGCGGCTTGGACTTGTGGCTCAGTCAAGTCGCGAGGCCAAGTCGCCAGTCCACTCTGTTTGGGAAAAACTGACTCTTCGCATTCCATACACATACTAGTATAAATACCCTTTATTCCCACGAAATGTAGAGAGCTTCCAAAGAGAATTTCGAGAGAGAAACCCTAGAGAAAAACAAGATTGACTCATCCACAATCTTCATCTTTGTTTCTCCAAATTGCTCTACTCTCACCCTCTCCATTGATACATCCTTGAGAGGTACATTAACCAAAACATTTTCTCACCATACCCATATCTGTGAGAAGGCTATTTGGTGCTTGGGAAGCAGTTAGAAAGGGACCAATTGATATTGGTTGGTGCTATGGGCTATCGCGGAATCTGGTAAGCTAAAAAAGACAAAGGTTCGGCATAATCTCGTTGGAGTAAGAAGCTTGGAGGGCTTAGGTACACTGGGTAAATTAGGCTTGGAGGGTCTTCTACTGTTCATGTATCCCAACTTCATTCTTTAGTGAATTATTGACAACTTGGAGGGCGGCGGAGAGGTTTTACGTCGAGAACTTCGGTTTCCTCTTCGATAACACATTGCTGTGTTGTCTTTGTGTTTGCATCTCTCTTCCCTTAATCTTTGCCATTTAATTTCTGCTGTGGTTGTGATTTTATTTGGTTTAGATTGTTTTATCAATTATGGTTTAGCTTATTTTCATATTCCGCACATACATTGTTTGATAGTAAGCTTGAATTGGTAATTTGTATTTTGGGGGTCTATACATTCAAGGTGTTTTATACACTATTTGAACATTCAGGGGTCACCCTTGAACCTGCAGGGTTTGATGTGTTACCTGTTATATGAAGTCCACTGCTAGAAAAATCATTGGCATTAACCATCTTAGGATCCTTGCAACCAAAACCATTCAGGAGCACTGTGCAACGAGCATAACATTGCAAATAAGAAACATGTAAGCCATTTGAGCAAGTCACAACATTTAGGCTACTAGAAAAGAGTAATGATTTTCTTACATAACTTATCTCACATCATCTGTATACAATATTCCTTTTCCACGTTTTAAGCAAATTAAAATGTGTACATTGTGCGCGCAATTGTGAATATTGTGTGTAGGACTGTGTGAAAAAAGAATGTGAACAATTATTTATGGACTGAAAAACCAGCTACTAGTTATGGTTTCAACATTAAGCCTATAGGGTGAAAATTTCAGTAGAAGTATACGTGTTTAAGGCTCATTTTGTACCTTGACTGTTTGTATCTGCAACACAGAAATCTTGAAGAGGGCTAGGATCCGATGCCAATGCAGCAGTGAAAAACAAAGCTAGAAGTCCAGACAAGAGAATGGGGGAGGCCATTTGCAAATTTTATGTATAGGAAGCTTTAAATCAATGGAAGAAGGCGTTCTATATAGGATTATAGAGTAATTGAGATTTTGGTTGTGAAAGACTTCTTAATGCAGGAGTATAATCAAATGTTATTTCAATATTTCATTTTATATTTTCAATGGATAATTTCAGATTGTAACGTAGTTATTTGTTTAGTTTGGATTGGTATCTGAGTTGGTTAGGATATCCTTTGTTTAGGATTATCGGATTAGTATTTGAAATTATTTAGGATTATCATATTAGTATTTGAAATTGTTTAGGATTTGTTTAGGAGAGTTTATCCTTATCATTGTGATTCCTGGAAGCTGCATATAAAGCTCCAGATGATTTCTTTTGTATTTTATAGACTATTATTATTATTATTATTATTATTGAGATTATTTGCAGAGATTGCATTGGTTTGTTTGGTGGTGATTCCAAACACCTTAGGTGGGAAGCCTAAGGTTCTACGGTACGACTAATCTAGGTGGGAAGCCTAGGTTGTCCTGCATCAATTTGGTATCAGAGCCCAACCCGATCACCCCTTTCAGCAACCCAAAATCACGACTGACAATCCACACCCACACTCACCATCAGAAAACAAATCAATCACCAAACAAACCAATGCAAAAAAATCCTATGTATTTCCTAATTATTCAATTATATAAAGTTATATTATATTTATTTATACTATACATGCACATATTTACACACATTACAATTTACACAAATAACATTATAAAAAAAAAATACAAATAGTGTACACAATCAATATCAAACACACACTCACACACATATAATATAAATTTATAATAAAGAGAGACACTCACAACTTACAAACACTTAAGAGATATTTAGATAAAGTAGAGAGATGAAATTAAATTCAAGAGGGAGAGGGAGAATGGTCTATGATTTGTGTTATTGTTTGGTGGTGGGATGAACTAATATGTGTTATTGTTTGATTTTGGGTTGGATTGATACATATGTGATTAGGGTGCACAAGATTTAGGTCAGGAGGTGCAAAAATAATTTGGGTAAATTAAATTAGTAAAAAATTATTATATGTATATATTTTAAGTAAGGGGTTTTATTTGAACCCCCTGAAGCATAAGTGGAGTCATCCCTATGTTATATTCATATTAATTTAAGGGTAGTGATTGTTGCACACAATGTATACACACATACTATGTGCAAACAACTGAAATTGTGATTTTAAGTTATATTTTTAACTTTAAAATGGTGACTTCAAGCCATAATTTTAGTTGTTGCATATTATGTTTTTTTGCTAGGGAATGGCGGGGGAAAGAACCCCCGAGCTTAAGGGTTACAAAGGACCCGGGTGCCACTAGGTTACAAGGGCCAGTGGTAGTTGTTGCATATTATGTGTAACAGGAATTACCCTTAAATTAATAATGGATAGACTAAACTAATAGTTTTTGAGTGCCGATATTTTTGGGCCCAACTTCTCTGGGTAAAGCCCAAACGGATGACACAGGGTTCTTTTATGGGCCGAAAATGGACGACCGAAACAAACGGTTCCTTAGCCCACTAGTCCACTACCACCTAAAACAACACATGCCCATTGGCTAGGCAACTACACAGTTGAACAAAAGAAAGTAACAAGGATTAAGAGAATATCATACCCACCCGAAAGGAGGTAAGGATGGGATCTTCATTCTTTTCTTTCTTAACATGCCGTTTCCATTTTGGAAAATGTTTGACTCCAAATCAATTTGAAACTGTCTTTCTCTAACCTATTATATAGAGATTGAAGAGATATTGTGTGTAGTTTTAGTTGTATGACATTTTTAATAAATTGTGTGTCTTGTTTAAAAATATACACAGATAGTTTTATAAATCATCATGTATATTAGTTGAAAAAGATAGCTCCAAATTGGTTTGAAGCCAAACTTTGTATTTATATTTCTGATCAAGTGTGAGCTTGGATAACGTTTTTCTCCTGATGTTGCGCGTTTGTGTTTGGTTTTTGTGGGTCTCGTGCACTGTTCACGGGACCCGCAAGTACGGAATTCAGCAAATATAACTTTAAAATTGGGTCCTACAGCACTATTCACACATTTAAAAATTATTTTGCTACAGTGTTTTCAACAATAAGTTTTCAGTTTTCAGCAATAAACAGTATCTAAATAGACCCCAAGTATTAGTTTTGGGACACTCAGGCGAAGAGCAATAGAAGGTTGTCATTTATTTTTTTATTTTTATTTTTGAGAAACAAAGGTTGTCATGTTGATAATCACGTGTGAGCTTGAAGACATTGTAACACGATATAAGCCTTTGATAGGAACGTTATGGATTTAAGTGCAGTATAGTGACAAAGCCATGTTGGGGCCAATTTTTTATTTATTTAAATTTTTTTTGGAACGAAGGATAGAAAGTTTTATTGAAGCAAACACAATAATACAAGTAAGGCCACATTGCATATGGTTGGCAGGGGGGGCTGTTACTGACTACAACACAGTCCCCATTGGAAATAAAATACACAAACTCAATCTCTATATCCGCTCACACCTGCTATGCTGCCATAAGTGTTTGGTATTCTGTTAGCAAACCAGCAGCACGTTCCATGATAATCCTTGGCTGTAGCTGCACATGCTCGAAGTAAAATTTATTTCTTGCATTCCAAATGCTCCAAGCAGTGACTGCCCACCTGTCCAGGTTTGTTTCCTCCAAAACTGTCTGCAGATGTTTGAAGAGCAGGAAGAAGTCAGCGTCAGCGACCTCGTTGCTGCATTTCTGAACTCATCCTCTGACCAAAGCCCACACGTTCCTTGCGAATGGACAAGTCCAGAGCACATGGGTTGCAGTTTCAGGTTCCTGGCGACAGAATTCACATGTTGCCTCAACTCTGACCTTTTTTCGACATAGGTTGTACCTCGTTGGTAGGCAGTTGGAGCATGCTCTCCATATGGAAATTCAAACTTTGGCTTTGGGAGGGACATTTAACTTCCATATTTTCCCCCATGTAACGCCGTGTGCCCGAACCGAGGCGAGGAGTGTTCAGCCAAGCCTGTGGATTTCAGTTTGAGAGCTACCCGATAGGCTGTCTTACTCTTAACCGAGAACTTTTGAGCTCTGTTCTCAGTCCAGATCAAAGAGTCTTGTGAGTCAAGATGGTTGAGAGGGAGAGCTAAAATTTCTGCACATGTCCTTTGGGTGAAAGTAGCGACCAGTTTGCCCGTCCCACTGTCTTGTATCATGATTAATCAAGTCACACACTCGCATCTGCTCATCAGGTTCGTGAAGGAAAACTGGTCCAGCAATACTTCGGCCATCTCCAAAATTGAGACATTTGAAATGTGTAAACTTTGAGACATTCCAAAATTGTTATTCTTTTTAAAGCGTATACAATTTTACATTTGTTTAGATGACTTACAAATTTATTAGTGATAGACTAATAGATTGTACTAAATTAGGGTGGGTCCTTTAATTCCCTTAAGACATTCTCCTCCCATTGAATCCTTCAATTCCTTCCTATTTTTATTTAGATGTAAGACATAGTTTTAAAAATAGGAGGGAATTGGAGGATCCAATTAGAGGGGATCCTTTTTCATGTTTCCCTACCTCTTCTTTTTCATCCTCAAAGATTACACCACTAGTACCACCAGTAGATTGCATCTTCATATGTGATTCTTTTCCTCCTCTCTCTATCTCTGTTAGACTGTTCTTCATTCCATATTCACTCAATTTTTCTCATTCCTTTCTCTCTCTCTAGCCGATTTTTCACTCGGTGCAACATTTTTAATTCAAGCTACTTATCAACAGAAACGAATGCATGTCAGAATCATTTGTGACTCAAGAACATAATAGTAAATACCAAATCAAATTGACTAAATTTTGTAAAAGCAGATATACAAGCAGATGTGCACATTACTACAAACAATCGGCTTGTTTAGAAAATGGACTGCAGATGAGTGACAAAATTCTTGTCCATTTGTAAAGCCCTCACAAGAATGTCACTAGGAATATCTGGCGCACACCCAAACACAGAATTTGCAATTGTAATGACTCCAGGATTTTGGCTGCTTAGAGCTGCAATGGCTGTTGCATTTGTAGACTTCACATTTCTTTGGTAGTGTATGAGACCAATGGGGAAGACAAATACATCACCCTTCTTTAGCACCTTTGTGATGTGACGGTTTTCCGGGTTAGACGTGACAAATCCAACTTCAAGGTGTCCTTCCAATACTGTTAAGATTTCAGAGGCACGAGGATGTGTGTGGGGAGGGTTGATGCCCCATGGTGCATAGTCTATACGGACCATTGAGATGCCTAGAGTGTTAAGTCCTGGCATTTGTGATACAGTAACTGGGGTCACCATAGACCCTACAGCATTTGATGTGTTACCCTCCAAGTGAAGTCCACTAAAGAAGAAATCATTGGCTTCAGCCAGCTTGGGATCCTTGCAGGCCAGACCATTGATTAACACTGCCATGGAATGTAATCATGAATGACAAACTCATAATAGCATTAATGGCATGAAATTTCGTAACTGGGAATGATCACCATGGAAGTGATGATGATCAACTAGACCAAGCGAATAAGGCTATCAAAATAGCATGTCTTATACATGATTAAGATTGGTAAACTAGTGATCCTTTAAGAAAAACAAGTAATATTGTGGGTATTGCAAATTTTATTACATAAACCTTACAAAACTTATGTATTATCAATCAAATAAAAGTAAATTAGATATTTATTTATTCTTTGTTAGCAATCACATTTATTATCATGTTAGTTTATAGACCTTTTATAGTAAATAAAGCATTTTCCTTAAAAAAAAAAAAATAATAAGAATCATAACATAGTGAAACTATATTTCGAAACTAACAATTTAAATTCATCATTCAATGGCTAACAGAAAAAAAAAAAATCACTTCCTATCAAAAAAAAAAAAAAAATTCACTTGTAGAGCTTTCCTACAGGAATGGATCTAGAAATTTTTTTATGGAAGGAATCTAAGTTAATGAAAAGTAAATTAGTTTTCTTTCTAGGGGACATGAATAATATGTCAAAATCATAGGGGGCATATAAATATGTTATTAATTTTAATTTCTGGCCATGGTGATGAATAAGGAAACTCAACCATAGCACAAAGGATTGTCATACCTTGGCTTTTTGCATCAGCTACACAGAAATCCTGAAGAGGACTATGATCAGTTGCTAAAGCAACCGATATAGACAATGCTAGTAGGAGCTCAAATAAGATAATGGGAGTGGCCATTTGCTAACTACAAAGTATATATGCACTTGATACAGAGGAGGAGACCAGAAAGAATTACAACTACTTGTGTTTGCTGTACTAACAAAAAAAGGTAGCCTGCTTTATATAGAAAGAGATTGTGTACTACAAAGCCTCAAGTGCGCTGCCTTAAGTACTGAACTAGTCATCTTTTGTTGCAATGTTTAACACCGCGTGAGGTTTTAGTAGTTATGAAGGGTGATCATGCAACCTTGTATTGTTTATTAATGTTTGTGAGATCAATATAAGGAACATAGTTATAGCGTTATGCCATGCGTGATATGGCAACCATAATTTGGTCCCATTGGGTTTAATTGATTAGAGGTGCAACAATGTTACCTAGACAACAAATTTCATAACTAGTTGAGATAGTATACTGTGATGATTAATGCAACATTAAATTTTTATGGGGATCATTTATGAAATTACTTTTACTGCACACCAATCATGAATTAAACTGTCACCTTAACAACTGTGAAATTCATTGTTGTTGGAGGTGACTCGATACTGTAACTATAATGATTTCATCATTTTATTTTTCTTTTCTATATATTTAGTAGGTGATGGATTTTTGGTTATGGCATTGCTTAATTTGCTTCATAGACATGATTACTCACGCACGAAGATGCATGGATACTTCATTTGGGGTGTCATACTTGTGTCGTATCTGTATTGTACTCGTATCGTAACAATATCCAATCAGCCGTATCTTGTTATAATTTTTCAAAAATTGCTCTTGTCGTTGTATCGTACCCGTACCCATATTTGTACACGTGTCCATGTCTTTGCATCCTAGCTCATGCATGTACCCTTTATTTTTTAGTTTATATATATATATATATATACTTATTTTTTCTCAAAAGTCAAAACACTACGGAAGAAATTTTTTACTCAGTCCATTAAAAAGGAAAATCTTACCAGCATGTAGAAGTGCCGGACCATGCTTTCTGTGCGTGTCTGTTTCTCCATTCCTTAAGTCAACAGTAGACCCAAAACATATGAGCCCATTTGCATGGATTGGCTTGTGGGACCCAAACCATGATCATATTGAAAGAGGTCAATGCAATTAGTCTGGATGTGTGTCTAAACAGTAAATACGACAAATTTCATTATATCATACTCTGGAAAAGAAAACAATGGAAGAGATGGGAAAAAATAGATATTTGCCCCTAATTTGCAAATTATATAGCAAAATGTCAATATTTTAAAATTATTTAGTAAAATGTCCATATTTTTTAAACTCGATTTAAAAAAAATTGAGTTCTGTGTAAAATTTGATATCCTCAAAATCAAGTTCTATGTATATTTTTTAGTGGAACTCGACATTAGCAATGTTGAGTTCCACTTAAATTTTCAAAAAATTTAAGTGGCAAAATATGCATAGAACTTGACATTGCTAATGTTGAGTTACATCTGTAACTCGATTTTGTTAAAATTGAGTTTTAAAAATAGGGGTATTTTGCTAAATAGTTTCAAAACATGGGCATTTTGCTACGTAGTTTGTAAATTAGGGACAAATACCCCTTTTTCCCGAGATGTAAAAGCCCCAAAGTTTTGAACCCTCTCCAGTCAATTTTATTAACCTGTGTGATGCCCGTGTATACTATAAGTTTATTTTGAAATATTTTATAAAAATTTATTTTTATGAATAATTTATATTACTCATTAAGTATTATAATAGTTAAGGAATAAGTTTCAATTATTTATGTGTCATTAGAAAAAGGAAACATGTAAGTTTTTAAGATTAATTTAATTTATAATATTCTTCTAAAAAAAATTAGAGTACGAACCTGTTATAATATTATTTGCAAAATTTGAAAAATATTTAATTACTTTTTTAACTTAAGAATATAATTATTCTTTTTTATATTCTTGATTGTATGTTAAATTTTTTTTTTTTTTTTTGGTTGGATTTTGTTTAAAATTGTTTTATTCTCTAAGAATTGGTCACATGGTATTACATTAACCCACCTAAGATTAACGGACCAAAATAATAAACTTCAAGCTTAGTAGACTAAAATGACAATTCACCAAGCTCAAAGAGTATAAATTGTAATTTTGCATATATATATATATATATATATAGAGAGAGAGAGAGAGAGAGAGAGATTCTTTGAATTGTATTAACACATTGAAGTAAATGTATCTACCATTAATTAATACTTTGACACACCAATGCTTAATTCTGATGAGGTGGAACCCTAAATGAAAAGAATATCATAAAATGTGCCATATGGCACAACAATAGTTCATTGTTTTGTATCAATGATTATCACAAACTCACTGTTGCACATACTTTGTTATACATTCATTTAAAATCGTGTTTTAAAATTATATTTTCAAAACATGATTTTGAAGAAGTGTGACAGAGTGTGTGCAACAGTAAGTGTGTAACAAGATTTAACCTTTCTTAAAACACAATGGAAGAAAAGTTTTACTCTGTCCATTGAAAGGAAAATCTTCTAACACGTACAAGTGTCGGATCATGCTTTTCATGCGTGTGTCTCCATTACTTAGTCAACAGTAAATACAGTAAATCTCATTATTTTGTCTTGTGAATGAATGAGTTTCAAACCTCATCAATTAATTTTATTAATTATCTGTTGTATCGGCGATGCACGTGCATGCTATAAGTTTATAATGTAATTCTTACATGTTCTTGAAACTAATGGTGTAAGATTAGTGGGAAATTGGTGCATGTAGATACCTCATTTTGTACCCGGTTAATAAACTTTAGTCCCCAGTCCCAATGATGAGCTTGGCATGTCCACAAAAGGTAATTGAAGTTATTTTGATAGTTTGGAAGTAATCACAACTCAAAAGTGCTCAAATCGCTTTGAAAACGATGCTAAAAAATGATCTTTGCTCACTGTTTTGACCACAACTTTTGATCCAAAAAGACGTTTTGACTGAGGTTTATTTCACTGGAAACTAGACATCATGGGCTTTAGTTTGAACATAAATTTTTCCTAATTTAGAGTTATAGCCATTAGAGTTATCAGGAATTAGGGTTTTGGAAGTATGCGTACGCATGAATCAAGTGTGCGTATGTACACTTGAAAGATACATACACACACTCATTTTTTGGGTTTTAGAACTTCAATTTTATAGGCCCAAAATATCATTCTTTGATGTGGCTTGGCTCCTAGACACTTGGGAACGTCCAAAGACGTCTAAAAGGCCCCGAAATCCCTAGTTTAAGCTTATAAATACAACCTTATGACTCCAAACTAAAACCCTATCTAGAGAGAGACTCTTTTTCACTAAAACTCATCCAAGAACATTCTCATCACTGAATCTTGGACACACACAATAGCTAGCACGTTTTTGAGTCCTTCAAAACCTCTTTCTAGTGGTCTTAAGATAGAAACTATCTATCTCATTCTAAGAAACGTTTTTCAAATATTCTTTCTAAATCTTTTCAAGAACATCTTTTTATTTTGAGTTGTGATTATTTATGAACTATTGAATCCTTTGATTTCCTTGATATCTTATTAAATCTTGTTGTGTAGGCATTGAGGGGCCGGTAAAATATCAACCAAGTTGTGCTCTACAAGCAAGGTAAGTCTCTCTTCATGGCTCTTCCTTAATTTGGTTCTTTAATAACTTGTGTTATTGTTGTTCTTAATTGATTTATATTTTATGCATGCTTGATTTTGATTTGTTGTGTCTCGCCTTGTTTTGAATGAAGAGTTGAATTAATTTATTAGAAGCATGTTAGGTTTTGTTTGATTGTCATTTTGTTGCTTGCTTTAAAATTGTGTTTCTAGGCTTGTATGCATGCACATGCTTTATGTATGTGCACGAATACTTGAGGCATGCGTACGTATACTTCATGTATGCACACGCATACTCATGCCCAGAAACACAGATTTAGGGTTCTTCTTGATTTCGTTTGTTTTGCTTTGTTTTAATCCTTTGTTTAGGTCTCGTCATGGGCGCTTGCGCTCATAGTGTAGTATCAAATTAATCCCAGAAGCTCATAAATGTAGAGAAAGAGATACCATAAAACCCAATCCCTAAACATGTACTAAGCTTGTTGTAAATTATTTAGAAGGCAATGTATACACCCCATTTTGCAACTTGAATTTAACTTCAGTTGCATTGCATTGCGTATCATCACCATATCATGTCAAAAGGGCAAATTGTAATTTTGACTATTTGATCTCCAAATACACTTCATGAAATAGATCTTGATGTCATAAAGATCAAAACGACAATTCATGAGTTTTAATCGAATGACTGGATTAATATATATATATATATATATATACACATATATTATTTATAAAATAAAATAAAAAAGTTTTAACAATAAAGTGCACTTGCATGAATTAGGTCTTGACCATACGTGATTATTATCTTAATTCTAATTGGTCTAATTTTATTCCAATTTAAATTTAATGAGGTGTCATAATGCTATTGATTAAGGATAGGGTTTATGATAAGGTTGTGTGTACCCAATTTAATCTAGAGACAAAGTATTAATTAATTCCCAATAGAATTGGTATAATTAATTAATTTAACTTTTTAAAAATAAATAGACGAAGCGAAAAAGGAAAAGATCTGGGAGGGTCTGGGACTAAGTGCCAATTGACACTTGGACCAGAACCCTTAGATTTCCTTCCTTTTCAGTCCAGCTTGCTCCCTACTCAGTTTGAATTTGATTCTCACATTTTTTTTTCTTTAGAAAAAATAATTTTTTCTAGAGTTCCATCCTAGAGACTCATCCCTAGCTCCCCAACATCTAGTATAAATAACTCCCCTCTATCAACAATTTAAAGCCCTCTAGAAATCTTCAGAGCTTCTTAGTAAATTTAGATTTTTTTCTCCTCTCCCTCTATCCCTATTCTCTAGAGTTAGTAGTAGAAAGGTGCTTTTGGTGTCTTGGACCTCTTGGTCTTAATTCACTAGAAGGGATAGTTTGGATCTCTTAATCTCAAGCTACCAACTTCCTATTCACAAATCCTGCTCTAGAAAAGCTTTCTCGCTTGGAACGCTAGTGGATGCAGGTATGCCAAAACCATTTGAAAGTTTTGGGCTAGTGGCACAATCTCTCATAGGAAAATCTAATTTCCAAACTAAAATTTTGATTTTTAAACTACCCATTTCCTCATATGATAGATAAAAAAGAAATTAAGGAGAAGAGTTAAGAAAAATTAATTATGAACATATGTTTAAACATAAACATAATGATACAAATTACAAGTATAATTACAAGCATCAAAATGTGCGGCCGCTAGACAGTCAGCAAAAAGGGACAACCTTCATTTAGTGCAACCATGATCATCCCATAATGGCATTTTTTGGGAAGTAAGTATCAATGATAGGATTTGAACTTATGATTGACTTTTAAATCAAAATGAAATTTTAAAGGAAATTGAAAACAAGATAAATCAGTTGAATGCAAATTTATGACGGACATGTAGAGGATAACTTCTTTACTATATTTGGGGTTGTTTGGCACAACTATGCAATATTATGTTTTGGTCTAAGGATTAGAAATGGTGGAATTGGATCTGGCTATTGTACCATTCAATTACCATGTTGTTGTGAGAGGAAAAAGTTAACAATGTAAAACATTTAAAGATAAAAGAAAAACATAATTGATCCATCATTGAGTTAAAAGTAAACTTTTTCAAGTAGTAAAAAAAAAAAAAAAAAAAAAAAACTTGTGTATACAACACCATTGGATTCACAATCTTAATTGTGAATAATCTTGAATTCCAACAATTAAACAGTGAGGAGATTGCATTCAGTGCAGCTATGGTTGAATATTTTTATTGGTAATGTAATGATGGTGAGGACTAGTCTTAGACTCAACAATAATACATAAAAAAGAGATCCTATTCTATATAGCTATGATTGAATATTTTGGCTTGTAAACTATATTAGTGACCATTTCGTTAATATATCGTTCTGAATTGGATTCAGCTTACCCATTGATCAACGTGCTACTGTTCATCTTTGTAGTTTACTCGGTTGTTTCTACTAACATAGAAGTTTACCAGGTTTTCAATTTTAGCATATAAAGAGGTGACGCCAACTATAGATTGAAACGTATTATCTTTGTTTTGGCTACTTTTTTCATGTGCTTTATCAATGATGATGGGTGAAGAAGGTTGAAGGCCTCCTATTTGAGATCATGATGCTCTACATTTTGAAGTAAACCTAAACCCTAAACATTGGAGTAAAATATTTCACTTACCATGTGCCAAACATGTTAATAAAGATTTTATATATATATAAAACATGTTACTAAACATATGAATAACAATATTCGTTGAAGGTAAACAGTAATTCCATACTAAAATTTGATTTTTAAACATCCTCCTTTATCATATGATAGATAAAATACTACATAAAAATTAGAGTTGAGAAAAATTAATTTGGAGTTGAACATATGTTCAAACATATGAATAGGAATTATAGACAATTTCTAACAAATCTCAATGTTCACTCAAAATCTCATCAATTAAGTAATATTCCTTATGTTAGTAATAGCTCCGCTTTAATCTAAGCAAGATTTCCTTGAATAAATTAATCATCATTTGCCACTTAATGAAATTTTTTTGGATGTTTGAAAAATCATCACGTTAAGTATAATATTGTGGTAGAAATTAATTGCCAAGTAAATTTATACATATTTGAATTTGTTGTTGCAGTTTTAGCCTAATTGTGACTATTGTCTTGATTTTGTGGTGGCAATCTTTAACCTGTCACAATAACTTCATTATATTTTTTTTTCTAAAAAAGAAAATTATATTTACAGTTATATTTCCTTGTGAAAACATGTGTAAATCATGTCATTTTTTCCTCCTCTTTCTTAGGGATAGAAAAATTGTGTAAACCTTGTGAAAGCTCATCATCCCTCTCATACTCGTACTGTCTTAGGGATAGAAAACAAGCCACAAGTGTTCCTTTTTCAATTTGATAGCTAAAATGGATATTCGTGCCAAGTACATCTCCACTCACCTCAACATTTAATTTTATCACCTACCATCAATCACATAAAATAATTATTGGACAGGGGCGACTTTGCAATAGACCAACTCCTCCCCTACCTTCCAATGGGGTGTATGTGTCAGACCTAACACTTGGATTTTGGGGTTGGAAAAATCCCATACATATATATATATATATATATATATATATATATGATGTTGTGAAAGCTACAAGAAAACAAATGCATTGCTTTCTGAATGGAAAAGAAACTAAACACGTTAGCTTCTAAATGGAAACCTCAAATCCACGAGGGATCCCTTGAATCCATAAGGTGATTGAGTTCTAGAATCTATTAGAAAGAAACAATAGACAAAGTCAAAATTTTTATTAATCTGAAAACTAAGTTTCCTTGGAGGTTACACTACATTTAAATAGTAAGAAGGAAAACCTAGGGTAGCTAGAAAAACACCTAGAAAACCCTAATTCACGCAAATCAATTAATTAGGTGGCAAAATAGTAATTTTTACCAAAAATAGCAAAATTGAGACAATTACGGAAATTGAGCTACTGTCTCTAAGAGATGTCTCAAAACAGATAGGACATTGTTCTGACTTTTAAACTAAAAGTTATTAAGGAAAAAAAAAATACTAAAAATAGCAAAATCATTGTTTTCGAAGCCTTAAGGAAGGAATTCATTTGGGTGACCCTAGAGGAATCTTAAGTCTTGATTAGAAGGCTGTTTCCTTTCAACCCTCCAAATTTCATGAAATTCCAACATTGTCACCCTAATGACTTTTATTGACACCCCCCCTTAATCTTGTGCCATGATTTCTAGCACCCTTGCTGCTCTAGAAAGGCTTATGCTATCTACTCTACATCATTATAGGAGTCCGTTGATAAATACAAACACTGGGCTTAAACTTAAGCATGAAATTTTTGATACCCACCCAATAAATATCTTTACTCAATACATATCAATCTAAATTGCCTATCAAAGTATATATCCATCTGACCCCATTGGTAGGTCTTTGGTATAGTGAATAGATCTTACTTCCTTGCATGTCATTTTCTAGGTTCCACAACCCATAAGAGCGTCTGTCATAACTGGAATTTTTATCATGATTTTATTTTAAATTTTCATTCATTTGCAGAAATCCACTTGGAGAAAAGAAAGAAAGAATCTTTCTAGTTAGGTACTCTTGTGGTGAGTCTAGAATTAGTCCATATGCAAATTCATGTTTTCCATTAAAAATATGATGTTGGAGGTATATCTTGCTATGTAATATGAATATGATAGTTTGGAGATTTAAAAAATGTATTATCATAAACCTACTTAACAATTGACCTTTCATTTTAATCCTTCAATTATGATACCTCGAAGAGGATAATAAATTATAAGTTTTCCATTGGGCTTGACTCATTTGGATAATTCATGCTTGAAGAATACTATTGTTTCTATTCGTTTTAATTTCTTCGCATCTAACCCTACTATTTTAATATGAAACATCAATTTGATTGTTGATTGTATGTGTTAATACTTATTTTCACTTCATCTAACCCTAATATATATATTTTTGAGAAATAATTACAACATACTGCTAACTTCGCAGTTAGAACCCTTTTCTCCCTAGACCTCAAAACACTTTTTTCATGGAGAGGTGCCAATTCATAAACCGAGCTTTGACTTAGGTTTATTTAAGTTGTTATATTAATAATAGTAGATAATTGTTTTTCTTTTTATGATTAGGGGAGGGGGGAGGGAGTGAGTAAAGAAAAATAAAATTGATCTTGCTATTTGTGGAATTTTAATGTAATGTCCTAGGTTTAAAGATAATAAGTAAAAAGACGACTACCCCAGGAGGGGTGGCCTAGCGATAAGGATCCCGCGCGCATGCGCAATGATCTCTCGTTCGAACCCTGGTAGGTACCGGGGATGGGAGGTGGGAGTACTCATGCGTTGCGCCTTACTACTAACTCTCTTGGGGTGCTAGGGTGAGGTCTGTGGCACCCCAGTCACAGTAGCTATGGCTTAATCCAACATTCCCTAGCGGGGGGGGGTGCCCCTATGGTCACGCCCAAGGGGGTGAGTCACACATGGTCGCCTCCACCCCCCTTCTCATTCATAAAAAAATAAAAAAATAAAAAAGTAAAAAGACGACTTGAGTCATGCTCATATAACTTTGATAGCTTGGACCGTGTTAGATTGCCCAAAGTACCTTGCTTTGTAGACTTTGTTCTTAGAATGTATGGACTTCCTGATAAAAGTATTGGATTCAATAGCCCATGTAAATTTGACACTCTAAGGGCCAAATATATTCTATTCCCCCTCTCTCACTTTCCTTCTAAACTGGCCATTAATGTCACTAGCTTATAATCTCATGCATATGTATGGATATACTTAAAAAATATATATTAAGATGCATAATATAATTCTTAGAGCAAGACTTAGGTATAGTATTTAGGTACTGTTCTTTAGGTTCCACCTTTAAGATTTTGCCATGTGAATTTTTTCTCATGTGATGGAAGTGTATTTTTTAGTTGAGTAGCCACATGGCTGAATCTTAAGAGGAGAACCTAAGGAACAGTGCCTACGGTACTGTATCTAAGTTTTGTCCTAATTCTTATATATATAATTTAAATATTATTGATAGTCATTTTTATATATTTTTTAACTATTTAAAAAGTCTTGAAAGAATATTATTAGGTGAAAAATGTAAATTGTCAATTTTAATTTTTTTTTTTATATTCATTAATTTTAGGCTTTTTGATTTTTGTACACAATAACTAACTTTGATGAATATTTATGATGTGGTTCCACATTTGACTCCAAAATTAAGAAATAAAACTCTCTCTAAAAATAAATAATTTAGGACTCATGGCGCAAAATTAGACTTCAATTGTAGAATCTAATTGGGTTTTCTTTAAGTTTTGCCTGTTAATATATACTAGCTTGTAACCCCATGCATAGGCATGGATACACTCAAAGATATACAGTAAGATGCATAATATAATTCCTATATATAAAATTTAAATACTATTGATAGTCATTTTAATATTTTATTAACTCTTTAAAAAATTTTGTAAGAATATTTTTAGGTATAAAATGTAAATAGTCATTTTTTTTTTAATTATTGTGATGCACTTTTTTTTTTAATGATTCATTTATTCTAGACTCTTTGGTTTTTGTACTTAATAACTCACTTGGATGAATATTTATGATGTGATCCCACATTTGATTCTATAATTAAGAAATAAAACTCTTTAAGAATAAATAATTTACGACACATGGTGCAAAATTGGAACTCTAATTTGGAATTCTAATTTGAGTTTCTCTCAGAAAACAGGGAAGGAGAAGGGGAATGGGAGAAATAGAAAATCAAAATTTAGTTTGCTGTATTCTAGGGTTTTATGTATTATCGGGTTAGAGAAAAAGAAAATCAGGATTTCTGTTCTCTCTTTCTCCACATAGGGGCAAGCCTTTTGAACGTAATTTACTAATTTATTAAGCGGTTTTATTTTTATTTTTATTTTTATTTTTATTTTTATTTTTACGGAGAGGCTCTCAAAAGGTGTTTAAACGCACTGAAACGCTATAATGTATCATTTTTTAACATATACGTGGCTGAATTTAAAGTGAGCACTTTTTCTACATGGCAGCACCTCCTTAATTGTAGGAAAAGGCTTCTGCTATTATATATAGTATATGATATAGACTAGTCGCAAACCTGTGTGATGCATAGAAAAACTTTGCATAGATGCATAATGTAATTATGTTTGTCTTGAATTGAAACAAACATAATATTGGCTGTGAAAAATGAAAAAAAGCTTTAAGAAAAGTCCTATTAAGAATTATCAAGATAACCGATGCAATTAAATACTTATAGTCTTTATATGGCTACATATGCACTTCATAGATGAAATAAACCAAAAAAAAGAAATATTAATGTAGTGGCTCATATGAAAACCAACCATAATTAGTATTACTGTTGCTAAATGCTTTAATTTTTTCCCAATTACTCCTCTTCAATCCAAATTTTATTGAGTTGTTTAAAAAGTCTAGAAATAAAGCCTCTAGGATATGTAACAAAACATCATTGAATTGATTGAACAAAAAACGATTTTAAGTATTTGTACATCCAAGACCCCATGGCTGCTTCCACATATTTAGAATGTAAAGGTAGAAGTAGAATAACATCATTGAATAGTAATGAATTAGATAATGAAATTGTAGTTAATATGATCTCACAAAGTACAGTACTTGAAGAAAGCAAATCTTCAATATAAGGTGTATCATTAGTCTATAAAATATCAAAAGAATGAAAATTAGACAATCTGAAACTAAACTATGGTCTTTTAATTAGATGAATTATATAGTCATAATTATAAAGAGAGAGAGGTAAACCTGAATAATGTGGATCAATAATAGTGCAGAAATGATCTAATTAATGGTTTTATACTGAATATTTATTTATTTATGTTTAACAGACACAAGTAAAATGTAATTTTGTTTACATTTTACATGGGTCTCCTTTCATGGTCAACTCCAACTCTCCAATGTAAGTTTGTTTTTTTTTTTTTTTTTGAGATAATTGTTCAAAAAATTTTTGTGTACATCCTAGTTTTTTTGAATGCCCATTTAATTAATTAATTAAATTTTCTTTTGGTGTGGGATATACAAAGTTTATCACTATATAGGATGAGAATCTAATCTCTAAAAAAAATTATAGGGAGAGTTTGGGGGGCCAAATTTGTTTATGTTCTTTTGAAAAGTTTTGCCGAACACTATTAGTAGAGACTGCAAAGTAGAAACGGGTAGTGAGAGAAAAAGCCAAAGGAAAAGAAAAAAAAAATTCACTCTTAATTGTATCCGTTGCCGTTGGTTTGGATTTTGTATGGGTATAATTTGACATTTTATTTTATGAGAGAATTTATTCTAGAATGATCAGGCGGGTAAAAAGGCGTTGTAAAATGAGTAGTGTAGACCTTTGAACTTGATTTGGCACTTGGCAAGAAGTCCTGGTTCTAAGATTGTTCAGCAGCAAATAGAGTAACACTTATTTGGGAAAACTTATTCAAAAAAAGTGTCCACAGGAAATAAATGTTAGAGTGAAGGAGAGAGACAAGAGTATAAGATAATAAAAGAGATAAAAAAGAACTGTTTGTTTGATAGTTTGTAACTACTAAGACAGAATGTTGTATCTTTAAATAAGGCAACTGAAAAATAAACTGTATTAAGAATAGCATTGAAACGGTTCGCATAAACCACCAAACCGAAAAGGCACTTTTTTTGGAGTGTTTTAAAATGTAAGTGTGGCATTAATTTGTGTAGCCATGTGGCGCAATAAGGAGTGATCAACAAAAAGTAAAAATTTTTGACTATTAGATATTATTAGTAGCTAACCGTGCAATGCATAGCAAAGTTCTTAGAAATACTAAAATTTTCCAATTAAGAAGTGGTCAATTAAGTGAAAAAATGAATGTCACTATTACTGTTTTTGGAGGGTTGAGAGAAATTTAGTTAAGATAAATGGACCTTTTCGCTATGGATTTTAAGGAATAAGTCACACAAATGGTTAACTACGACACTAATATTCAAAGAAATACACATAATTCATTAGAATGTAAAGGATTTGAGTTGGTCAACCAAGGTGTAGATATATATATATATATATATATATATATATATATATATATATATATAATTGTTACTTATATCAAGTTCAAGTAAATTGCTAAGGTTTCCAATTTCTGGTGGAATGGAGGCATAGAGTAGATTATTATAAAGGGTCAAATAAGCCAAGTTGCTTAAATCGCCCAAAGATGCTGGAATGGAATTCAAAAGCACATTATCATTGAGATACAATTGAATCAGGTTGCTCAAATTACCTAAAGAAGCAGGAATGGAGCCACGGAGATTGTTGGCATACAAAGAAAGGGCATTGAGAGACTTTAACTGGCCTATTTCTGGAGGAATCGAGCTGTTTAACTGATTTTCAGCTAAGGACAGGGCCTCAAGATTGATCAGTAGGCCAATTTGTGGTGGGATTGCCCCCAAAAAGTTATTAACGGACAGATCAAGATATATGAGTTTGGAGAGGTGACTAATTTCAGGAGGGATTGTACCAAATAGCTCATTCATGCTGAGATCAAGGTATGCAAGACTAGGGAGAGATGAAAATGGAAAATCATGAAGCGTACCTTTCAAGCTAGAGTTCGTCAAGTTTAATGTAGTAACACTTCCTGCTTGGGTGCAAGAAATACCGAACCAACTGCATGGGCTTGAGCTTGAGCTTGTATTTTGATAGCTCAAAGAATTGGTTGCATTATTAGGAAGGAGAGTCCATGAAGGCAGGGGTGACTGTGTCTCATTTTGAAGACTAGCTTTCCAATTGAGTAGAGCATCCATCTCTGCCTCTTCATTCACAGAAAGAGATGCAACATCGAATGAGGAATGTAAGATGGCCAACGCGACCAGAAAAAAGAGGGAAAACACTTTTTTCAAGTTAGTCAATGCCATGGCTCTTTGTTTTACAAGTTGCAAACTGGTTCAGAATTCTATTTAAAATGTCTAAGCTCCCCCGCACTATTTACAGGTCCAATCAGTTTTGACGATGGTGGGTAAGAGAGAAAGGATTTGATACAGATTTCACACGGCAAGTACCATTACACGGAAATTATCTTTACCAATTCGTTAGAACCAATAACAATTAACTAACCACCTATATATTATTTATTATGAAAATGTTGTGAAAATATTATGGACGTAGCACCTCTCTTTCTAAAATTTAATGACCACATATTACTGTCACTGCATTTTCCATCTTCTTGTTAAACATTCATGCTCATATTTCATCATGCTAAGTTCTAATGTTGTCCTGCATTTTTATCATATTTCAACCCATCACATTTTTATAGTCATCACTTCAAAGCAAGCTTCTCGTAATTAACCCATATCATCAAAATTTGGTATGTTAGTATATGGAAATTTAATAAACAATATATATATATTTATATATATAATGCAAAGAATTGTAAGGGTTAGAAGCCATACCTGCATACGGTCAAAATATTTGAAATTTCCATTGTTGTTGACTTTCTAAATCTTTGAAATTTCTTAAGAAGGCTGTTTGTTTTTAGACCCCTTAAAACACAACTAGATTAACTTAGTTAATTAGCCAAGTGATAAACTTAGGTAAATTATGCAAGTCTAGGTTAACACATATAAATCATATCATTGAATAGTGCAGAAAATAAAAAACACAACGATATGATAACTAAGGAAAACCAAACTGGTAAAAACCTTGGGAAGGATTTAACCTAGCTATCCTCAAGGTAAAACGAATTCACTATGAAAGAATTGAAGTTTACATAATAGCGACTTAGACCACTAACATCCTATTGCTACCTCGAGTAGGAAACTTACTACCACAACCCTATGATAGTTCCGAGTCCACGGACTACTTCTTTCTTAAATTCCCAGCAACTACAAGCACTCCTGCTTGTGTATCTTTAGGCTCTTGAAACAGCAACTGAATTGATCACCAAACACTTGACATCAATCTTGAGATTGGAAACCCTAAATGTATGTGAAGGCAACCACCTCTAGATCTCACAGAAGATTCACACACACAGCATAAAGAGTAACACTAAAACGTGGCTAGGGTTTTCCCTTTTATACTTAGGGCAAAACATAAAACCCTACACGTCAAACGGGCTTGGGCTGAGTTGGAAAATTTTGCAGAAAAACAATCTGCACGAGTTTCGATTGGTCGAGTCTAATTCTCGATCGATCGAGCTAGGCAGATTTACACAGTAAATCCTGCAGCAACTCGATTCCAACTTTACATAAAAACACATACTTTGAGCAAGTCTAAATAAGACTAAAAACGTTTTGATCATGGTTTGCCAACATTACAAAATGAAGTTCTAATACATTAGTTCCTAATTCCTTAGAACCTAACAAAGGCTAAAATTTTTATACATCAATTGACATATTTTGATATTTCTAATAAAAAAATGTTTAGAATTCAAATCCTTCAACTATTAAATTATTAAAATAAATAAATAAATAATTTTAAGAGGGAGTGTCATAGTGGCGACTCCAGAAATTTTTTTTAGGGTGATCACTGAGAAATTTAAATTATACAAAATTTAATAGAGAGATGACTTGAATATATCAACATCACAAAAAAAAAAAAAAGTATTACAAGTTTTTTCTACTAACAAAGAGAAAAAGAAAAAAATGGACTGATAAGAGATAAAGTAAGAATTGAAAATGGTGATATAAGAGTAATAAAGTAAGATAATTGAAATGATAATAGAAAAGAGAATGAAAAATTGATGATTTTTGCTGCAACTATGAGCTGAGATGCTAAGAAGAGCAAAATTATTGCAACTGCAAAGCCTAAAAGAGCATAATTGCTAGCACTGCCAAGGAAACTCATGAACTACAATATTTTTCTTAAGTCTTTTTTTTGAGAAAAAAATGAAATTAAAGATTATTTATATGTAATAAGTTGAAAGAGTTAAAAATTTGAATGATTATTTTTCTTTTTCTTTTTTAATAGGCTTTTTGTTGAATAATTTGTTAACTCGTTTTGTTTGGTTTAGTATTTTTTTTTTTTTTGGTGTGGTTATTTTTGTTGTTATTTGAGGTTTTTTATTGTTATTTAAGGGTTATTTTTTGGGTTTAAGGGGTTAAGGATTTTTTTTTTTTTTTTTTTTTTTTTTTGTGGGGACATTATTATTTTTGGAGTAATACTACATCTACAACATTTTTAAAACAAATATTATGCAATAATTTGTTTATTAGTGGTTAACAACTGATGTCAATAATGAGCCAAAATTAGAATTAGTAACAGCTTTCCGCTTATTACATAAGATTTGTAGTGAAATTATTGTAAAAATGTTATGAATGTAACACCATTCTTATTTTTGTTGAACTAAAATTCTTATAATTTTCAAGTCAAGGTAGTCAATATTTTTTAATAGAGTGGCCCAGATAATTTAATTTAGTGTGTGTATATATATATTTTGACAAGTAAGGGTGACCACCCTGAGTTACAAGCAGCGCTGCCCCTGGAGTGTCGTTTTATAAAGATAAAGAGGTGGTGTTATTATTTCGCAAGACCTCGACGAAGGAGCTAGGATGTTGTAAGGAGAAAAAAGTAAATAATAATAATAATAATAATAATGTACATAAAATATTGTAGTGTAGTGCCCATTGGCCTTTGCCATTGCCCAGGATATCTGCATTTTCATTGGTTATTTTGCTTAAAATTTTGTGCTGTGGATAGGAGGTCTGCTAGTCTTTTCAATGAAGTACGTTTTAGAGGCAAGAGGAACGTTCTTGTATGCATTATCTCTAACTCTTTTGACTTGCTCCACTTTATATCAATTGAAATTATGTTTAGAATGTACTAATTCCTCAAAGCAGGCATTGTTTTTGTGTGATGCTCTAGATTCAACTGGATGTTGGTTAAGTGTGTGTTGTGTGGGTGTATGATGAATCTTATATCGGGCATATGCTGGGTTGATTTGAACTTTATGAACAAGTACAAAAGTTTCAATTGTGATTAGTTATTTTGAAATATAACGTAAATGTGGCTAAACCTTTTTCCTTAGGTTGTTATAGTTTTAATAACCCGACCGAATAAAAACCGAAAAGAGAAATGGTTCTCGGTTTTTTATCTGATTGTGGTTGGACTGGTGGTCGAATTGCTGACATTATAAATATTAATTAATAATTATATAATTATTAAAATAAATACATAATAAATCATTAAAATTAAAATCTAAAAATGTGGCTAATATTTGTAACTTTGGGAGAAAGTGGCTAATAATTGCTACATTTTGTGCTTACAAATTACAATGTACACGTGTGTTTGCTTAAGAACATTTTATTTAGCTTTTTACTGAAAAAATTTTGTTGAAAATGTGCTAAAATATACTTGCACTATGAAAAAGTGGGAAAAAGTGAAGTTTTAAAAAAGTGTACATATAAGCTAAAAGCTGAGCTTATGAGCTCAAACTAAACAAATTAGTGAGACAATGATCAAAGACTCAAATGGCAAGCCTAGAGCACTAGCATAAGATGTGTTAAATGCTAAATTTTTAGTATTTATCATATTAAACACTAAAAATCACCTCCATGAAATGTGTCAAATACTAAATAAATTTGACATAAACTATAGTAATGATGTAATTATAAAAGTGTACGGTAAGATGTGCTATTAATATTTGGTATTTTTTTTTAATTCAAACTTTTTTTTTTCTCTTTTGTGACATTGGGAACAAAAAAGAAAGAAAAAAATAAGAATTAAAAGGAATAAAGAAATAATATTTAAATAAAGTGATAAAAGAATAGAAGATGTGATGTAAAATGTATTGTTAAGTGCTGTATTAAAAGAGGTGAAGGGTAGGCTTAAGCCTGATGATAAGTGCAAGAAGCACCCAAAAGGGCCAAAACACAAATAATCACCAAGTGTTTCACGTTTGTTCACTTGTCTTGAACAAAGTTTCTCTCCAAATTAGTTTGGAGAGGAATCTTTCAAACTCTTCATATATCTTTATATCGAGTGTGAATTTTGAAAATCTAACCGTTGGATTGTGTTAGGTTCTAAGGTCTTAGGAACTAATGTATTAAAACTCTAATTTGTATTGTTGGCAAACCATGATCAAAACAGATGTTAGTCTTGTTTAGACTTGCTCAAAGTATAGGTCTTTTATGTAAAGTTGGAATCGAGTTAACTGCAAAATTGAGTGTGCAATTCTGACTGGCTCGATCGATCGAAAATTAGACTCGATTGATCGAAAGTCACCCAAAACATTTTTCTGCAGAATTTTCCAACTCAGCCCTAAGCCCATATGACGTGTAGGGTTTTATGTTTTACTCCTAGTATATAAAGGAAACCCTAAGCACGTTTTTATAAGTTTTTTAGAGAGAGAAGAGTGTGCCTCTTATATATTTAGGGTTTTGTACCCAAAATCTCTCTATGGACTTAGTTGCTCATATTGCTGTTTGTGTGAATCTCTTGTGAGATCTGAGAGGTGCTTGCCTTCACACAAACTTAGGATTATCAAGAAGGAGATTTCTTTAAGAGCTTGACGATCATTCAGTTGCTGCCATAAGTGCTTAACGATACACAAGCAAGTGTGCTTGTACTTACTGGAGAATCCAAGAAAGAAGGAGTCTGTGGTCTCGGAGCTTGCACGTGGTCGTGTCAGTAAGTTTCTATTGGTGGGTAGCAATAGGATGTTAGTAGTCTAAGTCGCTATTGTAAAACTTCGATTCTTTCATAGTAGATTCAGGTTTACCTTGAGAATAGCTAGGTTAAATCCTCCCCAGGTTTTTACCGGTTTGGTTTCTTGGGTCATCATATCTTTGCGTTCTTTATATTCCGCACTTTACATTGATATGATTATGTGATTGTGTTAACCTAGATATGAAATTTGGACTAAGTAATCACTTGGCTAATTAACAAGGTTAATCCAATTGTGTTTTAAGGGGTCTAAAAATGAACAAGTGGTATCAGAGCAGGTAGCTCTTTTGCTTTAGATCTTTTGATCTAAGAGCTGATCCTTGACCCCTGTTGTCATGGATAATTTGAAGTGTCTTTCTGATCATGTTTCTGCTCATACTTCTGTTGATTTTATTGATGCCTGTGAAACTCTTTGTAAGGAATTATTGAAATCTATGAAAATTGCTAAGAAATTCAAGGAAGAGTTAAAATTGGCTAATCTTGAAAAAGAGGAATTGGTTGTTAGATTAGATGAATCTAATAAAAAGAATGATTTTTTGAGAAATCAAATTTCCTCTCAAGATGAGAAGATGAAAAGCTTGGAACAAGAGTTAGTTGAATCTAAAGCTAAAATTAAAAATTTGACTAGTACCAAGCCTGCTGTTGATAACAGAAGTATTTCTGTTTCTCTTAAGCCTAAAATTAAGAAAGTGTATATCCCTCCTTTTAAGAGGAATAATAAAGAAAATGCTTATTTTACTAGGTTAGACAAAGGTAAAAGTTCTGATGTAGACGCTGAAGTTTCTAAACCTAAGTCTAAACCTACTGTTAGAGAGTATAATAAATCTGTTTTTGTGCCTACTTGTCACCTTTGTGGTGTTGTTGGTCATATTAGACCAAATTGTTCTTTGTTGAGGCAAAAACCGAAATCTGAGACTAGATTTGCTGTTAGGAATACTGATGTTCCTAAATTTGTTCCTGTTTGTCAATTTTGTGGTGTCTTCGGTCACATTCGTCCTAATTGTCATAAATTGAAATTTAGAAATTCTGTATTTCAATCTAGGATATGTGATGATATTTCCCCTGCCATAAGTCCATATAAATTGTTTCATATTATTTTGAAAAATTTAAGCTTGTTGGCTTGTGAAAGGAATTTGCAGGATTTCAATCTTTCTTAGAAGATCGGTGTAATCCCTCAAATACACTCTGCTTCACATGGATTTTCACCTACAAAGCCGAAGACTCGTGCTAGATGGGTGAGAAAAGATTCTCTAAGGTGAGTATTGCTGACTTGTCCCTGATTTAATTCTTTTAATTATTTGTGGACATGTTTTGTTTCTGTTTTTGAGTCTTGTTTTATTTGTTCTAAGGATTACATGAGTTATGATATCTCTCTCTTGATTTAGAACATACTTGACATTGTGGAGAAACTTGAATAGTATGTGTTATATAAGTGCTAAGCTTTTTCTGATTTTGTGTGAGTATGTACTAATTTGTACATATACTCAAGGGTTAATTAAGAAATTGATATTTCTTGTATGTGTACCCTCTATAGCTTAGTTAAGCACTGTCATGCATTGCATTTGCATTGTTCATTTAGCATAATGTGTGCTTTTTGTTTTTGGTCATAAATTTTTTAAAACCAAAAAGATTTTTGTGTTTTGTATTTCACATCTTGGATTTATAATCAAGGATTGGCCATATTATCTTTACATAACAAGTTTATGTATCTTGTTTAGCTTGGATGAGCTTATTCTATTGCACTTTACTGGTTTGAGCTTTGTAGTGCATGTTGTGTGGGAGATGTTTATAGTTTTTAATCACATGATCTTGATCTTGAAGTCACATGTCGTTGACTGTCGGACTTGAACTTTTGGAGAAAGGCATAAATAACCATCTCACCACTGTTCACTAGCCAATCATGAACACTTTAGTGCATATCGTAAGATTTTGTGCTCGAGAAAGTGTAGCACATGCACAAAAAGAACATAAGGTGTAGCCTCGGTTTTAATGTTAAAATTGGTGTGTACATTATCCTAGCTAATTTTAATAAGTTTCTGATCAAATAAAATTGGTGTGTACAATATGAGGCAAATCAAGAAACTTACATGATTGCAAACTTGTTTTCTAGGAGATGTGAGAGTTATATGATGTAACTCTTTAGGTGATAGTCTCTTTCAAATTTATGTGATGAATTTTGTAGAAATTGTGCTTGATTTCTATTCACATATCACCTCACATGTATCCCAAGTTTTTGCTAGTTGCACACACTACACAAGTTACTCTTTACTAAACTTAGTACATTATATTGTGTGTCATCTTGTTGTGGCCATCCAAGATTATATGTTCCTTGATTTTGATGCAAATTGTGTTTTTGATGATTAAAAACCTTATTTTTGAAAGATCTGGGTTGAATTCAAATGTTTTTGAAAAATTTTTAATCTCATACTCATGCATTTCATTCATGAAATATTGTGCTTTGAGGAGTTTCTGCATAAAATTGTTCTGTTTTTCAAAAATTTGAGTTTTCCAGATTTTCGATCGATCAAGGGTGTTTTTCGACCGATCGAAATTACGATAAAAATTTTGGTTTGAATCTGCTTGACTCGATCGATCGAAACTGAAAAATTTTCAGTTTTTAAGTATTTGACTAAAATTTTTTTCATGCATCATTTATGTTTAGGATTCACATGCATTGCATTGTTTTTTGTATCCATCTTGCAGTTTTGCAGTCATATCTCTCATTGTTTTCACACATAACATGCATACACTTTGCTAAATTGGGTACTCAACTTGATTTAAAAATTGATTGATTTTTGAGTTATGTACTTTTTAGTATATGCTATTTTTATGTGTGAACTGCAGAAAATATTTTTCTGAAGAGATATGATGGATAATCAATGTGTAAACATTTTCTCTACTCATGCAACTGTTTATGGGTCACATAGTGTCAAGTTTGCATTTATTGAAAGAGAGAATATTTTTCTTCATGTGTATCCTCAATTGGTTTGTGTATTTTTCCCCACCTTTCAAATTTTCCCCACAACTGTTTTTCGCAACACTTGTTTTGTGTTTCCTATTTTTATAGGGGGAGAAGCTAGTTTTTAACCTTTGTTGCTCTTCATAGGGGGAGTTGTCTCTATTTTCTATAGAGTTGAATTATTTTGTGTTCCCCTAATTCTCTATTTTCTCTTCTTCTCTGTTGCGTATGTTTTCTGTCAACCTTCTGATTGGATTGTCTTTGTCAATACATGACAAAAAGGGGGAGAAATAGATGAAATGTGGGAATCCTGTTTGTTTTGTTTAGGGGGAGTTAAAATTGTTTTTGAAAGGGGGAGAATTTTTTTTTTGATGTATCTAACTTAGGGGGAGATACATTGTTATCTATGTTTCTTGTTTCACTGCTCATTGATTTATATTTATGAGTTATTCATGATATATGTCTTTGTTTTGTGTTTTGTGAAGTCAAGAATTTATTTTTGTTTGCTTGTATTTTCCACACATGCGTTTATGCGTTTGTTGAGTGTTTCAGGAAATATACAGGTTGATTCAGTCGTACTGCTGTTTACACTTGCAATTGATGGATAGTAGTTAGGTTGAATTTTTTTTTGAGGGGCATTATTTTTGTAAAGGGCTTTTACTTGTAACTTTGAGCATTGTGTTTGTGTTTTGTCACGGATTGCCAAAGGGGGAGTTTGTTAGGTTCTAAGGTCTTAGGAACTAATGTATTAGAATTCTAATTTGTATTGTTGGCAAACCATGATCAAAACAGATGTTAGTCTTGTTTAGACTTGCTCAAAGTATAGGTCTTTTATGTAAAGTTAGAATTGAGTTAACTGCAGAATTGAGTGTGCAATTCTGACTGGCTCGATCGATCGAAAATTAGACTCGATCGATCGAAAGTCACCCAGAACATTTTTCTGCAGAATTTTCCAACTCAGCCCTAAGCCCATATGATGTGTAGGGTTTTATGTTTTACTCCTAGTATATAAAGGAAACCCTAAGCACGTTTTTATAAGTTTTTTAGAGGGAGAAGAGTGTGCCTCTTATATATTTAGGGTTTTGTACCCAAAAGCTCTCTAAGGACTTGGTTGCTCATATTGCTGTTTGTGTGAATCTCTTGTGAGATCTGAGAGGTGCTTGCCTTCACACAAGCTTAGGATTATCAAGAATGAGATTTCTTCAAGAGCTTAATGATCATTCAGTTGCTGTCATAAGAGCTTAACGATACACAAGCGGGTGTGCTTGTACTTGCTGGAGAATCCAAGAAAGAAGGAGCCCGTGGTCTCGGAGCTTGCACGTGGTCATGTTAGTAAGTTTCTATTGGTGGGTAGCAATAAGATGTTAGTGGTCTAAGTCGCTATTGTAAAACTTCGATTCTTTCATAGTGGATTCAGGTTTACCTTGAGAATAGCTAGGTTAAATACTCCCCAGGTTTTTACCGGTTTAGTTTCCTGGGTCATCATATCTTTGTGTTCTTTATATTCCGCACTTTACATTCATATGATTATATGATTGTGTTAACCTAGATATGAAATTTGGACTAAGCAATCACTTGGCTAATTAACAAGGCTAATCCAATTGTGTTTTAAGGGGTCTAAAAACGAACAGATTGCATATTCTAATTATATACTTCATGCTTGCAAAATTTAAAAAAGATCAAAATTCAATTGCTATGTCATCAAATAAATGTTAAAATTTCAATTTTTTATGATCTAAAATTGTGTATAAAAAATAAATTTATTGATCAAATAATAAATAATATTTGATTTGAACGAAAGTTGATGTGCATGTTAAGAACATAAAGAACATGAAATTTAACGGTTAGATTTTCAAAACACGCCCAAAAAAGAAATATATAAGAAGTTTATAGAGTTTTTCTCCAAACTAATTTGGAGAGAAACTTTGTTCCTTTGTCTCGGTGAAATACTCTCTCAACTATCAACTAGTAGTTCATGTAAAACCTCTCTACAACCGCTGGTTCTTGTTGTTGTCAAAGAGGTGTACCACGCATCCAAGCTCCTTCGTGTAGTGCCTCCATCACTGCCATTGCTGAGTCCATGGCCCCTTATGTCCGATCTAAAGGGTTGGATCTAGAAAAAAATAGTAGTGATTTATTGAAAAAAAGCATGTTCCTATCATCCTCACCTATTCTTCAAAACGGGTTAAATCTTACCGTTTATATAAATATATATATATATATTAAATTTAATACTTTTGGTTTTTATATGAACCACACTAGAGTGGAGTTCAGTTCACGGTCCAATTCATTCCCATATTTAAACCATGGAAGCAGGAAGTTGTGCTGTCTTTTGTCAGGAAAAAAGCTATATTTGGAATGAAAGAAAAAGGGCGGGAATGAATGAAGTTTTTATGACACCTACTATTTTTCTTTCTTTGGACTACATGAGGAAAAATGCTATGTCTACAATATTTTCACAATATATCCTAAATGACAGGTTATTACTGACTGTTACAGGTGAAAAGGTAGTTTAAGTGGTGAATTCAAATTAGAACTAATAATAACTTAACATATATAATTTGTTTGTTGTAAAAATACTGTGGACATAACACTTCTTTTACTTGAAAGAAAAGAAAGTGGACTAATTTGGAGGGATTAAATTTCGTGAAATCCACTATTTTGCTATCAACAATTTTTTTTTCTTCATAATTTTGATATAAGAGACTATGATTAGTTGTTTATTATTTACGCATAAACTTAATATTTTTTGTTTATTACTCACTGTCACATCTGAACAGTGACAAAAATTATGGTACCGAAATTGAGTCATAGAAGAATATACCAAACGTTTGGTAAGACTTTAAAGAGGTTAGACTTGAGAAATCAGTGCTTTTGCAATTATTCTAAATGACCAATCCAATTACCTAGACATTTAGTACTCAGGAGAGTTTTTCTGTTATCAAAAAAAAAAACAAAAAAGTTAGTACACAGGAGAAAAATTAGAGAAAAGCTTTGAATGTCAGACATTTGGGCTGTTTAGTAGAGGTGTTTGAGTTATTATTTAAAATGATATGAAAGTTGTGGTTTAAAAAGTGTTTTGAAAACACCTATGTAAAGTACTCTTATTGCGAAAAATGTATTTGATACTATATTTCTAATAACGTCTTTTCAAAAGTGAAAAAAACATAAGAGAGTGCCTAACTCAAGGAATATTTGCATTTGCAATGTTTTAAATAGAAAAAGTTAATGGATGCTCTAAAAATATTGATTTAAGAAATATTTTTAAAAACTTTTAAGAGAAAAGAAAAAAGTAGTTGATTTTTTAATAGCTTTTTATATTTTCCATAAAAGTAATATTAAAACTTTTTAAAAATAATCTATTAACAAATGTTTTAAGGGTACCTATTAATCGGACCTTAAATTACCAATCATATCACTTACTTTAAGATTGGATTTTTCTAACTGTGTACAAAAAATAAAGTCAAAATTGGAAGTTTTTCTCCAAAAAGAGCCTTCTATGTTTCCTCGAACATAGTGATCCTAGACACAATAAAAATAAGAGAATAGCTTTGAATGCGGAACATTTGGTAAGAGGTGGTTGGAAAAATTGGTGCATTTGCAATTATTCCAAATGGCCCACAAATTACCTAGACATTTAGTTGGTACTCACCAAAAAAATTAAAAAAAAGCTCTGAATGTGGGCCATTGGACATTTGAACGTGATGAAAAGTAGGCAAGACTTGAAACTTAGAAGTTACTACGTGTGTACAGGAAATTGATTCAGTTTTAACTTTTATGTAATTCTGCTTCGCCTTGACTCTCTGCTTAGATTCGCATGGAAAATTAGTAGTTAATTTCCTCTCTGCAAAAACATGTGTTTCGAAAGACTTTGATATTTCAATTTTCTTAACCAAAAAAAAAAAAAAAAATTTCAATTTTTGGGACAACTATCAACAAGCAATCTAGAATTTTCTTTTTTTATAAAATAAATCATCTAAATATTAAATTGTTATTAGCATGCAAAGAAAATGAGACAATGACGGTCATATAAGAACTAGTAAGAATTTTGTTGATTCAACTGTTATGAAAATTATTGTGTTTATAACATTAATTTATAAAATATAGGATAAGTGGAGTCAAAAGACTTGGAAGGTGTACAAGAATGGTGAAGTCTTACTTTTAATTCAATTTCACCTTGACCGTGTGCTTGGATTCACACGAGAAAAATGTAGAGTTTTTTTTTTTTTTTTAACATGGAATATACTAATTTATCTTTTATAATTACTATATTTTTATATAATCTTTTTATGTAACAACTAGAGTATATTAGTAAATTTATTCAAATAATATATTTTATCTTCGCCACTTATTATTATTTTTAGGGTCAAAAGTTAGTTCTAGGTATTGGATTGCTTTTCTAAAAAAAAAAGGTATTGGATTGCTTGGATTCCTTAATAAAATCTTGCAGACAAGAAATGTTACCATCATTGGCCTGGAAGGGATTGGTTGGGGATCCAAATATGTGATTTTTACAACAGGAATATACAGAGCATATTGAAACAAAAAACTTCCCGAATACTTTTTTTAAATTTATTTTAAATACGGCTTAGCTAAATCAGTTGGAATATTAACGTGTTATTCAAATGTGAGATTTTAATAATGTAATGACAGACCACCACTCACCCTTGGTGCGATGGTCATTCCACAAATATAAGTGCTTATGAGGTGTGGGGGGCAAGGGCCCGGGTTCAAGTCTCTAGGAGGGCTCTTCACACACATATACACTTAGATCAGTCTAAAGTAGAATTTCTATCTTGTATATAAAAAAAAAATGTAATGACAGGTTACAAGTTAATATCAAAGACAGGAAAAAAATGAAAACAGAAAATTAGTTTTAGCAACGAATTTTTCCGTCACCAAATATAGCAAAAAAAAAAAAAAATGTTTTAGTTACTAAATATTTCGTCGCTAAATGTAGCAGAATTTTTTAAGAAATAGTTTTTGTGACGAAAATTTTCGTTGCTATATGCGCTTGAATTTTCTTTAAAATAGTTTTAGTGACGAAATTATTCGTCATTATATGTACCCGAATTTTCTTAAAAATAGTTTTAGCAATGAAATTTTTTGTCAATAAAAATGATTTAATAAAATCAAGTGTTTTTGGCGATGAAATATTTTTGTCGTTGAATAGTGTTTTTAGCTAGGAAAACATTTAGCAACAAAATGTTTTCATCGCTAAAAGTTTTTTTTAAAAACTAATCGGACCTTTAGTGACAAAATTTTTCGTTGCTAATACCTTTAGCGACAGGCTATTAGCGACGAAATGAATTTCATCGTTAAAAAGCAAATTTTGTCACTAAAGGTCCTTGGCGATGAGAAACTAGACATTTAGTGACGAAAATTTTTGTCACTAAAAATACATTTTGTTGTAGTCATAAATATCTTTTTGTTTTTTCATTTTTATAATAAAATAAAATTACAAAACATCATGTAATGCGTATTGTTAGATTTTGAGTTTTTAGTGTTGGCAAACCATGACAAAAAGTAAGTATTATTGAGTTAGAATGGTATACTTTCTAGTCCAAGACAAAAAACTCAAGTTCAGGATGAAAAAAGTGAGTTGCAATCTGGTTCGCTCGATTGCTGTTTGATTGCTCTTAATTCCTCTCGTTTGCTGTTTGATTCCTCTCGGTTGATCGGAAGTCGCAGATCAGCAAAAAATCAGCAAACGTAAAAAACCCATAACTTGTCCATTTGAAACCCAAATCGCGATCCCTTTTTTTCCAGTATTTAAAGGATATTATAAGCTAAACCTAGATGGGGTTTTTAGAGGTTTTTAGAGAGGAAAGAGTGCATCTTGTGCTTCCAATTGTAGACCTAGGGTTTTTGTACCCAAAGCTCTCTAAAGTCTTCTACCAGTAATATTCCTTGAAGAATCTCAAGATCCAGTGTTGTAGAAGTTGCTGCTACAAGATCAACAATTGAAGGTGATCTGAAACTTTTGAGTGGAATCTCAAAGTCACAAGCGTGGGTGTTTGTGTTACAGTAAATCCAAGAAGAGAAGGAGTCCGTGGATTCGGAGCTTGCATGTGGTCGTGTCAGTAAGTTACTACTTGAGACAGCAATAGATTTAAGGTTAAATCTGATTGTAAAAATTTTGGTTCTCTTATAGTGGATTTGCTTTACCTTGAGAATAGCTAGGTTAAATCCTCCTTGCTGCGATTTAAATAATGCTCCCAAGTGCAGGATTGTCGTGAAGTAATAACTCGGAAAGTCCGAGGTCGAATCCACAGGGAAAAGGGAATTGATTAGCAAACCACAAGAGAATAAAACTAAAATAATAAAGTTTAATTGAAGAGATTTTTTATAGTTTAGTGAAAGTAATTTAAATTGAGTGAAAATAACAATATATTAAGGCACTAAGGTTTAGGGATCCACACACAGCACATCTATTGGTAGTCTTAACAATATTTATTTTATAACTCAACTAAAATTCATACGAAGGATGATCTTAGTCGGATGATTTAACAATAAAAACTCAAGAATTAATTGTCTAAGGTAGTTTCATGCAATTGATTGATTTTAGGCAAAACAAAACTTGTGAATTAGTTCGCAGGGAATTCTAAGCATTTAACGTGCCCGGAGTTTATGATAAATCAAAGGATTATACAGAACTAAACACTTTTCTAGATGAGTAAAACAATCAAAAACATAAAAACATAAGCATTAAAACCTGAATGTTCAATATGTGTATAAAACACCCTTGAACGTTTAGACCCTCAATTTACAAGTTATCAATTCAAGCTTATTATCAAACAATTAATGTGCGGAATATGAACATAAGCATATAACAGAATTGATAAACAATATAAATCAATTAAAATCACATCCACAGCAGAAATTAAATGGCAAAGATTAAGGGAAGAGAGATGTAAACACAAGGACAACACAACGATGTGTTATCGAAGAGGAAACTGAAGCCCTCGGCGTTAAACCTCTCCGCCGCCCTCCAAGTGGTAAATAATACACTAAAGAATGTAGTTGGGATACATGAACAGTAGAAGACCCTCCAAGCCTAATCTACCCAATGTACCTAAGCCCTCCAAGCTTTTTGCTCCAACGAGGTTACGTCAAACCTATTTCTTCTTTAGCTTACCGGATTCCGCTACTTGACCATAGCATCAACCAATAAGAAATTGGTCCATTCTTAAGTGCTTCCCAAAGCACCAAATGGCCTTCTCACAGATGTGGGTATAGTGAGAAAAGGATTTGGTCAAGAACCTCTCAAGGATGTAACAATGGAGAGGAAGAGAGTAGAGGAATTTGAAGAGTCTCTAAGTAAAGATTGGGGATGAGTCAATCTTGTTTTTCTCTAGGGTTTCTCTCTCAAAATTCTCTCTCGAAACTCTCTACATTTCGTGGGTATAAGGGGTATTTATACTGGGGTGAGAGTGGAATGCGAAGAGTCAGGTTTTTCAAAACAGAGTTGGCTGGCGGCTTGGCCTCGTGACTTGACTGAGTCGTGAGTTCAAGCCACGAGCTAACAGAACGGCCAGGCTGGACTTTTTGTCCTGTAGTGCTACAGCTGGCATGACTGTTCATCTTCTCTGCACGCTTCACTCGTGTGCTGCAGTTGGCGGCTTGCCAGTCGTGAGTCACCCGCGAGTCCTAGCTGCGAGTCTCTGCATCCTTGCACAAACTTGAGCATTTCTTCACACTCTCTCACTCACTACCCTTACATGATTCCCACCTAAATACAGGGTTACTAATTGCTAAATTACAAGCAAATTTGACATGGAATAAAGCCAACAAGATGGTTGATTAAATTCAACCTTACAATCTCCCCCTTTGGCTATTCCGTGACAAAACCCTAAAACAAACTCTAGACTTAACATGTGAGTTGGGAACAGTTGAACATAACTCACTCACACCTAACTCTAGAATCTATGTAGCTCTTGAACCAGAACAAGTAACTCTTGAATCACAACAACACAATATGATCATTGTATGCAGAAAACTTGTAATGCATATGGAGCAAGCATAATGCGATCAAGCAAAACGGAATATAAGCAATAAACCATGGCTTGACCAAAAAGGAACAATCACTATAAATAGTGACCACAATGCTCATTCACACTTGGAATGAACATCCGGACATACAAGCTAATAAGCTCAAAGCAAATCACTTGCATGTCCAACACTCAACCAATGCATAATACATGAAGTATATGCATCTAGGAATAAAATCCTACTAGGGCACAAGAGTGAAAGTACTTAAAGAAAAATGCATAACATTTAACAAGTACAAGGCTACAAAGCAAGGGTACAAATTAAAAAGCTTACAAAAGCAAGGTACAACTACATGTACGGTAAATACTGAGTAACATCTTTATATAAACTTAAACCAATGTACCACAAAGATTAACCACACAAGAGTAGAGTATATAAACACAGGCAAAATGGAAAATTTGTTAGACTATCCAAAAGTATATGCGAGTGTATATGCATCAGCTTCCTCTTCTTGAGCATACAACTCCCCCTTTCAGTGTGCAAACTTCTCATTCTTGAGTTGCTCTCCCCCTTGCTATCTGCTATCTCTCCCCCTTTTTGGCATGAATAGCTAAAGGGTTTCCTCTAGCTTTTGTTGAATAGCTTCTAATTGTGTCTCAATGGCAGTGAGACGCATTTGAACATGATTGTTGGTGGAGTAGAGAGATCTTTCCAATCCGGAAATACGCTGATAAAGCCCCTCTATTAAAGTGCTCAATCTATCATCTTGAGAGCTAGCTGCAGATGGAGTACCAATTGTTTACCTTTCAGAAGGAATGGGAGAAACAATCTTGGTATGCACAGGTGCAGCTGAATCATGACCAGATGTAGTGGCATGGGTGAATGGCTCACTCTTAGGTGTTTTAGAGGAGTGACTCTTGCTTGCCTGGAGAGTTATCATGGATATTGGTCGAGGACGTGACACAATTTTTCCACTTGTTGGTAGACGGACACCTTCACTCAGCATGATCTTCATGATGAGACTACAAAAAGGAATACACGTTCGGCCTGCTGATTGAGCTGCCCCTTTCCTAATGGTCTGAAAGATGTGTGCACAGATGTCGATCGGAACTCCAGTAATGAGATCACATAGAAATTGTGCTCTTCCAAGATTGATGAAAGCGGTGTTGGACAATGGGTAGAGGTTGGAGAACATGATCAATTTTAAAGTTGTCAGTTTAGGTGTAAACTGTGCAGTGCCTATAGATGAACCTTTGCTTCGAACTATATATATATATATATATATATATATATATATATATATATATATATAGTGATCTGGTCTCATATTTCTTAGTCTACCGACAAAATTCTAAAGTTAAGAAACCAGACAAAAGAAACCAAACCAGACTCTTTGTTGTTGTGATTTTCAATTTGAGCAAATGAAATATAATATGATGTTTTAACATTGGTTATTGCCTGCACAGCAAAAAGGGTAAAATTTCAAATCAAAATATTACATATCACATCTAAAAGAAACTCTAACAAAAAGTAAAAATATACAACATGCACTAATAATAAAAAATTTATAATATTTGAGAAGTTTTGCAAATCAACTCAACAAAATCTTATTAAATTGGTCAGGGGCAGTTTCACTAACTATATTTTATCAATATAAATAACCTTCTTCGTAAGACTTTTGCTTAAGTTATCATACTAAATATGAGAAAACAGGTGCAAGCATATTGTTGTTGACTCTACATTGTATCCCAAAAAGTTTCTCTTGGATTGCTTCGTTCTTTTCTCTGGCTTTATAGCTAAAGCTCCCCCATCATAACATTGTTGACTCTACATTGTATCCCAAAGAGTTTCTCTTGGATTGCTTCGTTCTTCTCTCTGGCTTTATAGCTAAAGCTGCCCAATCATAACGTTCCTACCTTGCAAAACTTTGCAGACCAAAGCAGAATCATTCCACCTTTGTTTATCTCTCAATAATTAAGATAGATAGCTAACTTACACATTTCCAGAATTTTCATTCTCTACTTTTGCAGCCCCCAAAAAAAGTAGTCATGATTTTATCAAAAGCTTGCCTGCCATTATTATTAAAATTCTTAGTAATATACACCATTAGCATAGATACAAATTAATTCAAAGTAGCCTTGTTTTAAAGAGGCCATAAAGCTCAAATATCACTAGCAACTAAATAAATGAAATCATTGCTCAGTACTAACAGTAAAATTCTCATTAATCTAGTACAATATAGAAAAAAAAGTAGATTTTAAAAAAATATCCTATAATACATATACAATATATCTTACTCCCATATTCATGTGCTAAATGGTTTTGCTTTAATATTCAACATAATAAGGATTTGTGTCAATGCTAATATGCTACAAACCTAATGTAGATTTTGCTCTCCTATATTTTGTGCCTTTAGTGACAAAATTCACAAAAGTCCCATCCAGTAGTATAGACTATTATTTCCATGTTTTGAAAAACAGAACTTGACATTTATTGAAAAAGGAATGAAATAAAAAAAATAATTAAAAATCACAAAATGAAGAACCAAAAATCAAGAACATAGAGGGAAATTGTTGGAAGCAGAATTAACGAACCTAGCATGAATTGTTAAGAGTCGATTGTTAAGATTTTAGACTCGATTAGAAAAGAAGCAACTCTAAAAGTTGAAGCTCGCCAAGCTTTCTTGCATTGTTTTTGTACCTCCTGAGGCAGGGATACCAAGGGTTTTACTAGATGAGTAGCTAATAGACCAAAAAAATCGGTCGTATATCAACCATCAGTAACACACCCAAAATGACAAAAATCTAATAGATTAAAATGGAAGATGGCAAAAGAACTTAACAAATTATTTATAACTGTCGAAAATGTTATAGAATTTTCAAAACTACTAAAGTTTGTCAGAGTTAACAAATTTTATATACCTGATGGAAACCCTTACTTTGTTCTTCATATCAAACACTTATAAAATTAATCTATTCAGTTTAGGCAAAGAAATGTTAATGAACAGCCCACATTGAATTATGTATTTGTATGATTCTAATTCATAAAGTCTATAACTTATCTAAAATTTTTCAATCCAGTCAAAGAATTAAACAAAGATGTAAAAAATCAGGGAGAGATTATAGGCACTGGTTGGGCACATCCTCAAAAGCATAGACAGTTGAGAGAGAAATCATCACTTTTGAATCAAGCAGAATCCTTAACAATGAAAATATCATGAGACCTAAGATGTAAACCCTTTTTTTTTTTTCCTTTAGTCCCAATGTCAAAAAATCTATATTGAATATTTAAAAAACAAACAAAACAAGCAAAAAGAAAAAAAGAAGATATAATATTCGTTTCCAAACTTTTCAAGGGCTTTAGGTAATTTCTCATACTTATACTCCTTTATCTCCACCTCTACCCCTACTTTTTCCACCACTCTTGCACCTTCTAAAATACCAAAATAACCTAACTCAGATTCTTACTCACTAGGGGCAACAATAGTAGCAGCAAGAGACACAATCGAATTGTTATGTTTCGGTTCAATGTGTAATGCCATCACTGAGCACTATCTTTGTGAAAAATTAAAATCATGAATCTGAGTTCAAGGATAATCCAATAATAGCCTAAACGAACAGTTTCGTGTACCTAAAAACAATAAGCAAAAATATTTAACCATTATTAGAACAATTAAAAACCAAAAAAGACAAATTTCTTTCAAACTAAATAATCAGCCTTTTGGAATTGCAATAGACGAAGATGAAGTAACAGGAAAAGCCTTCTAGAAACTAATTATAAATCAAAACCTTAATTAAAACCAAATCTATCCCATAAGAAAACAGCAATTAACTGCCACTAACACCCAGAAATCTATAAAATATTTAGAACCTTATTGTTAAGCTTTGATTAAATGAACACAATTTGAAAACCAATGTGCCAAATTGGATCCAAAAACCACAAATTCAAATTGTAACTTATCTGATCTTAAATTGCAGAGACATTTTGTGCAGTTCAGGCATGTAATTGTTCATTAACAAAAGCTGCATCTTGTGCAGTCCAGGCATCATAAAAGTATACAACTCACATCTTGTGCTGTTTGCGAAGACATGAGAAATACAAAAGAAGTTGATCAAGAACGCTTAACCCCCAAATATCAAAAGAATGAAAATTAGACAATCTTAAGCTAAACTATGGTCTTTCAATCAAATGAATGCAATAGTAATAATTATAAAGAAAGAGAGGAAAACATTGGGTTATTGTCAGAACAGAACCTTGTCTTGTAGGTAAACCTATCAACTGTATGTGATAGCAATATACTCACGAATTATTCACCTGATATTCCTAATAAATGAAAAATAAATTCTAAACTTAAACTGCCCCTATGACAATTCTTAAATCATGCAATCAAAAAATTTTGCTTGGCACCTTAAGTAATCAACATATTTCTTTTATTCTATTAACATAAACGAATTTTGAGCCTCCTTTAAAGCTATATGTTTTCTTCTAAATGAAAATCCAAATCAAAAAGTTTTTATACTCCTAGAACATGAAATTTATTACTCCTTTGAGTCATTTAATATTCCTCAAAATGAAAAGTCATATTTTTCGTATATATTCATAGAAGGAGTTGACAAAAACTCTCTAAACCTAGCATATTACATAGTCTATTGTCAACTGGACAGAGATATATTCTCCTAGAGATCAAGGATATGATGAAAAGGGCAAACTATTATCAAATTTAAGGGAAAAGAAAATGAATTTCATAACCACCTTATGCAAAACTAAAATGCACATTTTTTTTCTTAATGAAAATATAGTGGCATGAGCCTAAGAAGGGACAGTCATGCATAATTTACATGATAAGCTACAACTTGAAAATGCAGAAAATAACCCTCTTACTAATTAGCCAAAAAGGTCATATCACCAAGTTTTAACTCTTAACTTAATTTTTTCTCAGAGAAAAATCAGTTAACATACATCCTAAAATAATCATTCCTAAGTCCTAACAAATCCAATAAGTGGGAATGCTTCAACATTAAATTATTCAAATCTAAAAGGGACATCAAATTAGACACACATACAGAGGAAGATGAAACAGGTGAGTCAAGCTTGAATTCAGGCCAATGAGCTTCTATATACTCAATAATAAAACATGTGTTTTGTTTACTGAAATTTTTAGGCCTTTGTTCATGATGAAGCATCCTGGACTCTAAATATATGTTGTAGCTTCTCCTTAAGTAAGAGCTTGAGTTCAATATTGATCTTCAATAGCTTACTATTGGGTCCCTTTCTCTAATAATTGTTTATGATTTTTTTTAAATCTAAATTCCATTAAATAGAATAATAATAGGGAGAATCCATAGTCTTGTAGAGACTGTGTAAAAAAAAAAAAAAAAAAAAAAAACAGGTACATTATAGATTTGTATGCAATGCATGGTTGAAAAAGGAAGAAAACTTTTTGCAAATTTATTGACCCTGGTCAGACTGTGTATATACTGTAGGAAGGAGAATACGTGTTCTAAAATTAGAACAAAAACTTTCAAATACATAATATCAAAGATCATTGTGATTCAATTCATCTCCTTTCTACTACATCAACCCCTCTCACTCACAAAGCCCGAGATTGTCTTCTAAAATTATATACCAAATGGCTAGGACCAAGTCCAAGTTCAATATCAATCCCACAACCAATAGTCAAGCAAATCATTAAAAATCTCCACACAATTCACATACCCACAGTTCATTTCCAAATTTACATCCAAGAACACCAAGCCACCTCTAAATCAGAACCAAATTCATTCTCAACTTTCAAATTTGAAGAGAAATTCCCAAACTCTAATGTCAATGCACAAACCCACCATAAATGAATCATAAAAAAATGATACCTATTTTTTGGATATCCTTAAACTTTCAAATACGCAATCTCAAAGACTATTGTAATTCAATTATATATGTATATATATATATTAAGCAATTATAACTTGAATCAAGTTTAAACTTGAAATCCCTAATGGAACCCAATAAAAACTATAATCTAAAACTTCCTTTCAAATTTTGAATTTATCTCTAAATCAGAGGCTCACTGATCAGTGCCTACACAGAAAATCTAATATAAAAGCATGGTTCAATATCAATGGTTTGAGATTAAATTTAACCTCCTTGGTGGGCTAACAAACAAAAATTTAAATAAATTAAACTACAGCTACAACTCCTTTTTAATATATATATATTCCAGTACCACTCCATTGAGGAATTTTTTCAGTCATGTTATACACAAACCCTTCCCCCAAAAAAATTCATGAACATTGCTAAAATCAATGCAATAAACTCTAACATGAAAGAGTCAGGAAAACCCATCAAAAAAAAAATAAAGCCCACACTCCTTTCACACCCAACAGAAGGTGGAAACCTTTTATTACCTTGAGCGAGAAATTGAGAGTGACAAAAAGGTAATATGGAATAATGCTGCTCCAATTGCCTCACAAGTCACAACCGTCCTCACTAACTGTACACTGCCTCCAACGATGGCCAAGTTACTCTCTAAGAAGCTTTCGTGTGCACCAAACCAACCATCAAATCACAATGAAAGTTGTCAATACCACCTACAAATAAAAAAAATCTCAAATTATACTACTGAAAATATTTGAGCTTTTCTCTGCAGCCAAACACAACAATAAAAAAGAAAAAAGATAACATGCCAAAAGAATAAAAGGGAACCTTATTGGAGGCAAATTGAAATTTGGAAAACGAACAAACAATTTAACAAATTCTTAGGTGCAGATTAGAGTCTTATAATCCAAATTGACTTTTGAAACGAACAATACTCGAACTAAAAGCAATTTGAAAATAAATGAATTAGTAAATCTAAATAAAAGTTCAAAATGATTCACAAATATATGATCCGATTATGTTAGAAAGAGTGGAAAAGAGTGACCTTCTTGAAGGAGTCAGTGTTTTGGGCTAAAAGTGTGAGAGTAAAAAAGGCCAACAAAACATCACTTAAGAATTTTATCAAACAGTTTGTGTACATGTAAAAGAAACAACACTTAATGAATCACTGCAAAATTCAAATGTAACAACTAAACTTCCTTAACATGTATGTATTGTGTGGTTTTACACTCACAAATTAGTAATTCCAAATTTGTAATTTTAGCCCATATCTGATCAAAATTGCTTGGACAACATTCAAGTGCATATGAATATTATAACAATGTGTTAAGAGAGCAATATATAAATTGGATTAGTTGAGCAAACAAAGTCCAGAAAGAAAAGTTTAAAAAGAAAAGAGAGGTACATATTAGAATCTGTGCTGGGAGGACAACTTGCTGCAAGCTTTCGTGAAAGGAAAAGCGAAAGAATTCATTTTTACCGGCAGTGGGTTCGCTGGCTGACGGTGGCGGAAGGCTCTGTTCTCTCTTCAAGTTTCACTGAGTATCTTCTCGTAGTCGTAGGGGAAAAGGCTAGGGGGCATTACTGAGAAGGGAAAAATTGAAGAGAAGTTGAAAATATGTGTTTTTTAAAGACAAATCAAAATTTGGCGTACGTGTGTGAGGGATGAGTTAAAAATAATTGGTTACTATTTGTTTTTATTATTATTATTATTATATATATATATAATTTATTTTTTAAAAGGCTTATTTGCCGATTTGCCGCTATTTTAAAGAAGTGTTTGTTTTAGTAATTTATGTAGTTATATGGCGCAATAAAGAGAGGTTAACAAAAGTCAAATGTTTCGACTATGAAAGATTATATATATAATATGCTTGGGCTTTTTTTTTTTTTTTTTGGAGAAAGAATAATGCTTGGGCTTAATAACTCAATAAAGTCCATACAAAATAAAAAAAAAGTCCATACAAAAAAATAATTGTAACATGGTTGATCTTTATAATTCTTTCTATAGCTCATGCGATATTAGAACTAAAATTGAAAGTAAGAAAAAAAAAAAAAATGAAAGCAATAAACCAAGCATATTATTATTTATTACCATGTAGATCTCTAACATTAGATATTTCACAAACAAAATGTAAGTAATAAACAGTTTTCCTATGACTAATTGATTGGAAATATACTCTTTCATTTATTTTATTTTTTAGAAACATACTCTTTCATTTTTCATCCTATTAAGACAAGCAAAATTTTAGGAAAATCAAACTCTTCATGTTTCATGCTATTTTGACTATTAAGCCACATACACATGTTCCTTCTAAAATATTTTAAGGATTAACATAGTCAATGCTCCTTAGTTTGATATTCTATCTATACTTAACTTAAATTAGAAAAATCTTTTTTTCTAAGTAGATCTTTCATTAAATAACTATCAAGAAACACCCACCACAATCCTTATGCTTATCTAACGCATTTCAAAAAGAAAGAAAAAAGTTTGTTATATTTCAAAAAAAATATAGCATCATAGAATTAGTGTTTCAACTTTCAACACATGCAGAAACCCCATGACATATCCCATGTCAGAGAAGGAAAACACACAACAATGTGCCCAAAATTTTCCATTATCAACATATCATAGTGCTTAAGGATATGGCATGAAGGTATGGGTTTTCTGCATGTGATAGGAGTGTTAACAATATTGTTAGGGTATATTTTCTATGTATTGGTTTATCCTTTGACAAAATACACTTTACTTATAATTTGGTAGATTTAAGACGAGTTTAATATATCAAGAAGTGTGTTGTACACTTAGCATAAGTGGTATCATTAAAGACATGAAGATTGAATCAAGAAAGAAGTGACAAAAGACTGATTCAGTCAAGCTCAACACTAATCTTGACACTAGCATCTATCGAGTTTTAATGAAGAAGCTCGACACAAGCTTGATCTATTGAGATCTACAATTTCAGAATTCTTAGATCTGAAATTTGGCCCATGATGACTTGGATTGCTAGGGTTTCTCTCTTTACAACCCTAAAACATATAAAAGGCTTATTTTAAAGTTATCAAAGATACAGAGACTCAATTAGAGAACTCATACACTCTGTGAGAAGCTACTGCGTTTTGTGCGTCTTAGGGTTTTGTAAGTAAGTACTTCTAGATCCTTAACGTGCTTTTGAAGTAAAGAACTTTGCAGCCAACAACAATCATTTAGTTGCTTGGAGTTAGTCACGTACTTGGATTTGTGAATGCGAAGAAGTCTTTTACAAGATCAAATCCAATTGGGGATTGGTGTAAAGGTTCAATTGTAAGTTAGTATTTTGAAATAGTCCAGGGTAGTGGTAAGATTTTTAATACTTGTAACCGCTTGTTCTTGATTAGTAAATTCTTAGGAGTGGAGACCTAAAATTTCACCCGGTAAGATTTTTGCCTTGCGAGAGATTTTCCCCATTCATCAACAAATCACCGTGTTATTATATTTTCCGCTACATATTAGTTTATTTGGTGATTTGTTGGTGCCTCCACGATTTGCATGTAATTTGCCTTAATTAATCAACTTGGGCAATTAAATTAATTAACTAAGGTCAATCTATAACTCAACAAATATGTATTGCACTTGAGTGATAATATCACTCATTTGAAGATGGCAACACAAAGGATTTCTAAATAAGAGAACTCGAATAAAAGAATCCACCTATATGGAACTAAAGGTGGAATATTCATTGGCAATTGCTACTTCACTATTCATTTTAGAGTTTTATACTTAATTTCAGGGGAGGACTAGGCCCAAGGCCCCCAATTTTTAAAAATATTTCACCGTTTATAAAAGAGACCTCATCTCATTATAAAAAGGCTCAAAATTGTAGAATGATGTTAGGAATATTACAAATTTTTGTGTCATCAATTACCAAAAAAAAAAATCAAACATTCTTCTTTTGATAAGCTCAAAATTTCATTTATCAAGTGCTTGAAACCCACGAATTACATTCATTATCACATCAATTTATTTATTTTATGTAGTAAGGTTTGTAGTACTTTTAGCATTTTTCAAGACTGTGTGCTAAAATAAATGGTTTAAAAAATACAAAAATAAACAAGGGTTTGCTCTATTTTACTTCATCAGATCAAATTAACCTTGCCTGATTTCTTCTCAAAAAAATTAATTTTAATTTCATTAGTATTAAATAAATTTATTTAATTGATAATTAAATATATAGACCTCACTTAAAATTATACCGTTACTCAATTATATCGAGCCAGCCCTGCTTAATTCGTTTTAGTTTCAAGGTGTTTGCTCTTCTATTCACATTTAATTCAATCTGAGATTAATGGACCTTTATAAGTGCCATTGGAACTCTAAAATTAAAAAAAAAAAAAAAAAAAAAAAAAAAAGGTTGTATGGGACTATATAGAAAAATCCATTACCAACAATTTTAATTACTGTTTCCCTATTTCCATGACTTTTAAACCTGGGGAAAGTGGTACATTAAGGAATCAATGTGATTTGATCCGTGAGAATGTGCACACTTTTAGACTTTTGGTGTGTAAGCACTGATATTAAGAGTGGAGTATTTACTACTTCTAAGAAGCATTAGAAAACTCAATTAATCTTCATATTGATAATGGCAATATGCACTCAAAAAATTGACATAAAATAATATCTTAAAATAAGATGAGTAAAGAAACATTTATTAGAACTAATAGAAATCCTATAAACAAATAGGAAAAAGAATAGAATGTCTCATTTAAGAAATGTGGAGGTATCCACAAAGATGATTTAGCTGATACCATTGGATCTACCAAGTCCTCCAACCAACCATGCCAGATTCTCTCATGGCCTCCCTACTCTCTAGTCTCTACGCAGATTATAAAATTAATAACAAATAAACAGAGAAAATACTCAAAACAAAGCATCATTTATAGGAGATAAAAAATTAAAAAAAAAAAAAACCAATCAAGCATAAAATAAAATAAAAAATAAAAAAAACTTGGGGAACATTAAGAGGAACAAATCATAAGGACTAAAGCCTCCTTCGCAATTGTATTTGCTAATTCACCATAACCCAATTTAACCCAATTTTGATTCTTCAAAGCTAGATTTTAGTTTTCAATTCAAATTCCACAATCTTCCTCTTAATTCTAGTTGTAACATAGTTTATACAAGAATTCGCATTGTATTGTGGCTGTGTTGGTCTTGCAGGTTTTGTTATAAACAGCTTACTCACTACTAACTTTCGATAAACTATTTTAACCAATCAGTTTTTGGTGTAGGCGTCTCTTATTCAGCTATCCGACACTTTACCAGTTTTTTTTTTTTTTTTTTGACATGCAAGACTTTACCAGTTGAGCTAACTGAAACCCACAACTAATGTGTTACTAATCATAAATAAATAATTCAAATATTTATTTATGAGGTAGTTAAAGCTCACCAATCAATTTATTGTCACATCAGTTTATAAGCTCTATATAGTAAAACTTATAATATCTTTGGCATTTTCGTAAAAATATAAGAATTATAAGATAGTGAAACTAGCTAGTTTTCGAAACCAACAATTTTTAATTTATGGTACAATGGGTAACGGAGGAAAACAAAATTCAAGTGGCAGGGATGAATCTATAAAATTTTTAGTGGGAAGGATCATCAAAGTTAATGAAATAAAGTAAATTAGTTTTATTTCTAGAGGACATGAATAATATGTCAAAATCATATATTACTAATTTTAATTTCTGGCCATCGAAGGATTGTCATACCTTGGCTTTTTGAGTCAGCGACACAGAAATCCTGAAGAGGACTTTGATCAATTGCTAAAGCAACAGATATAGACAATTCTAGGAGCTCAAATAAGACAATGCGAGTAGCCATTTGCTAACTACGAAGTGTATATGCACTTGATAGAGAGGAAGACCACAAAGAATTACAACTACTTTGTATTTGTTGTACTAGCAAAAAAGGTAGCCTGCTTTATATATATAGAATGAGATTGCTGTACTACAAAACCTGAAGTGCACCGCCTTAAGTACTGAATTAGTCATCTTTCGTTGTGATGTTCAACACCGCGTGAGGTTATAGTAGTAATGTATTGTAGGTTGACCATGCAACCTTGTTTATTCCTTATTAATGTTTGTGAGATCAATATAAGGAACATAGTTATAGTGTTAAAGTGTTAATTTGGTCCCATTAATGGGTTTAATCGATTAGAGGTGTAATAATGTTATCTACACAACAAATTTCATAACTTGTGTTTGAGATTTTATATTGTGATGATTAATGCAAGATTACTTTTGTATGGGATTATTACAAACATTGTTTTTATTGTACGCTAATCACAACGTGCTACATTAACAATTTTGAAATTCATTATGGTATTAGACATTGTTAGAGGTGACTCTATACCATAACTATAATGATTTCATCATTTTATTTTCCTTTTCTATATATTTAGCAGGTGATGAATTTTTTGTTATGGCATTGCTCATTGTGCTTGATAGACATGGTTCCTTGCCTCACAGTCACGTAGTTTATGTACCCTTTATTTGTGACTTAAAACACTATGGAAGAAAAGTTTTACTCTGTCCATTAAAAAGGAAAATCTTCTAACATGTACAAGTGTAGACATGGCAAAACGGGTCAGAATTTTCTGACCCGACTCGTTTGACCCGCAACCCGATTGACCCGTGCAACCCGTTTGACCCGACCCCACCCGCCCGTTTTGTCATGCCTACCAACGTTGAGTAGATTGAGATTGAGGTGTAATTCTTATAAAATATTTACTTATTCTTCTTTACTTAATATGTTATGTACTCCATTATAGTTTGTCATTCTTTACTTGCCACCTTCATTTTCTCTTCATACTTTAAACAAATCGAAGATTATACCAAGATTAGCTTCTAGAAAGTTGGAACAAGAGTTGCACCAAATTTGGGTATCAAGTGTTTAGTGGTAATTGGTAACAGTATCACCAGTGAGAATCTAATCACAATTAAGGAACTCATAAACAATTGACAGATTGCATCTATTTCAAAAAAAAAAAAAAAAAAACTTGTTTGAAAAATACGGGTCAACTCAACCCGACTCGACCCGCGACCCGTTTGACCTACAACTCGATTAACCCGACCCGACCCGCCCGTTTTGCCATGTCTATACAAGTGCTGGATCACGCTTTCGGTGCTTGTGTGTGTCTCTCCATTACTTAGTTAATAGTAGACCCATAACATAACGAGCCTCTTTGCGTGAATTGGCTTCTAGGACCCGAAACATGATCAGATTGAAAAGAGGTTAGTTCAATTAGTTTGGATGTGTGTCTAAAGTCTCTAAACAGTAGATACGGAAAATCTCATTATTTCATCTTCTTGTAAAGAAAACAATGGAAGAGATGTAGAAGTCTCTTGAAGTTTCGAACCCTCTCAAGTCAATTTTATAAAAATTTATATTTGTGACCAATTTATATTACTCATTAAGTATTATAATATTTGAGGAATAAATTTCAATTATTTAAGTTTCATAAGAAAATGTAAAATTTTAAGATTAATATAATTTAGAATATGAACCTATTATAATAGTGTTTGCATAATTGACAAATATTTAATTACTTTTTTTAACTTAAGAACATAATAATTATTTTTTATATTCTTGATTGTATGTTAAATTGTTTTTGTTGGATTTTGTTCAAAAAAATTTATTCTCTAAGAATGGGTCACATGGTATAAGATTAACTTACCATAACGGACTAAAATGACACACTTTAAGCTTATAGCACTAAACTGACAATTCATCAAACTTATAGGATGTAAATTGTATTTTTGCATAAAGAGAGAGAGAGAGAGATTCTTTGAACCATATTAATACATTGAAATAAATATATCTACCATTGATTAGTACTTTGACATACTAATATTTATTTTTGATGAGGTGGAACCAAAAGTGAAGAGAATATCGTAGAATGCATGACACAACAATAGTTTATTGTTGTGCATCATTCCTTTTTCCACATTCTATTTTAATATTTATTTTTGATGAGGTGGAACCAAAAGTGAAAAGAATATCGTAGACTGCATAGACTGTTGGAATTGGAAGTATCTCAATTCTAATTTAGTAATTTATGATTTTGAAAAAATGCAAAAGTAAATTACCAATTAATGAGGAAATTATGGTTAAATGGTGCGCACAAGTTCTTCCAAAAGGTTAGCAGTAAATTTTAAAAATTTAGTAAGAAGAGGACAAGATGAAGAAATTAATGGAGGAAATTGGTTAATAAGAGAAGTGGTTCAAGTTAAGTGTTTTCCAGCCGACAGGGGTATGTATTTCTCATCTTTTGTTTGCTGATGATAGTATGTTATTTTGTCAAGCCACAGTTGAGGAGTGTCAAAGACTGCTAGCTAATTTGGGCAAATATGAAGTGGCATATGGGCAGGCAATAAATAGACAAAAGACAACCTTATTTTTTAGCAAGAATACAAGGCAAGAAGTAAGGAATGATATTCAGCAAATGTTGGGGGCTCGAGTCATGTCAGAATGTGAGAAGTATTTGGGTCTCCCAATGCCGAGTGGGAAGTCCAAGGTGAGAACGTTCAAAGAGCTTCAAGAAAAAATAACTAAAAGAGTGTTGGGGTGGAAGGAGAAATTTATTTTTAAGGCGAGGTGAGAAATCCTTATCAAAAGATTCAAAATAGTGGCATAAGCCATCCCTACATACTCTATGAGCTTATTCAAACTCCCAAGGTCAATATGTGATAGTATCAATTCCATGGTCGCTAGATATTGGTGGGGTCAAAACCAAGAGGAGAGGAAAATCAATTGGATAAATTGGAGCAAGCTATGCACTTCAAAGAAGAAGGGAGGAATGGGTTTTAGGGACCTTCATGCTTTTAACCTTGCAATACTCGCCAAGCAAGCATGGCGCCTAATTCATAATAATGGGTCGCTGTTTTTTAGAGTATATAAAGCAAGGTACTTCCCGAATACTTCCTTTTTGGAGGCTGAGTTGGGCAATAATCCTTCATTTGTGTGGCGTTCATTACTGGCAGCTAGGGATATTATTCATGCAGGGTCTAGGTGGACAATTGGAGATGGCAGAAGTATTTCCGTGGCATCTCACTTTTGGCTACCTCACCCACCAGTTTTCTTGAATACACCCTCACAGGATATGAAGGTGGTTGATTTAATTGACAAAGACACTCGGCAATGGGATAGGGGAAAGTTATTTGCTACCTTTGATAGGCGTACATCTGAGACCATTTTAGCGTTGCCCCTTACTCAACAGAATTCCCAGGATTAGCTGATTTGGAAGGAGAACAAATCACAAAGGTTTACGGTTTGCTCGGCGTATCAGGTAGCTCTCCGTTTAAAACATCCAAACCAGGCTGAACACTCTTCGCCGCATGCACACGGGTCCACTTGGAGGAGGATATGGAAGCTGAATATGCCACCTAAGGTCCGTACTTTTCTGTGGAGGGCATGTTCAGGATGCTTACCCACAAGGGAGAATCTCCACAAAAAAGGATCAGCGGCAAAGAACGATGCGAGCTGTGCTACCACCATAGTGAGACAACATGTCATGTGTTGTGGGAATGCCCACTTGCGCGAAATGTCTGGGCTCTGTTTAAAGGTACAATCCAAAAGTGCAGCAATGAAGCAGGTGACTTCTTCCTTCTGTTCAAAATGTTGCAGCAGAAGCTTTGCTCATCTGAGTTGGAAAATTGGGCAGTCACGGCTTGGATGATATGGAATGCCAGGAATAGGTTCTATTTTGAGCAGACACAAGTACACCCGAAGTATATCTTTGACAGCGCAATGGGCCTACTGGATGAGTATCAACGCCTAAATGCAGCGCAAAGAGTGTTGGAATGAATCCTGCCACTGTGTTTTTGTATTTGGTCTTTTTTACTTTCGTGGGACATCACAGTTGTGCCTACTTCTTGTTTGTCCCTCAACACTAGAGTTATCTAGTTATACCTGTACACTATTATTAATCTTTTAATGAAATTTCTATCGTATTTCGCTCAAAAAAAAAAAAAAGTTAAGTAGTCTAGTATAGATAGAGTTATGTTCATGTCAGATGAACAATAGATGCAATTGATGCAATAGCCTAAGGCCCCCAAATAAAAAAAGGCCCCCACTTGTAAAAAAAAAAAAAATATTTATATATAATATATTTATCTATATATTTTAATTACAAAAAAAAAAATTAAGTATTTTTATTGGTCAATAAAATGCATTAAAAATGCCACATTGTATCCTAAAATGCATAATACTGCACAATAACAGTGCACACAACTTGATAGAACAAGACTGCACAATGTTATGTGGACTGTGTAGTCTTGTCCACCAGCTCCAACACATCACAAGGCCTAAGCTAAGCTAGCCCACATGGCCCCACACTAATTAATAAATTATCACATTTTTTTAATGCAAACTCTTACTTTATCAATTATTATAAATTATCACACCAATTAATAATTTGATGTATATTATATCAACTCATTTGTATTATAATGATACTAATTTATTGAACCATGTAATAAATTAATTTTTATTTGTGCAGGTTTAGGCTTTAAAGTTTAAAAAAGAATCCACTTAAAATTTTCGCCTAAAGCCCCCAAAATTGTTGAGCCAGCCCTGGTTATGTTTCCATTATGTTGTGTGATATTGATTTTAATTTCCATCTTGTTTTATGAGAAAATGTTTGTTTTACTTATTTAAGCTAAAATTTAGTAAACTTTTTTTTTAGAGAGTTTCAACCTATGACGTCCGCTCCTGATGATAGCTCTTTTATCATCAGACCAAGACACCAATCAGACCAAGAGAGTGTGTTGTGTGTAGTATAATTTGCCCCACCCTCTCTTAAAAGTTACCATGGCTTTTGAGTGGAATTGTGGTGTGCCTTTGTATTAGAACCCCCTTCTCTCTCCCTTATGTGTGTGTGCGCGTTTGTTTCTAAAAAAAAAAAAAAAAGCTAAAATTTAGTACCAAAACTACTGATTTGGAATTCAATGTTATAATTATACGTTTCCTTACTAAATTAGGTTATGGTTTTGTTAATAATGTTTTGTGTGGTATGTTTTAGCATCCATTGCATCATTTTGGTATTATGTCACCTGATTGAAAAAGAGTGTTTTGAGCTTCGAAAAGGAATGTTGTAAGGTTTTTTTTTGTCCTCAGTTTTTAAATAAACCATGTTAATTCTTTTAGGATTGCATTGTGGTAAAAATTATATATCTATTTTATAAATGACATCTATTTTTTTTATGTTAGTTATTTGTTAACATCCATTTTAGTATGTTATTGTTCATCGTTTTATATGCAGTATCGTTATTTAGGAATCTACTTAGTAGAATCACCAAATGCGAGTGATTTTGAGTGGAAGGAGGAATGCCATAACTTAGGGTGTCCCAACAAGTTTGGATTGTTGAACATCATAATTTTTGTTTTGTAAGTGTTAGTGTATTTGTCCCAACAAGTTTGGATTGTTGAACATCATGTATTATGAGTTATGAATATTATCCAACAAGGTATACGGCTATAGGTGGAGACATGGGTGCAATTGATAGTTGGGTGGCAACTTTGTGCGTGTGTGTATATATAATTTATATCTGCTTACATATTTCTAAAACTAATGGTGTAAGATTAGTGGAAAATGGGTTTAGTATCAGATTATTCTTAGTAGCTCATAATGCAGAAGAAGATATGCCATAAAACCCAATCCCTAAACTTTGGAGTAAACTGTTTCACTTACTATGTACCAAACACGTTAATAAACATATTAGTAACAATATTTGTTTAGGATAAACCCTATTTTCGTACTAAATTTTGATTCTCAAAATATCCCATTTTTCATATGTTATATAAAAAATTATAGGTAGATTTGGAAAAAAAAAAAAAAAAATTGGAGTTAACCATATGTATAAACACTAGCATAACAGTTAACATTACATATATAATTAGAAGCATTACAATGTGTGACTACAAGATGGTCAGCGGGAATGAATAGTCCTCATTCATTGTAACCATGATCTTCCTATAATGGCATTTTATTGGAAAAAGCATTAATGACCAAATTTGAACTTATGACCAAATTTTTTATATTGAAATGAATATCAAAATGAATTTTAAAATAAAATTGAGAACAAGATAAATCAATTGGATGTAACTTTTGTAGCAAGCCATGCGACACACACACACACATATAGGATAATTTCTTTTTTTTACTATATTTGGAGTTGCTTGGCACATTCAACAAAACAAACTACTACCCTTAATAAAATAAGATTTAAGGTAATAAAACAGATCCTTATACAAGTCTCAACCTAGAATCATGGTAATCTGCCAAGTCTCAATACAAGGAATTACACATTTAGCTAACGTAATATTTCTCAAGGATGTTTATACAAAACAATACGTTATAGTGTGATCTTTTATTGGTTTCTATCATAGTTTGGGATTATGGACTTTTTTGGAGTCAGATGCTTATATCTTTATCTTAAGACCTTTTAGTGCAGCAACTTATTCTTGTACAGTTATAATTAGTCGCTAACCCGTGCAATGCACGGAAAACTAACAAAAATGAAATCTAAATATAGATGTTCAAGAATCAAGCTAAATAACATGACTAATATGTGACCCTCTCTAATTTGACCCATATACTATGTAATATATTACCAACTAAAGTAATTTTTGCATATTTTAAGTCCAAAACATAGCACCTATCTACTTATTAAAAAAAAAAAAAAAAAAACATAGCACCTATCTACTTATTTAAAAAAAAACATAGCACCTATCTAAAACATGTTCAATTTAGCGTTTGTACTATAACCCCAAAGATGAATTTCTTATTCCGTCCCCTTTCTGCAATTTAAATAAAAACAATAACATCCTTGATAAAAGTAAAGCAACCGCGATTGAGAAGACAGTGACATAGTAACACAATTTCTTTTCTTTTCCTTCTTTTTTTTTTTTTTTTTTTTTAATTTCTAAGAAGTAACACAATTTCTTTAAACACTACCATCAAAATAAATACATATTCAATACCAAAATCCACACATAGAACAACTACAACCACGTATATTACATTCTCATTCAAGGAAACAATTGAATCAAACTTAGCATATATAATAAATCAAATTTTAACAAATAATGAAAAAAACACAATGTATAAATGGTTTAGACACGTGAACTAAATGGTCAGTCCTTTGTGTATTAGTGGCATTGCATCTTCCTACTAAGATCTTCACAAGGAATACATGGTACTGGTATGAAATGTAATGACTTGGACATAGCCTGGTTTGAAGACTTATTAGAAGAGAGTGAAGGCTAGTTCTAGGGCTCAATCATTAATTTAGGGTGTTTCATATGGGGGAGAGAACTTGAGAAATTTCTTAGTAAGTCTAAGTAAAATTAAATCTTATTTATATTTTAATTGTTGTTGGGTCAATTTAGTGATGTTAGAGCAATTTCTTAAGTTTTAGACTTCTGGAATGGATTGTTCTTGGCTGTACAAGTGATGAACTATCATTTTATAAACATATGTTTACACATAAGCATGCTAAACATAAACTTGTAAATAAAAAAAAAAAAAAATTATTCACTCCATTTACATTAAAAAAAAAAAAAATCTGTTGATTTTTACCATAACACACTATGATTACAAAGACTTTTAACATTTTTGTTAATAATGGTGGTTATGATTTATTTATTTTTTCAGGAACAAGCCATATCCTTGTTCAAATGCTTTATACATAGATAAAATTTTCCTACAAATTGATTGCTTGTATTGGTTGCCTAACACTATTGTTTCGGGTTGAGATGCCAACTTATGAGAATTTATGGAGGATGCTGGCTACAAACCTTAAGTTTTATCCATCAAGACAACTAATTGAGTGTTGAGTATATAAAAACATACTACATCATTTGGTAAATGTGATTAAAGAAGACTAAATTGAACAATAGATTTTGAAAATTTAGCCATATCTGTATATATAAAACCAACTTACTATTAAATATGATTTTTTGGAGACTCCCGAATTCGCCACTTGGAGATAGCTTGGTTTGAAGACTTATAAGAGGAGAGAGAAAGCTGGTTCTAGGGCTTAACCATTAAATTATTTAGGATGTTACAAATGGGGGAGAGCTCTTGGGACTTTTCTTAGCTAGTTTAAGTTAAATTAAGTCATATTTATATTTTAATTATTGTTCGATCTATTTTAGTTATGTAATTTGTTAAGTTTCAAGCTTCTTGAATGGATTGTTCTTGGTTATACAAGTGATGAACTAACCTTCAATAAACATATATTTATACATAAACATGTTAAACATAAACTTGTAACAAATGAAACAAATAAAAAATATAAATTTTATTCATTCCATAAGCATATTTTGTATTAAGGTATACACATAAAAGACAATATATGGAGACCTAAAAAATTTGAGCTACAAAATATGTTTTGAAAAGTAAAATTTAAAAAAAAAATTATAATAAGTGAAAAACCAAATGAAAGGCTAAATATAGATTTTTTTTTTTTCAAATCCACACATGTAAACGAGAAAAAATAAAAAAAAATCAAGGTTGTGGTGTTTTTGTTTGAAAATTCAAAAACTATTTAAGCTAATGAAATACAGTCAATGGCTCGCAGTGGTCGACCGCCCATTGCGGCGACGCGCGTGCCTCCTGTCCATTGATTCCAGCCATATCAACTTAGCATCTCCCACCTTCGAAGACTCTTCTCCCTCTTCTCGAGCTGGGGATCCTTGTATCTTTTTTTTATTTATTTATTTTTTTAATAATTTTTACAATATTAAATATATAAATATGGCTTTAAAAATAAAACTTAGTCTGTTTTAACTTTACATATTTCTCTACATTAATTTTGATGTTATGACTAAATAATAAATCAATGGAAAATAAAAACAAAGTTATTGTCTATATATATTTATCTTGGGTGGTTTCAACTTTACATATTATTTTGCCCTTTCATCTTCCTTTATTTTGGCTCTTCTTATTCTCATCTTCTTACTATAAATTTGCCATTTTCTCCCATTCTATGCATATCTCTCTCTCTCTCTCTCTCAATTTTTTGTTCGATTTTTTTTTTTTAATTTCTCCTACATCTCTACCTTAGATTGATGAATATTTCTATTTTTTAGAACTCTACTTTTTGATAATTTTCTATAAAAATGTATTCATTGGTGTTGGCATCTTTCTTAATCATTGATGGTAGAAAAGATACAACTTAATAACTGCCCGTAGGAGGATCTTCTTCTAGAGGTTTGTACTCTTATTGTCCTATTATTGACTAATTCATGTGTTCCTTGATGCAAGTTTTTTTTTTTTTAATCATTTTATTTACATCACTAAGTACTTTTAATGAATGGTGTTTGTTGTTGATCTGAATTGGGGAAAAATCATATTATAATAGTTCATATTTGTATTGTTTTCAGATTTTAGTTTTTATGGAAAACAAAAAGATAGTCTGGACAAGCTGATGAAGAACAGTTAGTGCAGTTGAAGACAATGGTTTTTTGTGTAGTTTCTTTTCACTGTTTGTGAATATTTTGTTTAACAAATTAGTAAAAAAAATTTATGTCTTTGTTAGATGCTTGAGTAATTGTTTTAAGCATTTATGAATATTTTATATTGTTCTTCATCTTCCTTATCTTATTAGTGTCTACTTTGAGATTTTAAGAAAACAAATTCAATTTTGTGTATTAAATTTTTTATCTATATATTCATTTTCACATGTTGGATTAAATGTTAGATTAGATTATGACAGCATTAACACAATACTTCTACTTTTTTCCCCTTTGGAATTGTAATCATGTTTTTTTTTTTTTTTTTTTTTTTTTTTTTTTTTTTTTTAATAATAAATTTTTTAAGGAAAAAGAGTTACAATCTTTTATTTTTCCCTTTCCTTTTTATTATATTTTGAAATGTAGTTTTGTTGAGTTATATATATATTTTTAGATACGTTTCTCAATGTATTTGATTGTATGGTAGAAAAAATTGGGTTCGAGAAAGTTTGTCTAAAACTAAAAGAGTAATTTCCAAAAATTTATATACTTTTTAATGATACACAAAATATTATAAATAAATTTTATTAAAAAATTAATATTTTTTCTAATTCACCTTTTGAATTCTTGAGAAAAATTATATTTTTTATAATTTTGGTACAACAAAAATTATATATATATTACATTTGTGATTGTCTCTATAATAAATGAAAATATGATTATGAATTAAATTATTATTTATTAAATTTGTCTAAAATGAAAAATAGATAAATTTAATGAGATTACCCTAAAAATATTATCACTCGCAATGCGCAGGGTTCGCAACTAGTTTAAATAAAAATGATAATGGCCTTGACACCTTAAGCAAGCTAATAAATTAGAGTTTTGCCATTGAGCATGACTTTCTTTCTTCAAGATAATTATTGCTTGTTTTTGCTCTACTTTCTTTGCATCTTACCCTAATATTTGAATCTTAATCATCAATTTGATAATTGGTTGTATGTGTTATTTTCATTTCATCTAACCCTAATATTTGAGTAACCATAAACAAAAGATTAGACTTAGTTTAATTTAAGAATATATATTAACAAAGTAGAATAGATAAGTGTTTTTTTTTTAGTGATTTTGACTTGGACATAGCCTGATTTGAAGACTTATTAGAAGAGAGTGAAGGCTAGTTCTAGGGCTCAATCATTAATTTAGGGTGTTTCATATGGGGGAGAGAACTTGGGAAATTTCTTAGTAAGTCTAAGTAAAATTAAATCTTATTTATATTTTAATTGTTGTTGGATCAATTTAGTGATGTTAGAGCAATTTCTTAAGTTTCAAACTTCTGGAATGGATTTTTCTTGGCTGTACAAGTGATGAACTATCCTTTTATAAACATATATTTACACATAAACATGCTAAACATAAACTTGTAACAAATTAAAATATATATATATATTTTTTTTATTCATTCCATTTGCATATATTTTTTTTCGCTGTTGATTTTGACCTTAACACACTATGGTTACAAAGACTTTTAACATTTTGGTTAATAATGGTAAATATTATTATTTTTTTAGGAACAAGCCAATCCTTGTTCAAATGCTTTATACATAGATAAAATTTCCCTACAAATTGATTGCTTATATTGGTTGCCTAACACTATTGTTTTGGATTGAGATGCCAACTTTATGAAAATTTATGGAGGATGCCGGCTACAAAACTTAAATTTAATCCATCAAGACAACTAATTAAGTGTTGAGTTCATAAAAACATACAACACCATTTGGTAAATGTGATTAAAGAAGACTAAAAGTAACAATAGATTTTGAAAATTTAGCCACATCTGCATATATAAAACAAACTTACCTTTAAAAGTGATTTTTTGTAGACTCCGGAATTCGTCACTAGCAAAAAAACAAATGGAAGTTGCATCCATCACTATCCCAGTGCCTGGAAAGATTAAATGTAAATGTATATAAGGTGATTCCTTAAAATACTTCGATGTCCCATAAAAAAGTTTGTAAAAAGATCTTCAAAAGGAATACACAGTACTGATAAGAAATCTAATGACTTGGAGATAGCCTGGTTTGAAAACTTATAAGAGGAGAGAGAAGGCTGGTTCTAGGGCTTAAGCATCAATTTAGGATGTTTCAAATGGGGGAGAGCTCTTGGGACCTTTCTTAGCAAGTTTAAATTAAATTAAGTCACATTTATATTTTAATTATTGTTTGATCTGTTTTAATTATGTAAGAACAATTTGTTAAGTTTCAAACTTCTGGAATGGATTGTTCTTGGTTATACAAGTGATGAACTAACCTTCTATAAACATATATTTATACATAAACGAGTTAAACATAAACTTGTAACAAATGAAATAAAAAAAAAAAAAATCTTTTCAAAAAAAAAATATATATATATTTTATTCATTCCATATGCATATGTTTTTTACTAAGGTATACACATAAAAGACAATATGTGGAAACTTAAAAAATTTGAGCTGCAAAATATGTTTTGAAATCTAAAATTTTAAAAACAAATAATTTATAAAAAGTGAAAAAACCAAATGAAAGGCTAAATATAGATGTTTTTCTAAACCCCACATGTAAATGAGAAAAAACAAAAATAAAAAAAACCAGGGTTGTGATGTTATTGTTTCAAAATTCAAAAACTATTTTAAGCTAATGAAATACAGTCGATGGCTCGCGGTGGTCGACCGCCCATTGTGGCGACGCGCTTACCTCCTGTCCATTGATTCCACCCATATCAACTCAGCCTCTCCCACCTTTGAAGAGTCTTCTACCTCTTCTAGAGTTGGGGATCCTTGTATCTTTTTGTTTTATTTATATTTCTTTAACATTAAATAGATGCTACTTTTTTCTACATTAATTTAATATTGAATCTCTTATACATTTTCATTCCAAAATGATGAAAGAAATATCGTTTGTACTATAACCCCAAAGATGAATTTCTTGATCCGTCCCTTTTTCACAATATGTATATATTTAAAAGCTGAAACACAACATTTATTGGTGCTGCACTCCTGTTGAGTCAACTTATCACCACATCATTGGCCACATAATTAGTCTTTTTCATATTTATTTTTTACCTTAAATATTTTTACAATATTAAATATATAAATATGGCTTTAAAAATTCTTCTTAGTCGGTTTTAACTTACATATTTCTCTACTTTAATTTTGATGTTATGACTAAATAATAAATCAATTGAAAATCAAAACAAAGTTATTGTCTATATATATATATATATATTTATCTTGGACAGTTTTAACTTTACATATTATTTTACCCCTTTGTCTTTCTTTATTTTGGCTCTTCATATTCTCATACTCTTATTATAAAGGGTAAATTACAACTTACCCACCTGTAGTTTAGCTGGAATTTAAGTTACCTACCTATGTTTTAAAATTTGGCATTTTACCCACATGAACTTTGCTCCATTACACTTCCGTAGCCCACCTCTCCGTTTGTAGTTAGAAAAACACATTTTAATTCGAAAATATAACATCAAACGAATCAAAAGTTTAGGGTTTGAAATTTTGCAAAAAACAAATGGATGAACATTACATTAAAGAAAATGAAAGTAAAAAATCTCTGAAGTTAGATTGCTTTCAATAAACGAATGTTTTGCCAATAATTATTCCTCGTATTTTTATCAATCTTTGTGTGCACTTGAGTGTTAAATTAATTTCTTTAAATAAAAAAAATGTTTTACCAATGATTATTCATCGTATTTTTGTTAATCTTTATGTGTTAACAATTTAAAATAATCCTAGAGTAAACCTTATGTGAATTTGTATGGTCTACTTAGAGGGAAAGCAAGTGGGTTCCAGTTAACTTAATTGGTAAAGTCTATAATGGTTGAATAAGAGATATTGAGTTCAATCCCCGCCTACACCAAAAACCGATTAGTGTCTCGGTCTGACGATAAAGAGTTATTATCAGGAGTGGACACCATAAGTTGAAACTCTCCAAAAAAAAAAGGGAAAGTAGAAAATTTTCTGGAAATCGATGCTTTGGCTGTCGTTTCTGTGAATTACCCCAACTCAACAGTCATAATTAAAGCAATCTAACTTTTCTCTAAAAAAATTCTAATCAAAAGAACATAGTTCTCTATGATAAACCCATCAAAAGGAAACAAACTTTTGGTGTGAGCTTAAAAGAAAAACAAAAAAAGATATAAGAAAAATAAAAATAGAGTATGGATCTTGGCTGGGTTTTTATGAGAGAGAGAGAGAGACTCCAAAAGCAAAACATAAGCCCAATTCCAGATCAGGGCTTTTATTGCACTCAAGCTTCTTCCTCTACCTTTGAAATTTCATAATATTCATAACCCTAGCTTTTTTATCCGTCTTATGTTATGTTTTCAAATTAAAATGTGTTTTTCTAACTGCAAACAGAAAGGTGTGTTATAGAAACCTAACGGAGCAAAGCTCAAGTAGGTAAAGTGTTAAATTTCAAACAACAGGTAGGTAACTTAAATTTGGGCCAAAACCACACGTGAGTAAATTGTAATTTACCCTACTATAAATTTGCCACTTTCTCCCATTCTATGCATATTTCTCTCTCTCTCTCTCTCTCTCTCTCTCTCTCTCTCTCAATTTTTTGTTGGATTTTTATTTTATTTTTCCAGCATCTCTACCGTAGTTTGATGAATATTTGTATTTTTTAGAACTCTACTTTTTAATAATTGTACATAAAAAGGTATTCATAGGTGTCGTCATCTTTCTTTGTCAGTGATGGCAGAAAAGATACAACTCTCTCTCTCTCTTAAATTTTTTTTTTCCTGCATCTCTACCTTAGTTTGATAAATATTTGTATTTTTTAGAACTTTACTTTTTAATAATTGTCCATAAAAAGGTATTCCATAGGTGTTGGCATCTTTCTTAGTATTGATGGTAGAAAAGATACAACTTGATAACTGTCCATAGGATGATCTCCTTCTAGAGGTTTGTACTCTTATTGTCCTATTATTGACTAATTCATATGTGGTCCGTGATGCAAGTTTTTTTTTTTTTTTTTATCATTTTATTTACAATACTAAATACTTTTAATGAATAGTGTTTGTTGTTGATTTGAATTGGGGGAAAATCATATTAGAATAGGTCATATTATGTGTTGTTGTCAGATTTTAGTTTATTTGGAAAAAAAATGAATAGATTGGACAAGCTGATGAAGAACAATTAGTGCGGCTGAAGACAATGGATTTTGTGCAGTTTCCTTTCAGTTATTTTAAATATTTTTTTTGACAAATTAGAAACAAATTTTTATGTCTTTGTTAGATGCTTGAGTAATTGTTTTAAGCCTTTATAAATATTTTATATTGTTCTTCATCTTCCTTATCTTATTAGTATATTCTTTGAGATTTTTAAGAAAACAAATTCAATTTTGTGTTTAAAATTACTTATTTATTCATTCATTTTTCACATTTTAGATTAGATGTTAGATTAGATTATGACAGCAATAACACAATACTTCTACTTTTTCAAAAAAATTCTCTACTATTTTCCCCTTTGGAATTGTACTCTTAGTTTTTTTATTTTCTTTTTCTTTTTCTTTTTTTAAGGAAAAAGAGTTACAATGGTTAATTTTTCCCTTTCTTTTTTATTTTATTTTATTTTATATTGAAATGTAGTTTTATTGAGTTATATATATAAATATATATATATTTCTCGGTGTTTTTGATTGGATGGTAGAAAAAATTGGGTTTGAGAAAGTTTGTCTAAAACTAAAAGAATAATTTCAAAATTTTGTATACATTTTAAAGATACAAAAAATAATATAAATATATTTTATTAAAAAATTAATATTTTCGCTAATTTACCTTTTGAATTCTCGAGAATAATGGTTTTGTTCTTGTAAAGTTGTAATTTACAACTAATTTGTGTTGGCTTTAATTCCGTGCCAAATTTGATTGTAATTCTGTTCAATCTTTTGTACCCTGTATTTTATGTGGGATTTCATTGTAAGAGTTGTGTGTGAGAGAGAGTGTGAAGACTCAAGACTCATTGAAGATCAAAGATGTTTTTGCGGGTAGCTCAAGAGAAGCCTTCCCGCAAAGTGAAGCATGTGCCCAGCACATGACTGGAATGCAAAGAGTCATGACAGATGATGACAGCTGGTTTTCGCGAGTGTCTCACGGGTAAGGCCTTCCCACGAGATACTCGCGAAACATTCTGTTTTGCCAATTTGTCATATCTGATACACCAGGTCTCTACCTACACTATATATATCCACATTACCCACATATTGAGAGGAATGCTTTCCAAAGAGAAAACCCTAGCCATTACCCTTGAGAGTGAGAGATTGTCATACCCACAATCTTCTACACAATTCATTGTGGTTTTCCTTAACTCCTACCTCTTTATTTCCAAATCCTTGAGAAGTTGATAGCCCAAACACTTACCACACCCATCCTGAGTGTAAAGTGAGGTTTTGGTGCTGTTGGGAAGCATTGGAAGAAGCCATTTGTTTGATGGATGCAATTGGGCTGAATTGCGAGAGCTAGAGAAAACAAGGTTTTGTTAAGTTAGTTGGTAGCAGGAGCTTGGAGGGATCAAGTACATGGGGTAGACTAGGCTTGGAGGGTCTTTTGTTATTCGTGTACTCTAACTCATTCTCTAATGGATCGATTTGCCGCTTGGAGGGCAGCGAAGAGGTTTTTCGCTGAGTTCTTCGGTTTCCTCTTCGATAACACATCGGCGTGTTATCTTGTGTTTGCATTCTTCTTCCCTACTCTTTTAGCTTTCATTTTACTGCTGTGATTTGACGAATATGGCTTAGAGTAGTTATATTGTTTATCCACTCGCATTTACTCTATTCTGCACTTAGTTTAAGTTAGAGTAAAATCAACCGAGTCGTAATTTAAATTTGGGGGTCTAAACAGCTCTTGTGTTTTCACACAAATTCGAGCTTTTAATTAGTATCAGAGCAGGTACACTTCCTGTGGTTTCATTACCTAAGTGTGATCCTAGACCCCTTGGCCTGCTATGGATAGTGCTATGGCAAAGGCCAACATGAAGCATAGTTCATGTGTTTGTGATAATGACTCTATGAGCATCTTTGGAGATTGTCCTAGCAATGAGCTTTTAGAGTTATTCAAATCAAAGAAACATGCTAGAATTTTTGTACACATGCTGAAATCTTTAGAACATAGGAATCATGATATTCATAATAGCTTGTGTGAGTAGAATTCCCTAATTGCTAAATATAAGAGAAGGAATAGATAATTTTGTGACAAACTTGATTGTTTGAAAAGAAAGCTTCACTCATCTATGAATGAAGTAAAGGAAGATGAGTCTTGTTTTAATGGTCAAGAATGTCTATCTCATGCTTGTCTTTTTGTTCATACCGCATTGAAAGTGTTTAATTCATGTCTGTGGTATCTTGACAGCGGATGTTCAAGGCATATGACCGGAGATAAATCACTATTCAAATCTCTTAAGGAGAAGGAAGATGGCTATGTGACATTTGGAGATGGTAGTCACTCACAAGTTCTTGGAAAGGGAACCGTTGATATTCCAGGACTTCCCTTATTGACTGATGTCCTGTACATCAAAGGATTAAAAGTGAACTAGTTGAGTATCACCTAGATATGCGATGAAGACTTCCTAGTTCAATTCTCAAAGAAAGGTTGTCTAATCCTCAATGAAGAAGGTGTTCAAGTATTAAAGGGACTTAGGACCACCGACAATTGCTATGGTGTTATTCCCAAACCAAGCATATCATGTCAGAGTGCTCGAATGGATCTTTTGGAGTTATGGCATCAACGGTTTGGACATGCAAATTACAAACAAGTGGCAAAAGTCTCAAAGCTTGAAGTAGTGGTTGGTTTGCCAAAGTTTGGAAAAATTGAGAAGAATGTTTGTGGTCCATGCCAATTGGGTAAACAAACAAAATAAACCCATCCTAAAGTAAATGTAGTTGCTACTTCTCGTCCTTTGGAGTTATTTCATGTGGATCTAATGGGTCCAATGAGAACAGAAAGCATGAGTGGAAAATGTTACATCATGGTGGTAGTTGACGATTTCTTAAGGTACTCTTGGGTGGAATTTCTTAGAGAGAAGTCGGACGCATGCGACCAAATGGAAAGGTTGTGCAAAAAGCTCTAAAATGAAAAGGGAGTTCCCATAGTCAAAATCAGAAGTGATCATGGGAAGGAGTTTGAAAATGCAAAATTTGAAGCGTTTTGCAATGAGCACGGTATCAAAAAGGAATTTTCAGCTCCAAAGACTCCACAAGAGAATGGGGTGGTTGAAAGAAAGAATCGAGTGATTCAAGAGATGGCGAGAGTAATGCTTCTCAACAAAAATATTCCACAGAAATTTTGGGCTGAAGTAGTAAACACTTCATCTCACATTGGGAATAGGATTTTCTTCCGAGCAGGAACGAAAAAGACATCATATGAAATTTTGAGGGAAAAGAAGCCGAAGGTGAAATACTTCCTAGTATTTGGAAACAAATGCTACATTCTCAATGATAGGGAGAATCTTGGAAAATTTGATGCTAAGAGTGACGAAGGGATCTTCCTAGGATACTCCACAAATAGCCGAGCATATAAAGTGTACAATAAGTGCACTAAGACGATGATGGAATCAATAAATGTGGTCATAGATGACACCATCTCAGAAAATGATGTTGATGAGGATGGCAAAGGACCAAGCCTTAAGAAGAATGAGGGTGATGACAACATGTGTCAAGGAGATGATGGTGAGAGAGAATCACCGGAAAAGGAGTCTACACCTCCTACATCAAGAAGGGAGACTAGATTAATACAAGGATCTTCAAGCCCACTCACCCCTCTAGAAGTTCAACCTCAAATTTCTCGTGATGGGGAACCCTCCACTTCCAAGAAACCGTTATCAAGGGTAACTCTCAATCATCCCACAAGCAACATCATTGGTGATTTAGACGAGTGACTTCGTTTGAGAAGAGGACCGAGCTATAATGTGAATCGTGTGATGTACAACTACTATCTTGCTCAATTTGAATCCAAGAAAGTGGAAGAAGCTTTGAAAGATGAGAATTAGGTAGAGTCCATGCACCAAGAGTTGCATCAATTTGTTAGAAATGATGTGTAGGAGTTGGTACCAAGGCCTAAGGATACACATGTAATCGGCACCAAGTGAATCTTCAAGAACAAGACCGATGAAGATGGTGAAGTTGTCTGAAATAAGTCTAGATTGGTGGCTCAAGGATATACTCAAGTTGAAGGCGTTGATTTTGATGAGTCATTTGCTCCGGTAGCAAGACTAGAGTCAATCCGAATTCTTCTCTCCATAGCGTGTATTATGAACTTCAAATTATACCAAATGGATGTGAAGAGTGCCTTCTTGAACGGATTTTTAAACGAAGAAGTGTTTATTGAGCAACCAAAGGGGTTTCAAGACCCTCACTTCCAGACCATATGCTAAGACTAAAGAAGGCATTATATGGGCTAATGCAAGCACCAAGAGCTTGGTATGATCGCCTCACCACATACCTTTTGGATCATGGTTTCAAGAGAGGTTAAGCTAATCGAACCCTCTTTGTTAAAAGAGATGAGAAATCTTTCCTTGTTGCTCAAGTATATGTAGATGACATTGTCTTTGGATTCACAATCGATCACCTTGCTCAAGAATTTTTAGAAGAAATGAAAAGGGAGTTTGAGATGAGCATGGTGGGGGAGCTAAACTACTTCCTAGGGCTTTAAGTGAAACAACGGAAAGATGAGATATTTATATCTCAAGAGAAATATGCCAAAAATCTTGTCAAGAGATTCTACTTAGACTCCAAGAAGCATACTTCCACTCCTATGAGTTCCTTGGTCAAACTAAGCCTTGATGCAGCCGATGTGGAAGTAGATCCAACACTCTATCAAAGCATGATCGGTAGTCTTCTCTACCTTACTGCGAGTAGACTGGACATCGCCTTTAGTGTAGGGGTACGTGCACGATTTCATGCAGCACCCAAAAAGTCCCACCTGACATCAATCAAACGAATTATCTGACATATAAATGGCACATCCGACTATGAAATTTGGTATTCAAGAGACTCAAATGAGTGCTTAGCTGGATATTCAGATACTGACTAGGCCAGGTGCATTGATGACTGGAAGAGCACCTCAGGTGGTTGTTTTTACCTTGGAATAACTTGGTGTCATGGATTAGCAAAAAGAAAAATTCAGTCTCTCTGTCAACGGCTGAAGCTAAATACATTGCAGTGGGGAGTTGTTGTGCACAATTAGTGTGGATGAAGAAGCTCTTACATGATTGTGGAATCACTCAAGACACTATGTGTTTGTTCTGTGACAACACGAGTGCCATAAACTTGTCAAAAAATCCAGGTCAACACTCGAAATCGAAGCATACCAAGATTTGGTACCACTTCATTCAAGACTTGGTGGAGGAGAAGATTGTGTGTTTAGAGTTTATAAACACCGACAACCAGAAGGCAGACATATTTACCAAACCTCTTGACAGTCCACGGTTTGAGTCTCTGCGTCAGACCATTGGTGTCGGTATCATCCCTTGACTTCTGTCTCTTGTGTGACCTTATTCTACTCTTTGTTGCATACTTACTATATAGGTCTCACCTACTTAGTTAGATCATGTTTCTTTTCAAGTTTGTTTTGTACTTGTTATTTTTGTTGATCTTACTTTATATGTTCTGTTTTTTAGTATGTTGAAAAATTCAAAAACCCATAAAAATTGAAAAATCTCTAAAAAGGTTTGATCGCTTGTGTTGTGTATATCACATGAGAGTTTGGCCTAGTACCTTTGTACTAATGGTGTAGTGCATTTACGAGCTTAGCTTGTTATGTATGCACATCTATCTTTGTGGGAAAAATATTAATATCTATGTGTGATTGTTGTAAATCGATTTTCAAGCTTGTCATGAATGATTGATCAATAGTCTTGATGGTTTTGATACATGCATAGACTTGTGCCTATATATCTTCCCACACCTTTTTATGTTTTCACTTTATAACTCAACAAATGTCAAATCTCGAAAAGAAATAATAAACTGCAAAAGCTGTCGCACATACTAGTATTTGACTAGGAAAAAGGGAAAGCGACTTGTATTGAAATGTATGGTGCCTAAAAAGCCAAAGGCTTACTCACAAAATGAAATATAAAAAATTTCAGGCATCGATCTCAAAAAGAGATGTAAAGATAAAAAATGATCAAATGTTATGAATTGTAAAGAAGCCAAATGAAAAGCTTCAAAGATATATAATCATTTTCTTGTGTGAAGTCATGTATGTTCATTTCTATAATTGAGATAGACCATTTAACTTAGTACCAATTGTGTATGACTTGATTAAATTGATCATTGAAGCTTCACTCTGGACTAAGAACTATTCCACATTTGATACTCACACACAACACACAAGACTTTTGTTCAATGAATGCTTATTTCATTTGTGTGATTGTACATGTTCAAATGTGATGTGTATACTCAATTTCTTGTCGATCAAACCCAAAATGATTTTTGAGCATTTTATATATTTTTGAAAGTGTTTTTATGCTTTCGTGTTTTGAGTTTTTGTTCAAATTGCATTTTTCATGTTTTTCATTAAAAACTCATTCAGAGGCATTTTCGCGAGAAGCTCGAGACTAAGCTCTTCTTGCGAAAATGGGTTAAGGAAAAATATGAAAACACAAAATTCAGATAGAAACTTTCGCTACTGTCTCGCTATTGTTTCGCAAGTAAAGTCTTCCTGCCAAAAGTTTTTTGCTCCAGAGGCATTTTTCGCAAGTAACTTCACGAGAAGCTAACCCGTGAAAAATGCATGTTTTCAGTTTTAAAGGGCTAATGTAGACAATTTTTCAAACCCACTTGTTTTCCCTCACTTTGTCTCCCTCACGCCTCAAACAACCCAAAACTCAATTTCACTAAAAAACCCAACGATTTTCAAGTGCAATCATTTAAAATCATCTCTAAGGTATGTTCATACAATCTTTTCTCTTTATTTCCTTAGATTTTGCAAAAAATTATAGGTTTTACTTGAATTGGGTTGTTTTTGAAAAAGGGTTGGGAAACTATACATTTTGTGAAATTTTTTTCAATTTCTTGATTGGGCTCTATCCCATTTGATCTGTTTGTGTTTGTGTTGGCCAATTGTGGCATTTTAACATGTATTTAGGCAAGTTTCACTCATGTTCATGCATTGCCCACATGTTAAGTTTATAGGTGCACATTAAGTGTTTGATAAAATGCCCAAATGGCATTTTGGTGTTGTTTTGGACTCCAATGAGTTCCAAACTTTGGGGATTATCATGATTGGACTTGTTTATCATGTTTTGATCATTGGGTGTGTGTTTTACACACTTTGACCTAAATGTGCTTAATCATGCCTTGCACATGCATCACATATGCACACCACATGCACCCTTGATGCACACACTTGCACACTTGTCATTTTTTTGCATTTCAATGATATTACATGTTTTAGCTCTTATAACATGATTATGTGACAATGTTTATGCTCTTTTTAGGACTTTGTGTTTATTTTATGGACTAACTTGGTACTAATCAAGTTTGTGTTCTTGTTTTGTGTTTTTGCACTTGTTTCTCTGCTTTGTGTCTATTTGTGTAGATGTCTCTCACTAAGCACTCTGCTTCCAAGAAATCCTCAAAGCGTCCACACACGGACTCAGAGAATTTTTGAACCATTGAGGCAGACATGGCCTACAATGACTGTTACAAAAGGGCAACAATCATCATGGAAAGGGTTGTACGAATGGAGACCCTTGAAAACACTTCCATACTTGAGGTGTTAAAGGAAAGAACTTGGACAAAGTTGTTGAATCCAAGTGGAAATGTCTTTGCTGAAATTATAAGGGAATTCTTCGCTAATGCCACTGTGGAAGGAGATCACATCAACGGTTGGGTGCGACAAAAAGAATTCATTATCACAAGGGATTCCAATCAAGAGTTCTTAGAAGTTCGTCCACCATCTTAGCCAATCTCTATACAATATGATGATAGATTGGATTCTATTGAGCCAATGGTGGAGCTCCTCGGTGGCTCTCTCAAAAAGAAGTCAATGAACATCATTCCTTTTAACGCGGAGATGGGGACATTGGCTTATATAATGATCCACAACCTCTACTCGGTGACGAACTTGACAACATTGTATGGACCAAGAACCATTTCCCTGTATGATCTCTTCACACACAAGGAGATCGACATATGCGGTCATATATACTACCTCCTGACCAAGAGCATCACCAAGAGGAACTCAAGGACAATTTTGCCATTCCCTAGTCTCATTATGGCTCTCATAGCAAAGACAAAGCTAAAGATTCCAAGCAGTCTTACCATTGTGCAAAGAAACTATCCCATTGGTGCTTAGACGGTGACCCGAAGCAAAGCCCACATCACCGGATCAAAAACCGTCATTTCTCAAATCCTAAGGGATGTTGTTGAGGAAGAAGATGGGGACACAGAGGAAGAGATTGACAGGTTCACCGCAGCCCCAGAGGGCTCTGCAAAACCATCTTCCCAGGCACAAGCATGGGGACCCGATCGTCTCATTGCCAGGGTTGAGCAGATGTATGGTATGCTAGAATCCCATGTGCAGCACACCACAGATCAGTTTACCTATGTCGAAAGTCAGATTACTGCACTATCGTTTCAGATTGAAGACATGATGATGGAGTAGTGGCAGCAATAAGAGGGATTCGACTCAGAATTCGAGCAGTTCTAGCTCCTTTGGCCATTCCAGTCAAAAAGGGGGAGAAAGTTTTAAGGGGAAGTTGCACAATTTGAGGGGGAGCATAGCATAGCATATCATAGATATTGGTTCATTTTGGTAGTGTAGTGGTTTTTATAACTCTTGGATATTTACATTACTTTCTTTTAAAGCTTTAAGTACTTTGGTTTAAAACTTTCAGTTTATATTCAGTACTTTGTTTTTGTTTCCCTACTTTGCAGCATTTTTTTAAGTACTTTTAGATCTTGTTGCATTATCTTTAGTACTACATACTTGTGCCCTTGTTGGATCTTATATCCTTGATGCAAATACTTCTTGTATTTCACATTGGTTGTGTGTTGGATATGCAATTGATTTTTGCGTTGCTCTTACTTGCATTGCGTGTTCGGATGATCATTTACTAGCTAAATGTTCATTGTACTCATTTTGTATGTCTGCCCTTGTTTGATCAAGATATGCTTAATTGTTTATATAGTGTTTATTACCTTGAATCCACTTTACTTGTTCATATACGTACCGTGTATTCAACTTGTCATAAGCTTAATGAAATTTTTGTTTATGTGCGAGTGTTTCAGGTTACAGGTGTATACGTGCAAGTGCTTCATAGCTTCTAGATTAAGTGTGAGTGAGTTTTACCACTGTTCCCAAACTCACATTTAAGTCTAGAGTCTGTTTTAGGGATTTTGTCACGGAATAGCCAAATGGGGAGATTGTAAAGTTGTGATTTACAACTAATTTGTATTGGCTTTAATTCCATGCCAAATTTGATTGTAATTCTATTCAATCTTTTGTACCCTGTATTTTATGTGGGATTTCATTGTAAGGGTTGTGTGTGAGAGAGAGTGTGAAGACTCAAGACTCATTGAAGATCAAAGATGTTTTCGTGGGTAGCTTGCAAGAAGCCTTCTCGCAAAGTGAAGCATGTGCCCAGCACATGACTGGAATGCGAAGAGTCATGACAGATGGTGATAGTTGGTTTTCGCGAGTGTCTCACGGGTAAGGCCTTTCTGTGAGATACCCGCGAAACATTCTGTTTTGCCAATTTGTCATATCTGATACACCAGGTCTCTACCCACACTATATATACCCACATTATCCACATATTGAGAGGAGTGTTTTTCAAAGAGAAAACTCTAGCCATTACCCTTGAGAGTGAGAGATTGTCATACCGACAATCTTCTACACAATCCATTGTGGTTTTCCTCAACTCCTATCTCTCAATTTCCAAATCCTTGAGAGGTTGATAGCCCAAACACTTACCACACCCATCCTGAGTGTAAAGTAAGGTTTTGGTGCTGCTGGGAAGCATTGGAAGAAGCCATTTGTTTGGTAGATGCAATCGGGCTGAATTGCGTGATCCGAAGAGCTAGAGAAGACAAGGCTTCGTTAAGTCAGTTGGTAGCAGGAGCTTGGAGGGCTCAAGTACATGGGGTAGATTAGGCTTGGAGGGTCTTATTCGTGTACTCCAACTCATTCTCTAGTGGATCGATTTACCGCTTGGAGGGCGGCGGAGAGATTTTTTGCCGAGTTCTTCGGTTTCCTCTTCGATAACACATTGGCTTGTTATCTTGTGTTTGCATTCTACTTCCCTATTCTTTTAACTTTCATTTTACTGCTATGATTTGATGAATATGGCTTAGAGTAGTTATATTGTTTATCCACTCGCATTTACTCTATTCCGCACTTAGTTTAAGTTAGAGTAAAATCAACTGAGCCATAATTTTAATTTGAGGGTCTAAACAGCTCTTGTGTTTTCGTACAAATTCGAGCTTTCAGTTCTGATTTTGATTGGACTTAGTTTAATTTAAGATTTTATATTAATAAAGTAGATAAGTGTTTTTTTTAGTGATTTTGGAGAGAGAGAGGGGGGGGGGGGGGGAGGGGGGAGGAGGAGTGAGTAAAGAAGTTTTTACCAAAACTGAGAAAAATAAAATTGATCTTGTATTTTGAAAGAATCTTAAATGTAATATCCTAACTTTAGAGATAATGAGGAAAGAGATGGCTTGAGCCATGCCCATATATCATATATGATATAGCTTTGATAGCTTGGACCTTGTTGGATAGCCCAAAGCGCTTTAGTTTTCAGATTTTGCGCACAAAATGTCTGGGCTTCCTGATGAAAATTATAGGCTTCAAAATAGTCCATGTAAATATGGGGCTTTGAGTAGCCTTCCTCAATCGGTTTGTTGGTCATTGGGTTTGGAGGCACAGAGCAATGTGGCGGTGCCCAGTAACTCAATAAAGCCCACACACAAAATAGTTTGTAACATTGCTTATCCTCAAAATTCTGAGTTGCTCATGTGATATACTTTTTTTTTTTATACAAGATAGAAATTCTACTCTAACCTAACCTAAGTGTATATGTGTGTGAAACTCCCTCCTAGAGACTTGAACTCTGGCCCTTGTCCCCCCACACCCCAGACCCCATACCCCACAAACACTTATACTTGTGGAGTGACTATCGCGCCAAGGGTGCGCGGTGGTGCTCATGTGTTATACTTATTATAACTAAAATTGAATGTGGTATTAAATGTGAAAGCAATAAATCAAGCATATTATCACCATGTAGCTCTTTAACATCAGAAATTTCACAAACTATAAACAAACTCTTGACTACTAATCCACATACAAATGTTCCTTCTAAAATATTTTAAGGATTAATGCTCCTTAGTTTGATACCCTATCTATATGCTTAGCTTGAATTAGAAAAAAAAACCTTTTTTCTAAGTAGATCTTACACTATAATAACTACCAAGAAACACCATGACATATAGATTAAGAAATTCAGCCACAATTCTATTGCCTATTAACGAATTTTAAAAAGAAAGAAAGAAAATAAGTTTGATATATTTCTATGCTTCTAGCTAATTAATAAAATATAGCGTGAATTTGATAAAAGATATATTCATAGAACTACTGTTTTAACACATACAGAAGGAAATGGATAATTGGGTCGTACGTGAAACTTATCAACACAAATGAAATCAATGAAGCCCAATTCGTAGACTAGGGTTAAGCAAATAATCTTTATGACGATTAGATGTGGGACTTTCTTTGTAGATGGTCTTTCATCAAAGCTAATTTAAGTAAGACTAACTGAACTTTAACCTTTTTTTTTTTAGAATGTATGATGGAAAGCTAAATGAAAAATTACTATAATAAAGCATCACAAGGTATAACCTCGTGATCTCCTGCATGAGATTATGCTTTCTTATATAACTCTTTTAAAAATCATTAACCACATAAACTTTTTTTATATAAAGAACAAAGTTTAGCTACAAAATTGGTTATAACCTTAGGTTACAACTTTACTCAATATATTTTCATTGAAGGTGAATTTTAAAAATCTACCATTGGATTATATTTTCTTCTTATATCTTCTATGCTTGCAAAATTTCTAGAAAATTAAAGATCAATAGCTATGTCATCAATAAATTGTTAAAATTGCAAGTTTTTGTAGTTTAAAATTATGCATAAAATATAGGCTTAGAGATCATATAGTAAATAATATCTAATTGACACAAAATTTGACATATGTATTAAAAGTGTAAAGAACATGTAATTCAACGGTTAGATTTTCAAAATATATGGTAATGTTTATTTTATTAAGTAAGGTTGTAGGCTTGGGCTACAACCAATTTTATAGCTAAATTTTGTCATTTATATAAATAATTAATGCACATCTTTTTTTTTTTTAATATAGGAATTAATGTACACCTATTGATAGTTAATATGTGCATTTACTTTAGGCGAAAACCACATTTTCGTCCCTACATTTTCACGCGATTCACACTTTGGTCCTTAATTTTTTTCCACCGCCTTTAGTCCCTATTTTGAAAAACGCGTCTCATTTTTGTCCCTGCCGTTACATCAGAGACGAAAATTGCACATGTGGCAAACGACATAAGTTAAAAATATTAAAATAATATCCACATAATCCACGTGGCTTTCCACATCAGCATCTAAATTAAAAAAAATAAAATTAAAACCAAAAATTACATTAATTGAGATCTAAGTGTGTCTTGAACAAGAATAACAAGAACACAAACCCAGATCTAAAAACACAAAATTAAAATCTAAAAATCACAAACCTAGAAACACAAACACAAACCCAACAACAGATCTTCCTTGTCAACCAAATACAAAAGCAACAAACACAAACCCAAACATCAGTAAGAATACAAACACAAACCCAGCAATCCATCTTCAGAAAACCCAAAAAACCCAAATCCAAACACAAACCCCAATCCAAACTTGACTACTACTACTCAATCGCCTACCGTTATTGGAATCAGAATCAGAATCAAAGCCGGCGGCAGCGGCTACGAAGAGCTTGTCCGCCCCGTGAGTGATGATCTCCACCGTCGATTTCCATACAGAGGAGCCGATATCGTTGATGGCTTGACCGACCGACTCGAGGGATTCTTGAGGGACGGAAGCGACGGCGTCAAGTGAAGCTAGGAAATCCATGACGGCGCGCGATGCGACTTCTCGGATCACCGACGTTTCTTTCTTCAACCCGGACCCGAATTCTCTATATCGTGCTGGTAGGTCTAGATCACCGACTCCAATTTCAACGCGATCGTTTTGATCAATCCGTCGAAACTCCAAATCGCGGTGGAGTCCGAGTCTGGATCCGGGTTTGGATTTGGGTCCGGGTTCGGTTTGGGAGCGTCATCGTTTTGGGGTTGGTTCGGGTCTTCAGAGAAGATTGATTTGAAGAAATCCATTATAGTCAGCTCTTCGTACCCATTTCTTACTGATGTTGGGTTTGTGTTTGTTGTTTTTGTGTTTGGTTGACAAGAAAAATCAGTTGCTGGGTTTGTGTTTGGTTGACAAGGAAGATTTGTTGCTGGGTTTGTGTTTGTGTTTTTGGGTTTGTGATTTTTGGATTTTAATTTTGTGTTCTTATATCTGGGTTTGTGTTCTTGTTGTTCTTGTTTAAGACACACTTAGATCTCAATCAATGTAATTTTTGGTTTTTATTTCTGTTTTTAATTTTTAATTTTTTAATTTAGATGCTGACGTGGAAAACCACGTGGTTTATGTGGACATTATTTTAATATTTTTAACTTATGCCGTTCGCCACATGTGCAATTTCCATGTCTGATGTAAGGACAAGGACAAAAACGAGACGCATTTTTCAGGATAGAGACTAAAAGCGGTGGAAAAAGAAGTTAGGGACCAAAGTGGAATCGCGTGAAAATGTAGGGACGAAAATGTGGTTTTCGCCTTTACTTTATTAGAACATTCACTAAACTAATATTTTGGAAAAATGCTACAACCACATGTGAGAGAGTATAAGGTTATGTCACGTGGAACATTCCTTGATACTCTCTTCATTTATGCTTTGACCTCAACAAAATATGCATTTATATCATAGTATTAGTTATTTGAATGTACCAATGGAGTAAATTCACATATTATGTTATTAGGGAAATAAACCTTTTTTTTTAGAAGAATATTAAGGAAATAACCTAAGTTTTTGTCATGCGGCAAGTTTTTTGAGACTTTTCATTTAGTGTTCCACCTTAACAAATATTGCATTTATGTCAAAATATTGAGTAATGCTACAGTCTCATTTGAACTCGCCACTAACATCACTTTTTTGCTTACCCATAACCATTCACCATGTTAACAGTTTGTGAAATAATTAGTGGCTTTATCATTTTCTTTTTATCTCTATCTATTAAGAGGATTCAAAAAGTTAGTTATTGTTTTTTTCACTATCAAAAATATCCCTAATTTACTTAACTTATCATTATTCCATGGGGTTAAAATAGTAAATCAACAAAAAATTAAAAATATTCCTATAAAAGAAAAACTACCCCACATTACTCCTATAAAAAAAAGTTCCTATTAAAAAGTTCCTTCCCAGTTCCACCACCCCACGTTCTTATAACTTATAGAGACAAAAAACAAAAACAAAAAAACAAAAACAAAAAACAAAAACAAAAAACAAAAAACAAAAAACAAAAACAAAACAAAAACTACCCATTTAATTTCCACGTTATATCAAAAATGCCCTAAAAAAACTTCCTAACAAGAAAAAAAAAAAAAAAAAAAAAAAAAAAAAAAAAAAAAAAGAGAGAAGAAACTACCCACTTCAAATCTAAAATAAAACAAGCATTTGAGCACATGCATGTCTTCTATTTTTTTGGGAAAAGATTAATAATTTGCATCCATTATAATTTTAGATTACCACATTTTCTAGTTACAAAATAAACCTAAAGGTGTGATGAGTATTATGCGTTTGTAGGTGAAATAATTTTTTCTTCACACCCCTAGGTTTTTGTTTTGTGATTAAAATGTGGTAATCCCAAACTATAATGGACGCAACCAATTGTGCTCTCTCTATAGACTATCTTAATTCATTGTGTTCAAACTTAGAATAGAAGCCCAATGGGCTTAGGCACATTATATATTACTAGTACTACACTTTTTTTTTTCTTTAGTATATATACATTGATAGTTGGAGGTGGAGGGATTTGATCCCTAGACGTTTTCTTAGAAAAGACCAAAATGCACTAACCAATTAACCTACAAGGTAAGTCACTCATTTTAATTGTATATATCATTAAGATGTTTGCCAATAAAGGCAATACCTTGTACAATATTTTACACAATTCAATTTATAGACTTTTATCCTTAACATGGAATTAGAGCCAAGAATCTAGAAAGTGACATTTTTGATTTCTCAGTTGTTTGTCCCCTCAAACATCATTTCCTTAGTTATAGAGTTTAACAAAAAAAGATCTAAATGTTATGATCTAGTTGCCAAATGACTTTGGATATTCCACTCCTTATTTCCACCACTCCCCAAGGTTAATCCACTTCCCGACCTCTTCCTTGAGTTCTCACCTACTGAATCCACTTTTAAAGAGTCTTCTCCCTGTACTCTAGTTGCAAATCCTTATATCTTTTTGTTTTATCTATATTTTGTTAGCATTAAATAGATGCTATTTTTTTTCTTCATTAATTTAATACTGAATCTCTTTGTAAATTTTCATTCCAAAATGATGAAAGAAATATCATTTGTACTATAACCCAAAAGATGAATTTTTTATTTCGTCCCATTTTTGCAATTTAAATAAAACTAATGACGGCCTTGATAAAAGTAAAGCAATATCGATTGAGAAGACAGCGACATAGTAACACAATTTTTTTTTTTTTTTGGCTGAGAAGTAACACAATTTCTTTAAACACTAACATCAAAATAAATACATATTCAATACAGAAATCCACACACAATACAACTACAACCACGTTCATTACATTCTCATTCAAGAAAACAATTGAATGAAACTTAGCATATACAATAAATCAAATTTTAACAAATAATAAAACAAACACAATGTATAATTGCTTTAGACACGTAAAATGAATGGTTAGTCCTTTGTATATTAGTGACATTGCATCTTCATAGTAAGATATTCACAAGGAATACAAGATACTGGTATGAAATGTAATGACTTGGACATATCCTCGTTTGAAGACTTATTAAAAGAGAGGGAATGCAAGTTCTAGGGCTCAAGCATTAATTTAGGATGTTTCATAGGAGGGAAAGAACTTGAGAACTTTCTTAGTAAGTCTAAGTTAAATCAAGTCTTATTTATATTTTAATTGTTAATTGTTGGATCGGTTTTAGTGATGTAAGAGCAAAAGTTTCAGACTTCTGGAATGGATTGCTCCAAAATGGATTGTTCTTGGCTGTATAAGTGATGAACTATCCTTCTATAAAAATATATTCATACATAAACATGTAAAAAATGAAATAAATAAAATAATATATATTTTATTCATTCTATAAGCATAATTTTTTTTTTTTGCTGGTGATTTTTTCCTTAACATACTATGGTTACAAAGACTTTTAACATTTTGGTTAACAATATTGGTTATTATTATTTTTTTTTTGGAACAAGCCATATACTTGTTCAAATGCTTTATACGGAAATAAACTTTTCCTTCAAATTGTTTGCTTACATTGGTTGCTTAACACTATTGTTTTGGATCGAGATGACAAATTTATAAGATATTTTTGGAAGAATTTATGGATGATGTTGGCTACAAACATTAAATTTTTTCCATCATGAAAATTAATTGAGTGTTGAGATCATAAAAACGTACTACATGATTTGGTAAATGTGATTAAAGAAGACTAAAAGCAACAATAGATTTTGAAAATTTAGCCATATCTACATATATAAAACCCACTTACCTTTAAGAGTGATTCTCCAAACACTTTTGAGTTCGCCACAAGTAAGAAAACGGGATAGGATAGTGATTACTGTCCACCCCTATATCTAACGCCATCCTGGTGACTGAAATTGTCAAATGAATGTGATGTGCACAACACTTGATTTTGTTAAACATGGAACAAAGTGACATTTTTGAAAATCTAAGAACCATCATATATATGGTGAACTCTGAAGGTATATTGGTGTCCCAGAAAAAAATTTATAAAAAGATCTTCACAAGGAGTATGCAGTACTGGTAAGAAATATAATGACTTGGAGATAGACTGGTTTGAAGACATATAAGAGGAGAGAGAATGCTGGTTCTAGGGATTAAGCATTAATTTAGGACGTTTCAAATGTGGGAGAGCTCTTGGGAACTTTCTTCGCTAGTTAAAGTTAAATTAAGTCATATTTATATTTTAAATATTGTTTGATCTGTTTTAGTGATATAAGATCGATTTGTTAAGTTTCAAACTTCTTGAAAGGATTGTTCTAGGTTGTACAAGTGATGAACTATCCTTCTATAAACATATATATATATATTTATATTTATATTTTGAACAACTATAAACATATATTTATACATAAACATGCTAAACATAAACACGTAACAAATAAAATAAATATATATATATTATTCACTTCATATGCATAATTTTTATTTTGCTGTTGATTTTTACCTTAACACAATATGGCTACAAAGACTTTTAACATTTTGGTTAACAATGTTGGTTATTATTAAATTTTTTTTTTTCGAACAAGCCATATACTTGTTCAAATGCTGTATACATAGATAAAATTTTCCTTCAAATTGTGTGTTTACATTGGTTGCCTAACACTATTGTTTCGGATCGAGATGCCAAATTTATGAGATATTTTTGGAAGAATTAATGGAAGATGTTGGCTACAAACCTTAAATTTTTTCCATCAAGACAACTAATTGAGTGTTGAGTTCATAAAAACATACTACATCATTTGTTAAATGTGATTAAAGAAGACTAAAAGGAACAATAGATTTTGAAAATTTAGCCATATCTGCATATGTAAAACCAACTTACCTTTAAAAGTGATTCTCCGGACACTTTCGAGTTTGCCACAAGAAAACAGGATAGGATACCGATTTCTGCCCACCCCATTATCTAATGCCAACCTGGTGCCTGAAAATATCAAATATAAGTGATGTGGACAACACTTGATTTTGTTAAACATGGAACAAAGTGACATTTTTGAAATCGTATAGGCAGCTAACTCAAGCCTTTGGCTCTCGCTTCGTTACAAACAGCAGAGCTCCTCGGCCCTTGAGTACGTTATTATCGTTGTCCATGGATAATGGAGAAACTCTGAAGGCCTACTCGGACAGATATTGGGAGATGTATAATGAAATGGACGGCAATCGTGTCGATGTTGCCCTCAGCACCTTCAAAAATAGCCTCCTAGCTGAGCACGGCCTGAGGAAGTCTCTGACTGGTAAGCTCGCCACCAGTGTGCGTCAATTGATGGATTGAATCGATAAGTATAAACGAGTAGAGGAAGACCAGCTGCAAGGAAAGGGAAAAGAGAAGGTTATCCCTCAGGAGAGGAGGGATTTCAGGTCGGACCGACATAACAGCAACCGCCCGAGGAGAGATTTCGTGGGGCAATCCGGAGCAACTAGCACACGGACTGTCAGTGCCGTATTCCAAGAAACAGTACACCGGGTGTTGGAGAAAATCAAGAACGAACCATACTTTAAGTGGCTGAATAAGATGGCGGGAGAGTTCATAAGGCGTAATCAGAACTTTTATTGCCAATACCACCAAGACCACAGGCATACCACGGAGAACTACAGGAACCTCTGGAACTATCTGGACCAGCTGGTCCGAGAAGGAAAGCTGAGACACCTCCTGCATCATTCCAGTGGTCATTTGGGCCAGACCCATCAAGAGCCTTGAAGGGATAATGCCCTAAGGCCACCCCTAGGGACAATCAATGTAATCTTGGTAGCGCCAAGAAGAACAGGCACGCGCTCCTCACGAGTGTTATCTATGACTCAGCTGCCTGCCGAGGAGTCCCATCCAGAGCCGAAGAGGGCCAGAGTGAATTCTCACCCAGTCTTGAGTTTTTCAGAAGAAGATAAGGATGGAACCACCCAGCCCCATGACGATGCGCTATTGATCACTCTCAGAATTGAGGACTACGATGTGAAAAGAGTGATGGTGGATGGTGGCAGCGCTGCCGAGATAATGTATCCCGACCTCTACAAGGGGCTGAATTTAAGACCGGAAGATTTGATACCCTACAGCTCTCTTTTGATGAGTTTCGACGAAAAGCTTGTTATTCCAAAGGGCGTGATTAGGCTGCCCATCTAGACCGGCCCAGAGAGAATGGAGGTAAACTTTATCGTAGTGGACACCTACTTTCCATATACAGCCATTGTTGGTAGCCCTGGCTCCATACTTTGGGGGCTGATGCCTCCTCTTTACTTCAGAAAGTGAAATTCCAGTCGGGAAACCAGGTTCTTGAAATCTGCGGTTGCTAGTCTACGGCAAGGCAGTGTATGGTAGCTGCCATTTCACATCGGCTCGATGCAGAGTCCTCGGCCTCTGCTGAGATGAACTTATAGCAATCAAAGGACCCGGTGTCGCCCTCTGATACGGCCGCCGAGGAGGCAAAATGCGAAGATCTAGAGAGAGTGGTCATCAGTGGTGACCCGAAGAAGTTCTTTCAGGTAGGGGCTCAACTGCCTCCCCAGGAGAAGGGGGAGTTGATTGAGCTTCTCAAAAGCAATATTGACGTGTTTGCATGGGATGCCTGTGACGCTCCGGGGATTGATCCAGCCTTCATTTGTCACCATCTCAATGTCAACCCATCCATCACACCCAAGAAGCAGCCACCCCGGCGCCCCTCAAGAGAGCATGCCGATGCGATTAGGGGCGAGGTGGAGAAGCTTAAGCGTGCAAGAGCTATCAAAGAGGATTTTTACCCCGAATGGTTGGCCAACACCGTGGTAGTCAAGAAGAAAAGTGGGAAATGGTGGGTTTGTGTAGACTTCACGGACCTAAATAGAGCATGCCCAAAAGACCCATTCCCCATGCCTCGGATAGACCAGCTGATGGATGCAATAGCGGGCCATCCTTGGATGAGCTTCTTAGATGCCTTTCAAGACTATCATCAAATACCACTAGCCCTGGACGACCAGGAGAAGACAGCTTTCGTGGCACCTACTAGAAACTATAACTACAAAGTAATGCCGTTCGGTCTGAAGAACGCAGGGTCCACTTACCAAAGGATGATGACGAGAATGTTCGAGCCGCAGTTGGGTAAGAGCATCGAAATCTATGTTGATGATATGGTGGTGAAGAGTAAGGTAGTGTCTGAGCATTTGGGAGACCTCGGCAGTACCTTTAGTGTCTTGAGGAAGCGCAAACTGCGCCTAAATGCCTCCAAATGCTCATTTGGCGTGGGATTAGGCAAGTTTTTAGGCTACATGATTACTCATAGGGGAATTAAGGTTAATCCTGACTGGATCAAGGCTATTAACGATCTAAAACCACCACAAAACGCCAAGGAGGTTCAAAAGCTTACTGGAATGATTGCAGCCCTGAATTGATTCATTTCTAGGTCGGCGGATAGATGCAGACCGTTCTATCTCTTGATCAACAAGTGAAAAGGGTTTGAATGGTCTGAGGACTGTATTGCGGCCTTCCAGCAACTCAAGGAATACCTGTCTCGGCCCCCTATCATGTCCAATCCTGAGGCTGATGAAGTCCTATACGCATATATTGTCGTGGCCCCTCATGCAGTGAGCTTAGTGCTAATACGGGATGATAACGGCCTTCAAAAGCCAGTCTATTACGTGAGCAAGTCGCTGCATGAAGCTGAGGTCAAATACTTACCCTTGGAGAAGGCCATACTAACTATGGTCCATGCTACGCGAAAGCTTCCCCATTACTTCCAATCCCACACAGTGGTTGTCCTAACCCAACTGCCCTTGAAGTTCGTACTTCGGACTGCTGATTATACTGGGAGGATTGCCTTATGGAACACAATCCTAGGAGCTTTTGACATCAAGTACATGCCTCGGACCTCCATAAAGGGCCAGGTCCTAGCTGACTTGATGGCTGAATTCGCTGAACCACCAGTAGAAATTGTAGCCGAGAATCGAAACATGGGTGGAAAATCGGTTGGGGTAGTCTTTATGCTAGGACCCCCATGTTGGAAGGTGTACGTTGATGGCGCAGCAAATCAAAGAGGATCCGGAGTGGGGCTAGTCCTAATATCTCCTAAGAAGGCCATCATTGAGAAATCCCTAAGACTGGGGTTCTTGGCCACGAATAGCGAAGCCGAGTACGAGGCCTTGTTACAAGGAATGGCCATGGTGCAGAAAATGAGAGGAAAAGCAGTAGAGGTGTTCTTGGACTCAAGATTGGTAGTGGGCCAGGTGAAGGGAGAATTGGAAGCCAGAGAAGCAAGGATGCAAGCGTACTTAAGTCAGGCTCAACGCTTACAGTCAAACTTCGATCTTTTCAGCTTGTCACATGTCTCCAGAAGTGGAAACACCCATGTAGATTCATTGGCCATGCTCGCTACCTCCTCGACAAAGGGTCTGCCTCGAACCATCCTTGTTGAGCATCTGGATAGAGCAAGAGAGGTGGCAATAGGCATGGTCCATATCCATGAAGTTAGAGTAGGTCCTAGCTAGATGGACCCTATAGTGAAGTTCCTCAAAGATGATACCCTGCCTGAAGAAAAGCTAGAGGTTGAAAGAATATGAAGAAACGTTTCTCGGTTCTGGTTGTCCGAGGACCACAAACTGTATAAGCGCTTTTATTCTAGGCCATATTTACTGTGTATTCACCCAGAAGCAGCAGAATTACTGCTTGAGGAACTGCACGAGAGGATCTGTGGGAGTTACACAGGGTGAAAATCTCTATCACACCGAGCCCTTACTTAGGGATATTGGTGGTCGGGGATGCAGAAGGAAGCCCTGGAGTATGTTAAGAAATGTGACCAGTGCTAAAAGTTTGCCCAAAATATTTATCAGCCTGGAGGAGTCCTTAACCCCTTATCCAGTCCATGGCCATTCGCCCAGTGGGGCCTGGATATTGTAGGCTTTTTTCCCAAGGCGGCCGGAAATAAGAGATATATGTTGGTCGACACAGATTACTTCACCAAATGGGTTGAAGCTAAGCCATTGGCCAACATCAGAGATGCGGATGTTAAGAAGTTCATCTGGAGAAACATCGTTACACGATTCAGGGTCCCTCGAACCCTCATTTTAAATAATGGACTCCAATTTGACAGCAAAGCCTTCAGAAGATATTGTTACGAACTGGGGATCACAAATAGGTACTCAACTCCAGCTTATCCTCAAGGAAATGGGCAAGCCGAGGCTGTCAACAAGGTCATAGTCAATGGGCTTAAAAGAGACTGGATGAAGCCAAGGGAAGATGGGTAGATGAGCTGCCACTTGTCTTATGGACTTACCGGACTACCCCACGACGGTTAACAGGAGAGACACCATTTGCCATGACTTATGGAGCCGAGGCTGTTATCCCTCTAGAGGCAAGCTTCCCAACGCTGAGGACTAACTCCTTCACTCCAAGCGATAACGATGGATTGCTAGGGAAGAAACTAGACCTGATCGATGAACGAAAAGAAAAGGCAGTGATCTAGTTGGCCTACTACCACCAGAAGCTCAAGCAGAGACATGATGCCAATGTGAAGTTGAGACCATTGGCACCAGGGGACTTAGTGTTGAGGAAAGTCGTGGGGGCTACCAAGAACCCATCCTGGGGAAAGTTGGGGCCCAATTAGGAAGGACTATACCGAATTACCGCGGTAGCAGGAATAGGTGCATACTACTTGGAAACTTAGATGAAAAAGCTGTACCTCGTCCATGTAATGTAAATAACCTGAAAAGGTATTATTATTAACAAAGGCATTTCTCTAATTCAAATTTTTAAGTCCATTTTGATTACATGTCTTGCGTTTTGGCAACCATCTAAGTACTAGACAGAACCAAGGTCTTGCATGGTCCTCGGACTCAAACCTATGGGGAAACTAGTTACTTCAAGAAAAATCTAAATACTAGACAGAACCAAGGTCTTGCATGGTCTTCGGACTCAAACCTATGGGGAAACTACTTACTTCAGGAAAAATCTAAGTACTAGACAGAACCAAGGTCTTGTATGGTCCTCGGACTCAAACCTGTGGGAAAACTAGTTACTTCAAGAAAAATCTAAGTGTTAGACAGAACCGAGGTCTTGCATGGTCCTCGGACTCAAACCTATGGGGAAACTAACTATTTCAAGAAAAATCTAAGTACTAGACAGAATCAAGGTCTTGCATGGTCATCGGACTCAAACCTGTGGGGAAACTAGTTACTTCAAGAAAAATCTAAGTGTTAGACAGAACCAAGGTCTTGCATGGTCCTCAGACTCAAACCTATGAGGAAACTAACTACTTCAAGAAAAATCTAAGTACTAGACAGAACCAAGGTCTTGCATGGTCCTCAGACTCAAACCTATGGGGAAACTAGTTACTTCAAGAAAATCTAAGTACTAGACAGAACCAAGGTCTTGCATGGTTCTCGGACTTAAACCTGTGGGAAAACTAGTTACTTCAAGAAAAATCTAAGTACTAGACAGAACCGAGGTCTTGCATGGTCCTCGGACTCAAACCTATGGGGAAACTAGTTACTTCAAGAAAAACCTAAGTGTTAGACAAAACCAAGATCTTGCATGGTCCTCAGACTCAAACCTATGGGGAAACTAACTACTTTCTACAAAGGCCTGAGCGATTAACAGATTCCGAGCGTTGTGTGACTCCTCGGACCACAACCTTTGGGGAAATTAACAAGCCCATGAGCATCACTTAAGGCATTCTAAGGTACATTGAACGTAACTTCCCTGCGTAGTCGGTAGCTAATTGTTTCCTTGAGGTCAATAAATTTTTGGAACATACTTTTGAATGTCCTTGCACATTGTGTTGTGGCATTAGATCTATGGGATTTAAAAGTTTGTCTTTATAAGTAGTACGCGCATAGCATTTTAAACCCGTTATGATAACCAACTCATGAGGTATAGAATTCATGTTATAAGGTTATTGCCTTTTATAGTCCATTCAGTAAAAGCAGGTCGTAATAATAGAGTGGCCCAATTGCTAATCACAGTCTAAGTGAAAATTATCATTATGGATTTTACATTTTTAGGCTGCTATTTCAAAAATGGAAAACAAATCACACTGTTGAGACTATTTAGCTAATAATCAAAGCACAAGTTATATAAATAACAAATAATCAAAGTACAAGTTATATGAATAAACAAAACCCATCATAGCGACAATTAACACACGAAAAGGGAATTGCATATATTCAATCCAAGTGTTCCATTACAACAGTTCAAATACTTAAAAAAAAGGGGGGGGGGAGCAAAGGCACAACAAAGGTAGCCTATTTCTTTAACTTGGTCTTCGTTGCACCCTTGGAAGGCTGGTCTGAAGTGGCCTCAGGGTCCTCGGGACTTTCACCTAGAGGAATAGCTTGCATAGGCACTACAAGGAGAGCTGTCTCCTCAACATGAGGGGCCTGGGCATCAACTGGAGGCTTTGCAATATCCTGGGGTACTCCCTGGCTAGGGCCCTTATCTGTCTCGGTTACCCTAGATGGCTCGACCTCCTTGGCAGGCTCATCAGAAGAAGTTAAAGCAAGGGCAATGTCAAGATGGCCTGCCTCAACCACCTCGAGAGAAGTGCCAGTCTCAGAGCTAGAAAGGCCGGGCTCTTGGATGGCAGGAGGGTAGTATACATTCTCTGCCTTCCAAAGGTCAGATAAAGCCTCAACTCCAGCTTGTTTGAGGGCTTCATTCCAAACCTGGGAACAGTAGAGCCTGTACACCCCAGGTACTTGAGCCTTGAGAATGGCTTGTGTCTCATCCATTCCCAAGGCATAAGCATCCTCCTCGGCCTTCTCCTTGGAGCTCTCGGCCTTAGTCCTGGCAAACTCGGCCTCCACCTTAGCCCTCAAGGCTTCATCCCTGGCCCACTCTGCAGCGTTCCTGGCCCCCTCGGCCTCGGCCAGCTTCTTCTTCAGATCAGCAATTTGCTCCTTGGCAATCTTCAGCTGATCCTCAGCCTCGAGTAGGCGCCTCGTCTGGTCTTCAGCCTGTTTTTGGGCGCTGGCCAGGCCTGATTCGGCTCTGTCTCTGGCCCTTGTCATCTCTTTCAGGTCCTCCATTGCCTTCGCAAGATCAGCCTCGGAGTTTTTAAGGGTCCGCGTGGCATCCAAGCGCTTGTCACGCTCGAATTCTAGGGCCCTACCCTGGTCATTGGCTAACTCTTCCAACCTGTAAGTGGCCTGGACAACCTGCCAAATTGAAACAAGTTCACGATAAGATGGAAACTAAGGGACAAAGATCAATAGAGTCGTAAATGTTAGAAGTCTTACCATGCCCAAGTAACACTTCATGCTGAGGAAGACCTCCTGCCTCCTCATATCCCCCAGCTCGGCCATATCGGTGGGAAGCAACAAGCACCTTTCCAGTGCATCGGCCACGTAGACACCTTCGTCCCTTCGGAAGTTCCTAAGCGAGGCGTTTTCCATCAGAGGCTCCCCATGGAGCATTGGGGCAGGAAGCCAGGCCTGGGGCTCGGACTGCATGGCGACTTCCTTTTCTTGGCCTTGGTGCCCGACTTTCAGTTGTTTTGAAACTCGCCGGGCTTCATCTTCCTCCTGAGAGCAGCGAGGCTGTCCCCCATCCATGGGCTCTTTGCCTTTGGAAGCCCTTTTCCTTTTTGGGTCGGCAGGCTTGGGCCGAGGAGGCAAAGTCAGCTGGGGAGGAGGAGGAAGTTTGGCCTTAGGAGACGACGACTTCGACTAAGTGGAGGATGACCTGGTCTGAGCAGGTTGAGACTTGGGAGGAGGAGGAAGCTTGGACTGTGGCCTCCCCGACGCATCCTTCCCCGGCTGGCCCTCAATCAGGTCAAGCAGGTTGGTTGAGGGTTTCTTCTTAAAACCCATCTCGGCCTGAAAAGAAGTCCCTACTGATGAGAGGTCTGCTTCAGTCAAACTGGGGTCGCCCAAATCACCAGAGGGATCCTCGAACAGATTATCTTGATCAAATACACCAAAATCGTCCTCGGCCTCTACAGCTTGAGGGGACGAGGAAGGGCCTGCCAACGAAACACCTTCTGGAACAGGGGATCCTTCGGGAATCAAGAACCCTTGTTCTACTATGGTGATTTTGTGAAGCTGAGGATCTTTGGCTCTGATCATGAACTTCGGAGCCGAGAATGATTTCTAGATGGGATCGTACCCGAGGATCTTGTGAGCGGCTCTAACCTGATTATCAGCTTCGTTCACAAAAACCTCCACCCTAAGGATGGTTGTTAAATCTTCCCGGTTGACCAAGTGAAAGTGTCGACCAAAGGCGTATAGATCTGTAAAAAAGAAAGTACATCTAGATTAGCAGCCAAACGGTACAAATTATGACAATGCAAAAGATCAACCCTCTCCTACTCTGAATACCCCACCTGCTGCCCCCTCTTCTGTCGGACAGGGAAAGCCGTCGTGCCACCTCCCTGACATGATGAGAAAGTCCTTATTCAACCCCTTGCTAGACTCTGGGAGGCACTGAATAAGCCGAACCTTGTCGTCCCTCGTTTTCATATAGTAGGATTTACTTTTTAGGTGTTGGAGGTTGTAGCACCAGTTTACATCGTGGTGGGTCAACCTCAACCCCATTTTCTCATTTAAAGCGTCCACACAACCCAAGATCCTAAACATATTGACGGCGCACTGGGTGGGAGCTAATCGGAAATGCCTAAGGTAATCCCTCATCACCGACCCCATAGGGATTCTCATACCACCTTCAATAAAGGCGATTATGGGAATCACCACTTCACCATCTTCCTTCCTAAAAAACCACTCCCCTTCTTCATAGTATCTCAAGCCTACATTACTGGGAATCTTATAATCGACGATGAATTTTTCTATTACCTCTTTAGACTCAACCAACTTTTTAAACCTACTCATCCCTAGAAACGGCTGAAGGACTCAGGGAAGGACGAAAGAGAGAGAGGAATAAGAGAAAAAGAGACTTAGAGGAGAGAAAATATGAGTTAGAGAGAGTAGGGACTTACAGAAATGAGGAAAAGCTCCTTGGACAGGCTTTTTATGCTGAAAAGAAACGCGAGTTGGGCTGGAGATTTAACAGAACTCAGAATACGTGCGCAAAATCTCTTGAACGTGAAAGTAAAGAGGCGAATCGGTTCAAATGGGCATTTATACTTTTGATTAAAAATGATCGTGCCAATTTTCCCACCCATAAAGTTAAAAAAAATCCCCATCGTTTGATCACCATCACACCGTTGAACGTGGGGAGCACAGAGCCGCCAGAATTTAATAAGGGCGCACTCCGTATACCGAACCATTAGGAACGTGCCTTGGACAAGCGAAAAGGCTTTGGCACTGATGAAGGACAAGACTTGACAAGCCATGATAAAGGCCCGAGGGCATCAAAACCCTCCTCTTCTTCCGAGGATCCGGACAGTAGGATTTTGAGGGGCTATTGTGGGGTCAAAGAATCTGGTCACCCCGGCCTACTTTATACTAAGCCCAAGGCCCATGCTGAGGAAGAAGAAATGCCCGAGGACGAATGAAGGAAGTCCTAATTGCCAAGAAGCATCGCCGAGGACAATCATGTCCTCGGCGAATCGAGATCATAGAAGGGAAGAGCAGTACGCCATCAAGGGCAGTCTCGCAGAGCGTCCCAAGAAAAAGGACAAGTACAGCGGGTCAGCCATGGGAGCCTGGAGGAGGAGCAATTCAAGGAGAAGTTGTTACCTCCACATTAAATGCCCATAACTAACGTTCTGGCTGCATTAATGAGGAAATGACCCCTGAACAATGCTGCTTTGGTTGCTGCAACTCACAGAAGGTTTGGGACGGCGGCTGATGGGACAAGCGCTCAAGTAGTGACCTGCATGATCAACAAATGGAGGGTCAAGATCAACCGAAAAATGGTATATAATGTAAAGAACTCCTCCAGAAAAAGGATCAGAGATTGGAAGTAGAAAACACTGTAGCAACCTGTATCATCTTTGTAACCTCTGTAGCCAAGCACTGAGGAAATAATAAGAACAAGATAACTCCTCGGACTAGTGTCCAGGACAGATTTTCACACTTAAAGCCCATTTTCTTATTACTTAGTCTTCCCATAACCATGTTTATTCGTTGCTATCCTCACTAAGGCCTAGTTCTTAAACCCATTCTCTACAAATCTATTGTATTGGGCTAGTTAGGCCTGAATCCACTTTTCCAACAGTAAAAGTGCTCAGACTTAGTCCCTACACTAGGCTAGCTATGATTTTTTTTTTTTTTTTTTTTTTTAGAGCATTCGCAGTGGTGGTGCACCTAAAGAAACTACTTTATCTATTTTACCATCTCGCTTTACAATATACTCAATATCAAATGTTATCTTTTTTATCACTTCATTTTAAATAATATAAACAACTCATTAAAATAATAAAGGAAACGAGAGAATTTAAGTTTTTTTAATTGAAGTAATAGATATAATTTTAATAAAATATTATATTATATTTTTAAAAACTTGCTACAATCACCTGAGATTTATACTAGTTTACTGTAATTGCAAAAAATTTAGCTTTAGCTTCTCCAATAACACATGATTTTTTGGTTCTTTGGTGGTAAAATAGTTTTTTTTTGCTAAAATACAATCACCATTGTGAATATTTTTATTGTTTTTGTTAAGATTTTGGGTTGGATAGTTGCTATTTGGATGAGGCTAGTTAGCCTTATTGAGAAAAATGGGGGTCTAAGGTTTTGGAAGGAGGCCCAACTACACAAATGAAATATATAATAACTAAAAAAAAAAAAAAAAAAAGTGGACCCAGGGGGACCCAAGCCCAAGCCCGAGCCCGAGCCCCCACCTGGGTCCATCCCTAGCTTTATGGTTCCTAAGACCTTATAATATCCATAAAGCCTTGAGTTCCAAATATGGAGTCACCATCTTAGGGTTACCCTCATGAGATTTCTCCATATAAGACAACAATCTTCTTGGTCAAGTAGTTGGTCACTCTTATAGCTTGTTTGGTGGGGAAGACATGAGAAATGAATTGGATTCTCTTTAAAGGATATTCCATTTTATTCCTAACTAATGTTTTTTTAGTGAGGGAGACTCATTTCTTTAACGAGACATAACTGACCCCTTTTCTTCCTCATTTTCACGTTGATATCTCTCTCCCTCTTGACCGGCTTCCCCTTCTCTCTATTTCTCTATCCATCTATCTCACCCACCCACCCACCGAAACACACACAAACACATTCTAGCTCCCATCTCCTTCATCATTTCTTTCCCCTCTCTAGTTGAAATCTCCCTATTAGGGAGGATTATGTCTCCATTGATTCTCCTAGTAGAGCCAAAACTCCATGAGATTTTGAAGTGCAAGAGACCCAAGGTAAAAATATGAGTTTTCTCTCAATTTCTTCTATGAATTTCCTTGGGTTTTGTTAGTTTATGATGTTTATGGTATATACTTGATGGGTTTGGTGAGTATTGGAAGTTTAGAGGGTTATGAGGATTTGGACAGCAAGAGTTTTTATTAAATCCAAAAATTTCAACCTATTTGGGGGTGTTTGCCTTGATGGGGTGTTTTGGTTGTCTATTTTTACTAGTGGGTGTTTGAGGTTTGGTTTCCTAGAGCAGCTATATGGGTTTTGTTGTTGCATGAGTTGATTCCAAAGTGTTTCCTTTGCATTTAAATGGCTTTGGCAAATGTGAGTGTGAGTGAAGTGTTAACTTTGAATTTCTGAAAGTGGAGTGTGAGCATGTGCTTTTGCATACCTAGTGTTTGATAAGTTGTTTATATGAGATTTTGGGTTTGATTCCTTGTTTTTAGTATGCTTTAAATCTGGTGGTTTTAATGTTAGTAAATTCTCAAATAATTTGGGCTAGTCTTACAACTATAGCAATTTTCTAAAGCTGTCATGACAGATTTGAGTCAGCCACAATGCATGATTTTTAATAAATTACAGAAAAATCGTTTTGGGCTGAATTTTCTGTGGTACATTGTATACATATAGGGAAATGTTCCCTTAAAGTTTTGAATTAATCGGATAACTTTTCATTGACCAAAATTATTTTACAAAATGGCTGCCCTGCTATGTACTAAATCTGAAAGCAAGACTAAAATGCTGAGAAATTGTGGAATTAATCCCAAACCTTGGTTGATCTTATCTTAGCTTAAATATATTATTTAGTACCCAAAGAGATTCTTGAGTATGCTATATTATCTTATGATGCACGTTATTGCGGTAATGAATTTAAAATGTTTTGGTTGTGTCGGCACTATGAGTTTCTTGGATGTTGGTTTGGTTCCTACTTGGGAAGGGTACTTGTCTTAGGACGGGCAAGCTAGACTTTAGGGCCTTTGGTTTGATTTTAGGGTATCGTTATGATTTATGGAGATAAGCGTGATGGTACTTTGTGAAAGGCCTTGTTATTGATAGGTTTGATCATTGTGTTTCTAGGTTCCGATATTCTTGGTGACAGACCTAGTGACTGGATTAGTTGATTTTGTGATACCCGGTGGAGGTAAAATTAGTTGGCCTTCCGAGGTAAGTAGCTTTTTAATGGGATTTTTGAAAAATAAACATGTTGCATAAATGTTGTTTTTGAGTTAGACATGCTTCTGGAAACTACCTATGGAAACTATATTTTCCTAAAAACTATTGTGTCATAACCTTAATATGTATATGATTATTTATGAAAATGCATCATATTTGGTATTTCATTTTGGGAAATACATGAATTGTTGACATGGAAAAATGAGCATCTTTTATTTAATCTTTGATAAGGAAATCATGGATTTTATGGTATTTTAGAAAATTTAAAGATGCTAATATTGTCTTGTTATATGGGAAATTGATAGAAATCTTTTGACAAGAATGAAGTTGAAAACTTTACAAACTTTGTGGAAGTTAGACTATTTAAGGTTTTTCTGAAATTACCTAGATATGAACTATGTATTTGAAAGTAATGTAACCTGTGAGCTTTATGTGGTTTTAACACCATGCCATTTATGATTTCCCAGTGATCACCCAATTTGGTTTCCGTAGTCTTTATGACAACAGAATCAGATCCAGGTCAATGCCCTTTCACTTGGATGACGTGTTCTTCCCTGCTGCCCATGGGGGGAAGAGGTTCCTTGATTGTGTGTGGGTGAAGTTGCTGTCCATGGGGCCAAAAGACCACATGCAAAAGAGGTCCTATTTGACGTGCTCTCTTTGCTGCCCATGGAGGGAGAGAAAAACATTAAGGGTATGGGTGAGGCTGCTGTCCATGGGGCTAAGAGTCTGCATACCAGAGAGGACAATATCATGTCAGTTGTGAATGGGTGGATCCCCTGACTGGTCTATGTGGTAGTGTGGTATATTTGTGATAATTTACCTTATGTTAAATATTATAGCTTTGGAAATTATATTGTTGGTGCTCACAGATTATAATATATAGTTTCATGGTATTATTTTGAGAAACTTTGTGTTTCATCATTTAATCATTCTTGTTACATTATTATTGAAAATGATCTTGCAGTTTTCAATTAGCAATTTCCCAAACTAAAACATGTTTTGCAAACTGTTTATCATCATGAAACTTGCGATTCTCCCACCCCCATTAATTATGCTACTTACTGGGCTTTAGCTCATTCTACTCTCTAACAGTTTTACAGATAAATTAGCTATACGTCAGGCACAAAGCTTAGTTATTGGTGGTGATTGGAGTACTATGCTAAGTGGGAGATTTGTGCCATAAATTGTTAGTGCTCAGTTTACTAAATTATTTGAGGCCATAGCTAATTCTACTGGAGGTTGGGCTCTTGAGGTTTGTTAGCCCTGGGCATGATAGGCCTAGATTCTGTTGAGATTACGTATCTTAGAGAGGATTGTGATTTTGTGTTTATTTATTTGGAGCTTGGGATTTTCATGTATATTTGGAGACACATGATTTGTAGTTTGTATTGTTTGTAAATGTGATTATAGAGCTCTGACTCATATTGTGGAGAGATCAATATATTTATTTATTTTTATCAAATGGAAAGAAAAAAAAAATCACTACAATACCTCTTGAAGGCTCGGTCTTTCATGCTTTGGACCCTTTTGGGTTTGGGGCGTGACACTTGCTCCGTCCCTAGTTGATGCCCTATGGTGCAATAGTCTATACGAGCACTGGAAATGCCAAGAGTGTTTTAAGTCCTGAAATTTGAGTCACACCAACTGGTCACTCGTGAACCAACTGGGTTTGATGTGTTGGCAACTAAGTGAAGTCCACTGTAGAAGAAATCGCTGGCTTGAACAAGCTTGGAATCTTTGCAAGCTATACCATAACATTCACTAGCACTGCCATAACCCACAAAATAAGAAAAAGTTAAGTTGCTTATATATTTGGTGAGAGTTTATTAAAATATAATTTGCCTAAACAATGTAAAGCTTCAAAATGTTATGCATGAACAAATAAGTTTAAAAATTGTACATGGCAAGTGAATTAAGATCTTCTAGAGTTATTATTATGGTAACTTCACCATATAGTTACTTAAATTTTATCTATTTATTTTAAAATGAGTAAATTTGATACTATTACGTCATCAATAATTTAAGAAAATACCAAATTAATGATATGGAAGATTATGTGTGTCTGTGATATTTTTGTCTGTCTCTCCAAAATACTGAAGTGGACTAGGATCAGAGGCCAAAGCAACAGAACAAGTAAGTCCTAGAACAGGAATTGGGAGGCCATTGATGACATTTCTTTGTTACGCAATTTTGAGAGAAGTGAGAAAATATTTCCAAAACAGTGAGAAACTACAAACAAAGTTTGAGTAATGAAGCTGCACCATATGGACCTGCTTTTATAGTGGGGAGAGGACAAGTGATGTCGCTTTTATAGGGGGGAGAGGACGAATGATGTCCTCTGCACTGAAAAAGTATAGTCTTATAATTTGTCACCATTTTTGAATTAGCAAGAGTGAAATTTGTTTGCAAAACCATTTCCTTATTTTCCTTTTGAGCACTGGCAACCGGGTAATTGATTGCCGGCTCAAAAAAATTTATTTTTTTGAGAAATAAAAAAAAATGTTATGTCCACAACATGTTTTATAATAATTTCATAATAAATTCCAAGTAACAAGTTGTTACTAATAAACAAAAAAATAATTTCAGTAGTAAACTCAAATTATAACCAATAACCGTGTGCCATCTAGAATTTGTCTGTTGCATTAATTTCTAGTTTCTGAGAGACTATAATATTAATGTGTATTGATTAGTTGTACTTCAACTGCTCGTTTATCTACCTTTAGTAATCAGCTAAACAGAACATTAAAAATCTCAAACATTGATCAACGGCAGTTTTTTTTTTTTTTTTTTTTTTTTTTTTTTTTTTTTTTTTTTTTTAAGGCGTGCTCTTTGTAAAGTTTAAAACTTTGGATTTAGGACCCTAAAATTTGCATCTGTTTTAATATTGTCCTTTCCACCCACGCCTTAATGGCATGACTGGTAAGTGCCACCTATGTCTATAATTATCTTAGATGGTTCAATTAAGAGAAACCACATTGATAAAATATAAAATCATTCAAACTAAAATACAATTACACTCTTTTAAGTCTAAGTCTTGTCTTCCCACTTCCTCCTTCCCCATCCCCTATGTCTTCTATCTATATTATCTCAAAAAAATAAAATAATAATAAGTGGTCTAAAGTACCACATCGGTCAGTTAGTGAGTGAGTCTTTAGTTTATAAATCTCGCTAGTACTTATAAAGGTTAGACCCTTTTGTAAGTGTTAGTGTTGTAAGTCTTGTCTTCCCGCTCCTTCCTTCCTCATCCCCTTTGTCTTCTGTCTATATTATCTGAAAAAGTCTAATGAATTACATCATTTTAGTCTCTAAAGTTTTGATATTGTCATTTTAATTCTTAATACGGCAAATTCTATTGTACTCTACTTCTCTACTTCCAAACTGGCCATAAAGAAATTGCAATTAGTGCTTATCTCTAAAATTTATCATTTTTATTTGTTTGAAAAATAAAAAATATATTTCCAAATTATAATAGATGAAAATTATTAACCTTTACCAATACATACATACATATATATATATATATATATTTATATATAAAAGAGCCTCTGAGCACATGCAATGTGCATACTCAAAGGCTAGTCTCTATATTTTAAGAGGATTCAAAAAGTTAGTTATACCTTCAAAAAATGTCAAAAATGCTCTTAAAATTTATTAAGCACTACTCTAAACAAAAATAATTGAGTGAATAAAAGTAATTTGAACTACAAATATTTAATATTTAATAAACATTTAATTTAAACTAAAAATAAAATATAAAATATAAAACCCTCTAACACATTTGAATTCTACTCCCCACATTTTGCTCCTAACAAATTGCTTGAATTCCACTCCCCACATTTTGCTCCTAACAAATTGCTTGAATTCTACTCCCCCATGTTTTACTCTTAACAAACTGCTTTACTATCAAATTTAAAATTTTAAACTTCTCTTTAACTTCTTTTACTTATCCGGTCTATATCCTCCTTCCTCTTCCTCCTCCTTCTCTTCTTCTTCTTCTGGAAAAAAAAAGGATAGTATATTAATGCACTGGAATAACAAATGACTTGATTACCTCACTTTCAAGATTATCCGGATAAGTACATAACCAAATATTCTTCTTACTTATCCTATTTTTTATTTTTCCTATTTCTTAAATTCAATTGCTGTTTTAAAATATTGTATTTGTTTGTCTCTTGCCACATGACAATTTCTATTTCTTTAGTACTTATTTCTCTTCTTTGATGTCAAACTATTCTTTTTTTTTTTTTAATTCAATATATAATTTTGCATGTAATTTTTTGACAAAAACTTGACAAATGAGATCTTTCTTTTGGTTCCCTTCATTTATACTTCTTCATTTTGGCTTCTGTTAATGTCTGTCTAGAGATATCTTTCATTTTTTTTTTTCATCCTTTCTATTTAGAATGATGTTGTTTCAAAGTGTCTCACAAGATTAACACAAAGTTTCTATTTAAATTCATATGCATGCTAGGTGACCAAGTTATTGAATCTTTAAAAAGTTTTTATAATATATGCCCACTACATTGAATATTTTCTTGCCAAATCACAAGTTAAAAACTAAATCATTAATATGTCAAATTATAGACTTTTATATATCTTTCATTTGCTATGCAGACGTGGACTCCATGAAACTTAGAGAGGAGAACGATAAATTGGTGGTGATCAGGAGAGTTGATCTTGCCGAATTGATTAAAACTCTGAGGAATAAGGTTGGGGAGGAAGACAAAATCACTTTAGAACAAACAACAAATTACCATATCCTTATTTTGTTTTGTTTACTATGAGATTGGTTTGTGCTTTTCTCAAAAAAAAAAAAAAAAGATTTGTTTCTGGGTTCTGAATTTTTTTAAAAAAAAAATTTTTCCAGTTCAAAGCAACATTTGTTTTGGTATTTGTTGGGATTTAGTGTCATAATTCAAAAATTGGGATAATGAAAAATCATGACACTTGTTAACGTGTATAGCACACATACTTGTACTACACTCTTACTTGTACTGCACTCATATGCCTCTTATATAAAGGCACTTATGTGTATTCTTTTACTTAGAAATACAATATAATTACATTCAGTATTTCTAACATGGTATTAGAGCCACTGCTTTGCCCTTTTCTTAGCAGTCTTGTCTTTATTGGTGTTACTCCATTCTCAACATCGCTTCCGCCATCACAACAGTCGCTGCAGCCTCTCGCCGTTGAACCTCTGACATCTTCCAGCCGTTTTCTTTGGGTTCCGGACCTGCAGCTGTTGTCGTTGAGGAGTCCTACACCGCACAGATCACTGCACGTCTCATCACCGCCGTGAATATTGCTTCGATCACATTTCTAGAGGCATCACTGAGATCGCCTTGCGCTGATCTAACCGTCGGTGAAAGCCTCGCAGTCATCGAAGACCACACGCGCCCTCACGTGCCGCCTGAAGCTTCTGCGTCAGCGTCCCACGCGCCCCACGTGCCACACGCGCTGGCCTCAGCTCCAGCTGATGTCACCCGTGACGTCATCCATGCCACATCAGCCCTAGCTGCGTCAGCATCCAATCATCTGCTGACGTCAGCACCACGTCATCTTGCTGACGTCATCCGCTGAACGTTGACTTCGTTGACTTGGACTGTTGACCGTTGACTTTGGATCGATTGTTGACTTTGACCGTTGACTTTTTACCGATGTTGACTTTTGCAGTCCAGGTTCTCCTTACCCAGTTTTTTGTGTAGATTTCATTTTTGCAGTCCATTTTTGCATATTTTTCTTCTAAATGAAGAATAAGGACAGGTCTTCTTCTTATTGCAACAATCGTCGCCGACAATCCAGCAAACGTTTTTGCAATTTTTGCAAACGTTTTGGCCACAATATTGAGACTTGCTATCATCGCAACAAATCAGCTGTTTCAATTTCTGCTGCTACTGTTGCTAACACTGAGAGTGTCCAACCAATGGCTCCCATCTCTGCACAATCTAAGTCTTCAGGTTGAACTTTCACCATGTCCATAGATGACCTTAAAAACATCATCGCTAATGTCATTCGTATGGTTGGTAATGCGTCTTATTTCTCTTCTCTCTCAGCTTTATCTGGTATGTCTCCTTCCTCTTGGCTTATGGATTCTGCTTGTTGCAATCACATGACACCTCACTCGTCCTTATTTTCTGAACTTAAACCTGCACCACACCCTCTTAATATTCGCACCGCAAATGGTTCCACAATGTCTGATCATAATATAGGTTTCGTTTCGACCTCCAACCTTTTAGTTCCTAGGGTCTTTAATGTTCCTGACCTTTCTTACAATTTATTTTCTGTGGGATAATTAGCTGAGTTAGGTTATCACATTATCTTTGATTATTCTGGATGTATTGTGCAGGATCCAAGGACAGGACAGGAGCTTGGGACCAGTCCCAGAGTTGGGCGTATGTTTCCCGTGGACAACCTTCGTCTTCCACTTGTTGCTCCTGTTTCTGTTGCTGCAGCTGCTGCAGTTTCTTCTATTCCTTCCCTTGCACTTTGGCATGCTCGACTTGGTCACGCATCTTCTTCTCGGGTACAACAATTGGCTTCTAGAGGTTTGTTAGGTTCAGTGCCTACAGAAAATTTTGATTGTGTTTCATGTCAGTTAGGAAAACAATCAGCTTTGCCCTTCAATACTAGTGAATCAATATCTACTGATATCTTTGACCTTATTCATTCTGATGTTTGGGGGCCTTCCTCTGTCTCTAGTATTGGTGGATCTCGATATTTTGTTGTCTTTGTTGATGATTACTCTCGCTATAGCTGGATTTTTAATATGAAACATCGTTCTGAATTATTGCAAGTATATTCTAATTTTGCAAAAATGGTTGAAACTCAATTTTCCAAATGTATCAAAATTTTTCGATCTGATAATGCTCTTGAGTACACTCAATATGCTTTCCAAACTGTTTTGCATTCCTATGGCACTGTTCATCAACTAACTTGTCCAGGTACCTCTCAGCAACATGGTAGAGCCAAACGAAAACTTCGTCATTTTCTTGACACTGTTCGTGCTCTCCTTCTCTCTACCAAAGTTCCTGCTCCTTTTTGGGGCGAAGCTGCTCTTCATGCTGTTCATGCTATTAATTGCATTCCAAGTCCTTTCATCCAAAATCAAACTCCATATGAACGCCTTTTTGGGTCACCTCCAGACTATCACCACCTTCGCTCGTTCGGTTCTGCTTGTTTCGTTCTTCTTCAGCCACATGAGCATAACAAACTTGAGCCTCGATCAAGGCTTTGTTGTTTTCTTGGCTATGGCGAAACTTAAAAGGGGTATCGGTGTTATGATCCTGTTTCTCATCGTTTTCGTATCTCCCACAATGTTGTCTTTTGGGAACATCGCCTATTTGTTGAGTTCTCTCACTTCCGTGCCTCCCTATCTTCCTCCTCTGTCTTAGATCTTTTTCCAGATGAGGCATATATTCCTTTTGTAGTTGCTCTTGATCCTCCTGTAGCTGTTCCTGATCCTCCTGTAGTTGCTCCTGATACTCCTGTAGACTTCTCTGTCCAACCACCAGATATCTTTGATCCCTTTCCTAGTTCACCCTTTAATGAACATGTGGAAGATGAACAGGTCGAAGACGAACTACCCAACCCTGAGCTTGGGTCCCCTGCTCCTGTTCCGCCTGAAGATCTTGCACAAGACATTCCACCTCGTCACTCAACTAGGGTAAGATCCATTCCTACACATTTACTTGACTATCATTGTTACACTGCTCTTGCTACACTGCACGAGCCTCACATCTATCGTGAGGCTTCCACTGACCCTTTATGGCAGATTGCAATGAAAGAGGAACTTGATGCATTATCTAAAAATCATACTTGGGACTTGGTGACTCTCCCTCCTGGGAAATCTGTGGTTGGTTGTAAGTGGATCTACAAGATTAAGACTCACTCTGATGGGTCCATTGAGCGCTACAAAGCTCGTCTTGTTGCAAAAGGCTTTACACAGGAGTATGGGATTGATTATGAAGAGACTTTTGCTCCGGTTGCTCGTATCTCATCTGTTCGTGCCCTCTTAGCTGTTGCTGCTGCCAGTAAATGGGACCTTTTTCAGATGGATGTCAAAAATGCATTCCTTAATGGGGATTTAAGTGAAGAAGTTTATATGCAACCTCCTCCTAGTCTCTCTGTTGAATCAAACAAGGTTTGTTACCTTCGACGTGCACTTTATGGCCTTAAACAAGCTCCACGAGCTTGGTTTGCCAAATTCAGCTCTACCATCTCTCGCTTGGATTACATGGTCAGTCATTATGATTCTGCCTTATTTCTTCATCGCACTAACAAAGGAACTATTTTACTTTTCCTATATGTGGATGATATGATCATAACTGGTGATGACCTCAGTGGCATTCAAGAACTCAAGGATTTTCTCAGTCAGCAGTTTGAGATAAAAGATCTTGGACATCTCAGCTACTTCTTGGGTTTTGAAATCACTCATTCTACAGATGGACTTTACATTACTCAAGCTAAGTATGCCTCTGAACTCTTGTCTCGAGCTGGACTTACTGATAGCAAGACTATTGACACTCCAGTTGAGCTTAATGCACATCTGACTCCCTCAGGGGGGAAACCATTGTCTAATCCCTCTCTTTACAGACGCTTGGTTGGCAGCCTAGTTTATCTCACTGTTATTTGTCCAAACATTTCCTATGCTATTCACCAGGTGAGCCAGTATCTGTCTGCTCCACGATCGATTTACTATACTGCTGTTCTGCGCATTCTTCGATACCTAAAGGGCACTCTCTTCCATGGTCTTTTCTAATCTGCTCAGTCTCCTTTTATTCTCCGTGCATTTTCTGATGCTGATTGGGCAGGAGATCCCACTGATCGCAGGTCCACCACTGGTTATTCCTTTCTTCTTGGTTCTTCTCTGATTTCTTGGCAAAACAAGAAACAAACTCATGTGGCCTGCTCCAGTACTAAAGCAGAATATCGTGCCTTTGTTGATACCACATCTGAGCTCCTTTGGTTACAATGGCTTCTCAAAGACTTAGGTGTGTCTACATCTTCTGCTACTCCTCTTTATTGTGACAACCAGAGTGCCATTCATATTGCTCACAATGATGTCTTCCATGAACGAACTAAACACATCGAGATCGATTGTCATTTTATCCGTTATCATCTTGTCCATGGTGCTCTCATTCTGATCTCAGTCTCCTCTAAAGATCAACTTGCAGATATCTTCACCAAGTCACATCCTAAGGGACATCTTCGTACTTTGGTTGACAACCTCAAGCTGGTCTCACATCCACCTTGAGTTTGAGGGGGCTGTTAACGTGTATAGTATTATGGGCTTTAGGCCTAACTAGATTACTTATATAGCACACATTCTTGTACTACACTCTTACTTGTACTGCACTCATATGCCTCATATATAAAGGCACTTATGTGTATTCTTTTACTTAGAAATACAATATAATTACATTCAGTATTTCTAACAACACTAAACTCAAAATAATAAAAAAGTCTCATCGCACGCACGAAGCAAGAGATATGGTAAAGTGAGAAGTAAGATTATTAGTGCCATGGATATTTTTATTTGCCACGCAAAAATCCTGAAGTGGACAATGATCAGAGGCCAACGCAACAGAACAAGTTAAAGCGAGAAGTCCTAACAGGAATAGGGAGGCCATTGATGACTTTTCTTTGTCACAGTTTTGAGAGAAGTGGGAAAATATTTCCTAACCAATGAGAAACCACAAGCGAAGTTTGAGTAATGAAGGTGCCCCATATGGAGAGGACGAATGAGGTCCTATGCACTCAAAAAGTCTAGTCTTTAAGAAGAATAAACCATCTTTGAATTAGTAAGAGTGCAGTTTGTTTGCAAAACCTTTTGTCATTTGTCACCATTTCCTTATTTTCGTTTCTGGCGCCGGCAACCGCATTATGTTTCTCTCTACAGTTGATTGCCAGCTCAAAATGGTTGGCGTCAAGCTATCCTATTTATTGGTAAATTTTCGAGAAATATTATGTTAATGACATTTTCACAACAATTTCATAATAAATTATAAGCAACAAGTTGTTACTAGTAAGCAAAAAAGAAAATATATATATATATATATGTAATTTCAGTGATAGGCCTAGTTTAGAATCATTAATAGCTTGTTGTTAAAATTTGTTGTGAAAATGTTATACACATAGCATTAAAAGAAACCACATCGATAAAATATAAAACCATCATTTTAATCTCTTAAGTTTTGATTTTGTCATTTTTAATCCTTGAAGTTTAGAAATAAAATTGTCTTTAATCAATTGTACTGTACCGTGACAAGTTTTAAGGCCAAAATGGGGTTTTACCCATTTCTCACAAACTTTCTAGCAAAATGCCCCATGTTTGAAACTATTTAGGGATATGCCTCTGTTTTGAAACTCGATTTTTAGAAAATCGAGTTTCAATGTAAAACTCGATTTTTGGACAATCGAGTTATAGAGAAAAAAAAAAAAAATTTGTGAAACTCAAGTTCCATTGTTCAAAAATCGAATTTCAAAACAAGAGCATATCCTTGAATAGTTTCAGACAGAGAGCATTTTGCTGAAAAGTTTGTGAGAAAATGGTATTGTGCCATTTTGGCCCAAGTTTTAATCACTACGATTCACAAGAAGCAGAATAAACTAGCATAATATACAATGCTAGAAGCTTAAATAAGATAAAGCGAGTAACCATTTGCAAACTACAAAGTATATAAGCACTTGATAGAGAGGAAGACAAAGAAAGAATTACAACTACTTGTGTTTGTTGTACTAGCATAAGGTAGCTTGCTTTATATAGAAAGAGATTGCTGTTCAACACCGCCTGAGGTTATAGTAGTAATGTAGGTTGATCATGCGACCTTATATTGTTTATTATGTTTGTGAGATCAATATGAGGAACATAGCTATATATAGTGTTATGCCATGCGCAATATGGCAACCATAATTTGGTCCCATCGAGTTTAATTGATTAGAGGTGCAATAATGCAACCTACATAACAAATTTTACAACTTGTTCAGAAGGTATATACTGTATTATGATTAATGCAATATTATTTTTGTATGGAACGGAACCATCACTAACATTACTTTTATTATACACAAATCACAACATTTCTCCTTAATAGTTATAAAATTCATTGTGTTATTAGACTTATTGTTAGAGGTGATCAGTCTGTAGTATACTGTAACTATAATGATTTCACCATTTTATTTTCTTTTACTATATATTTAGCAGGTGATGGATTTTTTGTTATAGTATTGCCCAATGAGCTTCATAGACATGGGCCTCACAGTTCATGTACCCATTATTTGTGGCTTATATTCACGTTTTTAAATATAAAATTATAAAAAAAAATATATAAAATAAAATAAAAACACTGTAAGAAAAGTTTTACAAAGGAAAATCTTCTGACAAGTACAAGTGCCGGGCCATGCTTTCTGTGCATGAGTGTGTCTCTCCATTTCGTTCTTTGACACTGTAGACCCAAAACATGATTAGATTGAAAGAGGCCAGTTCAATTAGTTTGGATGAGTGTGTGTCTAAACATTAGATACGGTAAATCTTATTATTTCATCTTTTGGTAAAGAAAACAATGGAAGAGATGTAGAAGTCCTGACGTTTCGAACCCTCTCCAATCAATTTTATAAATTTGATAAAAATTAATTTTATGACCAATTTATATTACTCATTATGTATTATAATATTTGAGGAATAAATTTCAATTATTTACGTGTCATAAGAAAAAGGAAAAATGTAAATTTTTAAGATTAATATAATATAGAATATTAACCTGTTATAATATTGTTTGCATAAATTGACAAATATTTTAATTACTTTTTTTTACTTGAGAACATTATTATTTCTTTTTATATTCTTGATTGTATATTCAAATATTTTTTTATTGAATTTTGTGTGTGTCTATATAAATATATATATATCACACATGGTAAGATTATCCTACCTGAGGTTTAATGGACTAAAATTATAAACTTTTAAAAGACAATTGCATGTATATATATATATATATATATATATATAGAGAGAGAGAGAGAGAGAGAGAGAGAGATTCTTTGAACCATATTAAAGTATCTACCATTAATTAATACTTTGACACACTAATGTATAATTTTGATGAGGTGGAACTCTTAATAAAATGATGTCATAGAATGTGCCACATGACACAACAATAGTTAATTGTTATGAATCATTTGTTTTTCCACATTCTATTTTAATATACAACAGTATTTTGTAATCTTATGTATATTCTGAATTTTCAAAGATAAATGTAAACCGTGATTGTATTCTTTAAAAACTATTAGTGTGTAACTTGTGCATATACACGGGTACAATTAAAAATAATCACAATTATATAGTTCAAATTATGATTTTTTTTTTTTTTTTTTTTTTGAAGAGATTCAAATTATACATGGTATTAACTCACACTTTTTTTAAAACAATACATTTCTAAAATATGTAATGGTTTCTCATTATATATATGCACAGGTACAATTAAAAAAATTTCAATTATACAATTCAAATTATACATTTTTTTTAATAAAACAATGTTTAAATTATACATGGTATTAACTTACACTTTTTTTTAAAACCATACATTTCTAAAATATGTAATGGTTATATATATATATATATATATATATATATATGACTTAATTTTAATTGGTTTTATATTTTTTGGTTTTCGCACCCAATAATTCTCTTGCCACAAAAATTAAAAACTTAGATGGATACGTAACAGAAAAGTGGACTCCTATTGAAATCCAAGTTAGAATCTAATTGGATTTGGACTCTTCGATTTTTATACTTAACTAGTCGCTAACCCGTGCTATGCATGAGAACTTACCTATTTGTGAAGTAAACTAAAATAAGTATTTAAAAAAATTAAGAAACTACACCATTGCATGATTTGCTCTTGTATGACTTCAATTTGTGTTACAATTTGATGAAGAAGCCATTGCTTGAACGTGCAATGGCTTATAAAAAATTTGTCAGACAATTTCAAAAGAACTGCAAAAAAAAAAAAAAAAAAAAAAAAAAAAAAAAAAAAACTCAAAAATTCAAATATGAAAACTTCTGAAATACCAAAAAATATCAAAGAATGAGATGATTCACTGCTTAGAAATTATTGAAACAAAACAAAATATATATGACTAAACAATAGAGAAATATAAGAGAAAGATGGGTTACATTCGAAAGAATAATTTCAATTATTGCAAGCTTTATCTTGTAAAAAATTACTAAAGAGAGTTTGGTGGTTCATGTACGAAAATTACTTTTTAAAAAAAACATGAAAAACCCTAAAATATATATTTTTAACAAAGTAGAGGAGAAGAAAATAACATAAGAAAAGCTCATACCTTTACTCAGCATTAAAAAAAAATATTGGGGTTTGCTTTGCTTTTATAGTGTTCATGATTAACCTCGCAAATTTGGAGATAAGTTATCAATGTTTGAGTTTGAGTTTAAGTTTGACTTGTTAGAGAGATAGAGTTTCACTCTTTATTAAGTTTGGATTAAACAAAAATAATTTTGTTTAAAAAAAAATGATAATGATGAGTTTGAGTTTAAGTTGGACTTGTTAAAGAGATAGAATTTCACTCCTTGTTAAATTTGGACTAAACAAAAATAATTTTATTTAAATATTGTGCTAATGTGGAAAATTGTGAAAGTTTCAGAGGTTTCGATTTTATATATATATAGATAATTCACTGTTGGCACAAAATTAAAAATCAAATGGGACACCTGACACAAAATTGAGATAATCTAATTAGATTTTCTCTGAGTTTTGGCTATATATATATATATATTTATATATATACACTAACTTGTAAACCCATGCATATGCATGGATATATTTAAAAGATATACATTAAGACGCATAATGTAATTCCTACGTATATAATTTAAATACTACTAATAGTCATTCTTATATTTTGCTAACTCTTTAAAAATTCTTGTAAGAATAATATTATTAGGTAAAAAATGTAAATTTTCCATATTTTTTTATTTATTTTTTATTTATTCTTAATTTTTGATATTGTGAAGTACTTTTTTTTTTTTTCTTCTTTTTTTACGGTTCATTAATTTTAAACTCTTTGGTTTTTGTACTCAATAGTTCACTTGGATGAATATGTATGATGTGGTCCCACATCAAACTCCAAAATGAAGAAATAAAACTCTCTAAAAAAAAATAATTTAGAACACATGGCTCAAAATTGGACTTCAATTGTAGAATCTAATTGGATTTTCTTTAAGTTTTGTCTATTAATATATATATATATATATATGGGAATTAGATATATATTTAATAATGAGTGAAGTGGAAGTATCTCAATTCTAATTTAGAAATTTATGATTTTGACAAAAATGCAAAAAAAAAAAGTTACCAACGAATCAGGAAATTATGGTTAAATGGTGTGTACAAGGTTAGCATGGAATATTGAAAATTTAGTAAGTAGAACACAACATGAAAAAATTAATGGAGAAAGTTGGTTAAGAAGAGAAGTGGTTCAAGTTAAGCAATCAAGTATAGATAGAGCTATGTTTCCATTATTTTGTGTGATATTGATTTTAATTTCTAATTTTTTCTAAAAGCAAATATTTGTTTTACTTATTTAAGCCAAAATTTAGTATCAAAACTATTGATTTGGAATTTGAGGTTATTATTATAATTTTTCCTCCTAAAATTAGGCTACGGTTTTGTTAATAATGTTTTGTGTGGTATGTTCTAGCATCCAATTAATCAATCCTTTTGGTATTATGCCCCTTGATTGAAGAACAAGTGTGCGTTTTGCACTTCAAAAGGGAATGATGTAAGGTTTTTCTTTCCTGTTGCTGAAAAACTATGTTAATTCTTTTGGGATTGCATTGTGGTAAAAATCATATATTTCTTTTATAAATTACATCTATATGTGTAGTATTGTTATTGTTCATCCTTTATGTGTAGTATCGTTATATTCAAGCATCTGCTTAGCAGATTCACCAAATGCAAGTGATTTTTGAGTAGATGGTGAAAAGACATGGCATGGAACTCTTTCATGAGCACTGAATATTATCCAACAAGATATTGGGCTATAAACGGAAGCATGGGTTTAATTGTCAATTGGGTGCATTATCGAATTAATCTCAGTAGCTTATAATGCAGAGGAAGTGATGTCATAAAACCCAATCCTAAAAATTTGTAAACTGTTTCACTTACCATGTACTACACATGTTAATAAACATATTAGTAAAAATATTTGTTTAGGCTAAACCCTATTTTCGTACTAAGTTTTGATTCTCAAACCACCCACTTTCTCATATGATAGATAAAAAAATTATAAAGAGTAGATTGAGGGAGATTAATTTGGAGTTAAACATATACATAAGCATAACAATAACATTACAAATATAATTATAAGCACAACAATGTGCAAATGCAAGATTGTCAACGGGAAGGAACGACCTTTATTTAGTGCAACCATAATCTTCCTATAATAATATTTTATTGGAAGTAAGCATTAATGATCAAATTTTATATTGAAATGGTGATCACAGTGAAGTTTGAAATGAAATTGAGAACAAGATAAATCAATTGGATGCAACTTTTTTAGCGGACCACGAGGAATATATAGGATGAATTGTTTTTTACTATATTTGGGGTTGCTTGCCACATTCTAAAAAACAAACTACTACCCTTAATAAAATAAGATTTTGGATGCTAAAACAAATCCATATACAAGTCTCATCCTAGAATTAGGACAATCTCTTAACAAGTCTCGGTACAAGGAATTGCACATCTAACTTGCATATTATTTTGTAATGATGATTCCACAAAATACCATGTCTGGATATAATCTCTGACTGATTGCTTGTCATGGTTCAAGATTCTGAATAAATATAGTAGACTACCTGAATTCGCATTTCATGGCTGTGTCTACTCAAACATTTTTATGTGCATCTACAACAAGCAAGTAATAAGAGATTATATTTAATGCAGCTTGGATCACAGATTTTGGTTGTTAAAGCATATTTGTGGTATCATTGTTAGTAAATCATTTTGGGTTAGACTTTTCTTATCTCTAGCCTTTGCTATTGTAAATCTTCACAGTTTACTTGGTATTCTATATATACCAGCAAAACAGTTTACCCGATTTTCAAATTTATTATATAAGAAGGTAATGTCAACAATGGATTCAAATATATTAACTTTATTTTGGCTGTAGTTTTTTTCTTGGACTTCATCAATGATCGATGTATGCCACATCCACTTCAAAGTGGGCACTTTTATGTAGGGATACCAAAGGGAAGGCTTAAAGTTATGATGGCGAAGAAGGTTGAAGGCCTCCTATTCAAGATGATGATGCCCTTTTGCTTTTTGGAGTAAACCCAATCCCTAGATTTTGGAGTAGAATGTTTCGCTTATTATGTACTAAACATGTTAAAAAAAATGTTAATAAAAATATGAATAACAATATTTTTTTTGAAGGTAAACACTAACTCTACACTAAATTTTGTTTTTTAAACATCCTCCTTTCTCACATGATAAATCCTTTTTCATATAATAAATAGAAAATTATAAAAAGTAAAGTTGAGAAAAATTAATTTGGAGTTCAACATATGTTTAAACATTAGAATAGGAGTTATAGACAATTTCAAGAGCAAAATTGATTACTTCTTTGACAAGAAATACACTTTCCTTTTTCACCAAACAAATATCAATAGGAATTATAGACAATTTTTAACATATATATGTGCACATTGACACAAATCCCATTAATTAAGTAATATTCCTTGTTTTAATAATAGCTCCACTTTAATCGAAGCAAGGTTTCGTCGAATAAATTAATCCTTATTCACTTAATGGCCTTTTTTTTTTAGATGTCCAACATATCACCACAATAAATTAAGTTATATAGGTTTGACTTTGTTGCAGCGGTTTGACACTAATTAGGACTATCATAATGATTTGTGGTAATGGTTTTTAATGTCTTTTAACCCTTCATTGTAACTTCATTAGATTTTTTTTTTTTTTTTTAAATTACATTTACAGTTCTTATAATCTTGTGAAAACTTGTGTAAATTATATCATTTTTTCATTCCTCTTTCTCGATAAAATTATTCCAAAATTTTCATCTTCCTTCTAATACTCTTCTCATCCTAGGGACAGAAACCAAGTCACAAGCCTTTCATTTTCAATTTAATAGCTAACGTGGATTTTCATACCAAGTACATCCCTACTTACCTTAGCACTTAATGTTGACACAGCTATTAATAGCATCAAATGCTATTGGACATGGACTACTTTGCAATCCAGATCTCAGACCAACTCCTACCTCTCCATGGGGTGTATAGTGTCAAACCTGACAACTGAATTTTTGGGTTGGAAAAATCTCATATATATATATATATATATATATATATATATATATCCATCTAACCCGATTGGTTGGTCTTTTTAGTATAGTGGATGGATCTTACTTCCTTGCATGTCCTTTTTAGGGTTCCATGACCCAAAAGAGTGTCTGTTATAGCTAGAGTTTTTATCATAATTTTCATTTTAAATCCTCAATCCTTTGCAAAGATCTACTTAAAAAAAAGAAAAAAAAAAAAAAATCTTTCTAGTTAGGTACTCTTGTGGTGAGTCTAGAATTGGTCCATATGCAAATTCTTATTTTCCATGAAAAATATGATGTTGGAGGTATATCTTGTTATGCAATATGAATGTGACAGTTTGGAGATTAAAAAAGAATGTATTATCATAATCCTACTTAACATCTTGACCTTTCATTTCTTAATCATTTGATTATGACACCTCAAGAAGGCTAATAAATTAGAGGTTTACCATTAAGCATGACTCGTGAGGATTTATTCTTTCTTGAAGATGATTATTGCTTGTATTTGTTTTATTTGTTTTACTTTCTTTGCATCTAACCCCTAGGCTTCCTGATGAAATTATTGGATTCAATAGCCCATGTAAATGTGAGGCTTTGAGTGGCCTTTCTCAATCGATAACGGCATTCATTAACGTCATTGGGTTTGGACTTTGGAGGCACAAAGCAATGTGGTGCTGCCTATTAATGTCATTACGCTTGGGCTTAACTCAATAAAGCCCACACACAAAATAGTTGTAACATGACACCTCAAGAAGGCTAATAAATTAGAGGTTTACCATTAAGCATGACTCATGAGGATTTATTCTTTCTTGAAGATGATTATTGCTTGTATTTGTTTTACTTTCTTTGCATCTATGATCTAACCCCTAGGCTTCCTGATGAAATTATTGGATTCAATAGCCCATGTAAATGTGAGGTTTTGAGTGGCCTTTCTCAATCGATAGTGACATTCATTAACGTCATTGGGTTTGGACTTTGGAGGCACAAAGCAATGTGGTGCCGCCCATTAAAGTCATTACGCTTGGGCTTAACTCAATAAAGCCCACACACAAAATAGTTGTAACATGGCTGATCCTCATAATTCTTTGAGTAGCTCATTGCGATATTAGAACTAAAGTTGAAAGTCGTATCAAATGTGAAAGCAATAAATCAAGCATATTATCACCATGTAGATCTTTAACATTGGATATTTCACAACCTATAAACAAAATGTGAATAAAAAGAGATTAAGCATGCATTTGGATTGCATTGGGATGATTAATTTTTGCGTTTTGCTGAAAAAATGGTAGGTCCTATGGTACTGTTCATGCATTTTTTTATACTATTCATAGACCCTACTATACTTTTTGGTACTTATTCATGAGCCCCAGTGTACTGTTTCAACTAACTTTTACCTTCATATCCAGTACTTTCAGTAATAAGTTTTCAGTTTCAGAAAAATAAATAGTATTCAAACACACCCTAAGATGAAATCAATAAACTGGAAAGATTAGTCAAAAAACAGTTTTCCATTGACTAATTGATTGGGAATATACAATTTCATATTTTATCCCATTAAGACGAACCAATTTAAGGAAAATAAAACTCTTTTTCAAGTTTCATGCTATTTTGACTACTAAAGCCACATACAAATGTTCGTTCTAAAATATTTTAAGGATTAATGCTCCTTAGTTTGATACTCTATCTATATGCTTAGCATAAAAAAAAAAATTTTAAAAAAAAAACCATTTTTCTAAGTAGTTCTTACACTAAAATAACTATCAAGAAGCACCATGACATATAGATTAAGAAATTTAGCCACAATTCTAATGCCTATCTAACGCATTCAAAAAGAAAGAAAAGAAATGTTTGTCTATTTTGAAATGAGTGAATTTGATATTACCATGTTATCAATAATTTAAGAAGATACCAAATTAATAATATGTGACTTTTGTTTAAATGTTGATGACATGATAAAATCCAATCAACTTAGTTTAAAATTGTGGAAATTTGATGGTAGAGTTATCCTAAGCAGTCTAAAAGGAGGAGAAAAAAGAAAGATGAAGGAAGATTTGATATTTTTTTTTGCCACAGAAAAATCCTGAAGTGGACTAGGATCAGAGGCCAAACCAAGAGAACAAGTTAAAGCAAGAAGTCCTAAAAACAAGAATTGGGATACAAACTATTAATGTAGTGAGTCATTATACTGGTTAATGGTTATTGGTAAGTGAAGAATTAATGTTAGTGATGGCCTCAAATGAGAACTAATAAGAATTAGCCACATCAACAGTTTGTACAAATATTGTAAAATAGTTTGTGGTTATAACATTATCAGTTGATCATTTGCTCATTTACCTACCTTAGTTAGCTAAATAAATCAAAAAAAAAAAAAAAAAAATCTCAAACCACCTTATTGATCAACGTCAGTTTTTCTTTTTGGGAAAGGGAGGCTTTTTGTAGAGTTTCAAACTTTGAATTTTGTACCATAAAATTTGCATCAGTTTTTATAGTCTTTCCATCGACCTAAGACTAATTATCTTTGCCGGTTCCATTAAAAGACACCACATCAATAAAAATTAAAAACATCCAGACTAAGGCCCCATTTGATAACGATGTTTAAACAACAAAAACTGTTGTTTAAACACACGTATTTCTATACACTTTTTCACCCACACATATTTCTACAAAACTTAAATAACATTACTAAAAATCTCTTACCAAATAAGCCCTAACACCCTTTTAAGTTTAATGAATTACATCATTTTAGTATTTTGTCATTTTAATCATTTTAGTATTTTGTCATTTTAATCCTTAAAGTTTAATGAATTATAACGATTCGTGAGAAGCAGAGTAATAACCAATTGTAGGTTTACTAAGTATTACAATTGACAATTTTATAATGTTGTATTAGGTAAACGACATTGCAAGAGGATAACTTTAATCCACAAAATAGTCAAGAACTATATATTTATAACAAAGACACCATCAATATACTGGCATCATGTCATACAACTACCTAATCAATACAATCCCTCCATAAAATTTTCAAATTAAAGACAAAAAGCTTTGTCACCAAAACCCATCTCTTATACAAGGCCCACAAACCATACAGATCAACATGTCAATCTAACTTGACTGCTCGCTAACAAACATCATAATCACTCACTTAAAGTAAGCCAACAACATAATAATTTCTGGCAAACTGAAATATTACAAGAATAGATCAAGCAGCAACCTCCTCTTCTTCCTCCTCGTACTCCTCCTCTTCATCAGCAGTAGCATCCTGGTATTGCTGATACTCAGCCACCAGATCATTCATGTTACTCTCAGCCTCAGTGAACTCCATCTCGTCCATCCCTTCACCGGTGTACCAATGCAAGAAAGCCTTGCGCCTGAACATAGCGGTAAACTGCTCACTAACCCTCCGGAACATCTCCTGGATTGAAGTTGAATTCCCAATGAATGTGGATGCCATCTTCAGACCCTTGGGTGGGATGTCACACACACTAGACTTAACATTGTTGGGTATCCACTCAACAAAGTAGGATGAGTTTTTGTTCTGGACATTGATCATCTGTTCATCAACTTCTTTGGTACTCATCTTACCGCGGAACATGGCAGAAGCAGTTAAGTAACGACCATGGCGTGGATCAGCAGCACACATCATGTTTTTGGCATCCCACATTTGCTGGGTCAATTCAGGCACTGTAAGGGCACGGTACTGCTGTGATCCTCTAGATGTTAAGGGTGCAAACCCAACCATAAAGAAATGAAGACGCGGGAATGGGATGAGATTGACTGCAAGCTTCCGAAGGTCAGAGTTCAGCTGTCCTGGGAACCGAAGACAGCATGTGACACCACTCATGGTAGCAGATATGAGGTGATTGAGATCACCAACTGATATTGGACAACAGAACACAACAGAGTATATACAGGTCAAGGATCAGCCATGCTCTTATACATAAATCACAGTCATAAATGTTTTCTAATTATTGAAAAAACAAATGAATTTTTTCTAATAATTAAAAAAACAATGATAAAGCAAACACAGGCCATCAAATGTTTCAGTTGTAAACAGAAAGAATCTGTCATTGTAAGCAACAGATAGCTAACTAGCTAGGAAGTAGGTAGGTAGGTAGGGAGAAAGATTAGTGACAACTAATCATAAAAGATTAACTAGCAATGAAAAGAAACTTAAAAAACAACCTACTTAAAACTTAAGCATAATCTTTAACAATTACTGATAACCACTGAAGATTAGTGACAACAACTGATCATAAAAGATTAACTAGTAATAATAGAAGCTTAAAAGCAACCTACTTAAAACTTGAGCATAACCTTCACCAATTACAGATAAACAATGATATATATATATATATATATATATTAATAAATAATTATTGATAACCACTGATACTGATCTAGATAAATAATAAATGACATTATCATATTATTTTCTGCCTCATAGTTTCTTTAATACACACATAATTGTAGCAATATAGTAACAATGACTAATTTTCAATGTAAGTCTACAATATGTTTCAAAATCTAGAGAACTATACTTTGGACTTACAAGTAGGGGTGGCAAGCTTCAGAGTACGGAAGCAGATGTCGTAAAGGGCCTCATTGTCGAGGACCATGCATTCATCAGCATTCTCAACAAGCTGATGCACAGAAAGGGTGGCATTGTAAGGTTCGACAACTGTGTCGGACACCTTTGGCGAAGGAAAAACAGAAAATGTCAGCATCATGCGATCTGGGTACTCCTCCCGAATCTTGGAAATAAGAAGTGTTCCCATGCCAGAGCCTGTTCCTCCACCCAAAGAATGACAAACTTGAAATCCTGCATAAAAACATGTAAATTTAGAATACTGCAATTTTATAGCATTATTAAGCTTTAGGTAAAAGAAAGAGATTTTTCACATGATTGACTGTAAAAGTAATAAAAAAGCATGAAAAAGAACACCACAACATCTGATGGCAATATATAAGCACCATTTACATTTCAAGCAATATATTTTCCTTATGTCCTGGAAACATAGAAGACAATAGCAATCCAATTACAGAAAACCTTTTTTGAGTACTAGAACATCATGTTCACTGCATAAAAGAAGACAACAATCACATAATAGCAAAACTTTGTTCTTCTACAAGTTATATATTAAATAAATGTTTAAAAGAACGAGGCATTTACAATACAACTCTGTCAAGCAATAGAAGGTAGATACTATTAGAATATAATGCATTTCTTGTACCATATTATTAACACTACTAATTATCTACTAAAAACATCTAACAAGATTTTGAAAAGAACCATGTTAAAATAATTTCCTCGATCATCCACGTTAAGAGGTTGGGCCTCAGAGCGATGGCAAGCGCCTTACACCAAAAGTGACAGGCCTCAAGTTCAAGGCCGGGAATCAGCCTCTCCAAGAAAATTGGAGGCAAGGCTATCTCAACGAAGTCTATAGACCACACAACATAACACGAATATAGCATATTAACTACCAATATATATTTTCCTTCAAACAACATTGCAAATTCTCAGGAACAGGACTATTCAGCAATTAAAAGAAAAGGGCCCCAGATAGAGGCCTTAAATCCATGAGCAAATACCACAATTGAATCAAGTAAAACATTAAAATTGGATTCCTAATTCGAATCCCGCCCACATGAAAAGCCAAATCATCATAAAACGGACGCCATAAAATAATCTGTCATATCTTTTTTTTTTTAAAAGGTTTTCTAATGCTACCAATTAATTCAATAAAGAAATGATAAACAAATCAAAACCATTTGAAGGCAAGGATAATACATTTCACAACAACCACAATGAAAGAAAGGAAATTTGATGAACAGACACCAAAACCGCAATTGGGTAATTGAGATATGAGAAAAAGACCAAAGCTTTATCAATCTAGAATCCAAAAACCACATGATCAGACCCACAAAGCCATACAAACAAACAAACAAACAAACAAAAACCCATAATTCAAATACTCCTACAAAACCAAAACCCAGATCAAAAAAACCAATAGCGTACCCTGCAAGCAATCGCAATTCTCAGCTTCTTTTCTCACAACATCGAGAACAGAATCAATAAGCTCGGCGCCTTCGGTGTAATGGCCCTTAGCCCAGTTGTTTCCGGCACCCGATTGGCCGAAAACGAAGTTATCGGGGCGGAAGATCTGGCCGAAGGGGCCGGATCGGACGGAGTCCATTGTACCCGGCTCGAGATCCATGAGGACCGCACGCGGGACGAAGCGACCACCGCTGGCCTCGTTGTAATAGACATTGATTCGCTCGAGCTGGAGCTCGGAGTCGCCGTTGTATTTTCCGGTGTGGTCGATGCCGTGCTCGTCGCAGATCACCTCCCAGAACTTGGCTCCGATCTGGTTGCCACACTGACCGCCCTGGATGTGTAGGATTTCTCTCATTGTTTCTCTTGTTGTTTTGGGAATTTGGACGTTGAAATTTGTAGAGAGAGAGAGAGTTGGAGAAATGGATTTCTGGTGCTTTTTGGTTGGAACTTGGGAATTGGGATATGGATGGTGGAGGAGGATAAAGACGTTTTATTTTTAGAAGGAGTGTTTGGGGGCGTATAAATATGTGGTTTTTAGTTTGGGGTTCTTTTGGAAAATTGATTAAAGTAACTTTTACTACGTGATAATTAATGAAAGGTAAAAATAAAATAGTGAGATCATGATTTCATTATTTTATTACTTACGAGTTACTACGTAATAAAATTGTGGAAAAATTTAGAGGGAAAGAAGAAAAACTGACCAATCCTACCTCACAATTTTTTTTTTTTTTTAATTTAAGGATACAATCTTCCTTTTTTTTTTTTTACTTGGTAAAAAAAATAATTTCATAACACTTTTCATAATTAACAAGAGGCAGATTATAAAAGTAATGGTGTTTTTTTTAAGAGATAAGCCAAGATATAAATTAGATTTTTTTTTTTTTTTTTATAGGCAAGGATCAAATCATGGATGTTTTATTTGATGATAATAAAATTTATCAACTGAACTAATTAGAAACCACATAAAAGTAATGTTCATGATTGTGCGGTAAAAGTGATTCTGTATTAATTATAATATGTCATCTCAATAAGTTGTGAAAAAATTAGAAAATTGTTGGCACTTGTTTTTATTTTTTCCTAATTTTGTGCTAAAACTTAAAATAGAAGATTTTTTATTATTTTTTTTTAGAGGGAACTTAGTTAAAATAGGAGTTGAAGGTTGAAACTGAAACAACCTCGCCTGTCCCAAACTCCCAAGGGCCAAATTGGGTTGTGTTTTTCTATGGGCTGCACTGGGAGTGTTTTTTATTTTTTTAAAAGGACATACTAATAGTCTTTGGCTCTGGGGAGTTCCGTATACAATAAAAAAATAAAAAATAAAAATTTGACTCCAAAAACATTACATAATGTGAATCATAGAACTACAAAAATTAGGTCTATGGTGACTTTTACACGTAAAATCTGCACATAATCTTAAGGATTCATAAACATTGTTAGAATTCATGGAAATTCACGATCATGTGAAAAATACTAAAACAATGAATGCTCTCAATAAATCCATTGTTCCATCCCTTTTCAACATTTGACCATATATACTTTCTCATCTATAAAATTGAGGAATAGTCTCATGCATAACTTAAATAAACATCTTTATATAATAAACATACAATATAGAAGTTCTCATCACACACCTATAAAATACATACTTATACATTGAAAAGTATCGATCATAGATCACAATAGCACCGAGGTGTTTTACTGATAATGAGTAATGGTGCGATGTGCGAATTCGAGTAGCCCATTATTCATCATTTCACTAAAGGAAAATAAAAACTAATGGCCTGTTTAGATAGAGGAGAGAAGAAGGAGGAGTGGAGGAGAGTAGAGTAGAGTTAACTAAAAATAAGCTAATTTTGTGTTTGATTTACTCTACTCTACTCTACTCTACTCTATTCTACTCCCATCCCTCTCTCTCAATTCAAATGGAGCATAAGAGAGGTCTTATTGTTTCATCAATGAGAGAGAGAGAGAGAGATTTGATGATTTTTCTTTCATTTAGACATATGGTGGAAGAGGTGGAATACTTTGCTCGTTTTTGAAGAAATTATCAGGATCAACCATGGTCTTCACACGTACCAATCTGTCAAAATTTTCCTTGAAATACTTAGCCCCATAAATTTTAGCACTGCTAAGACTTTCATTACTCTTTGGACTAGCATGACCAATATCAAGATCCCTGTAGTTAAGAAAAGCTTCCCTTGGGTCCTTTGACACGTACGAGGTCATGGCATTGTAGAATGTTCTTGTCATATTTATATAATGGTTGGAAACCACAGTCCCTTCTTCCACCCAGGTCACATAGTAGAATATTTGAAATATGTTTCCAGCCCTATGGGGGAATGGAGTTTCTGACTCTAAAATCTCACTCATTCTTCCCCCATAAGGGTTCCATTGCATCAATCCTCTAAACCCTATTTCAATCATCAACTTCCATATGGATTCCAAACCAGCCTTTGGAATAGGCTTTTTCACATAGTCAGACTTGGCTTTAAAGAAGATATCAGGCTCTGATGCCCTTTTGAGTAGAGCATCTATGGAAGTTCCATTAGGTAAGTCTGCCCAGAAAATGGTGGATTCTATCCAACTCATTTCAATGCAATCAGTTTGCAACAAACCCAATTCAGGAAATCTCTCATTCATCAGTGGGATAAGACTGTTGCTTTGTCCCAAAAAGTGACCAACAAAAGAAACTTGGACTGTCTCCTTGCCCTTTTGACCTCCATTTACTACTTGTGGCACAGCCCTTATGAAGATCTCATTAGGTAGTTTATGAGCAACCTGTTGCCAACGATAAACAACATCAGTTGCATTGTTCTCTAAGATCCATTTCTTATTAAATACAGTAACTTTGGCTGTAACAGGAACCAACTTGATCTTCCATGAAAGAATGACTCCGAAACTTGCTCCACCACCTCCTCTAATGGCCCAAAATACATCTTCTCCCATGGACTCTCTGTTAAGAATTGTACCATTAACAATCACTAACTGTGCATCAATGATGTTATCCACAGAAAGGCCATATTTTCGCATCAGGTTCCCATACCCACCTCCAGAAAAGTGCCCACCAGTGCCAACACCAACACACACACCAGCCGGGAAGGCATGGACATTGCTTTTCTCGGATATTCTATAGTAAAGCTCACCAAGAGTAGCGCCAGCTTGAACCCATGCAGTACTTTTTGCTATATCAATGTCTATAGAACGGAGATTGAACATGTCAAGGACAACAAATGGAACTTGTGATACGTATGAAAGGCCCTCATAATCATGGCCACCGCTTCGGATTCTAACTTGCAGGCCACATTGTTTTGCACAAATTAAAGTGGATTGGATATGGAATTCATGCTTGGCAGAGACAATAGCGAAAGGTTTTGGGGTGGCAGATGTTGAAAACCTGCGGTTTCTTATGTAATAGTGTAAAACTGAGAGAAAGGAGGAATTATTAGAGGTGTAGAAAACTTCAGAGATTGGGTATAAAGGTGAAGAATGGCTGGAAAGGCACGGGAAAAAGTTGTTAAAAACTGGGTTTGGGATAGCACCAGTGGCGACGCCACCTTATGGCCAGGGTGGTCCCAGGACCACCCTGACCTGAAAAAAAAAAAATTATATATAATAATTTAAAATTTTATATTTATTTACCTTTAAAAAAAATTTTAGGAATACCCTAAATTTTTTTCTGTTAATAAAATTAAATTTTGATCCATAATTTGAGCAACTTAACAATATATTAGAGTCTTTCAACGGATGATGGAACAGGTCTGATAGGATCGCAGTGGACAGAGGTGTAATGCCTCTGGGCTACACTTTGTTTTGGTCCTTTCCCTGGGCACTTGTTTTAATGGTTTACTGTTCCCCCTTTTCCAATGAAAAAAAGAAAAGAAAAAAAGAAATCTGAGCTTAATGCCTAGTCTTTTACTTGTATTCTATTTAGTTTCAATAAAAATTTTCTATCGTTTTGAGTTCATAAAATATATATATATATATATTTATTTATTTATGGGAGTCTTTCAAGCAAAAATGAAAAACTCAAAAAATAAAATTTTGAAAAAAAATTTGAAAAAAAAAATTATAATAAAACTACTACAGGCTGGGCAGTGGCTTGATTTCTTTGACTCAGCACACTGCCTAATACAACACAATTTTCAACCTTTTATTAATTTTTATTACAGTATTATTTTTCCTCACTAGACATGTATTACTTACTTCTCATTTTTAATTATTTTTTCTTGTTTATTTTTAACCACACACGTCTTCTGTCTTTTCGATTTTTACACTTCATACTTTTAAATTTTATCACATCTTCATCTACACTTTTACATTTACATTTTGCCTTCCTCCTTGTTCGTCTGTGTCTTCTACCAATACCAGTGCAGCATTGCCTCTTCTCAAGTTTTGAGTTTCAAATTTCTCAATACAATTTTTTTTTTAGCTGTATAGGTACCTTTGTTCATTTCATTTCTTTTCATTTTTTTTTTCCTTTTGAGGTTTTTTGGTTTACAGAATGCAAATTTGTTCTCGTTTTAAGAACAATTTTTTTTTTTTTTTAAGCACAAACTTCATGCCGGCCGAATCTTGAATTTCGGCTGGCATTTACCGAAACACCCTAAAACACCCGAAATAGACCAGAATGACCCGAAATTTTTTCCGAAGTGGAATAGGGTGGGTTACTGTTCCGGTTTGTTTACCGGCACGGTATTTTCTGGCCGGAACGGAATGAAATTAATAACATTGAATCAAACCTAATTACCTAAAGGCTAAAAAAAAATAAGATTGTGTAATTTATGCTTCCTAAGGAACACCCTGAACAAAATTCCTGGAGTCGCCACTGGATAGCACATGATAATGAGAGCATAAGGATAGCTAAACCTAGAAGTAAGATAGGGCTTGTGGCTTTCATTTTGTATTGTTTGGAATTTCTTAATATGAAGATTCTCTGTCCTGGGATGTATTTATAGGGTGAATTTGAAAACCCGGATAATTAAATGTTGACAAAGTTTAACTACAAGTAATTTAGATAATTCTTTGTTTTTTGTTTTCCTTTTAATTTAGATTTGAACTTTCAGTATTGTTCTTGAAAATTTAAAAATAGAACAATTAATAAGATTATGTACATTGTAAAGCAATATAGTAAGAAATGAAAGGCACCTATACCTACTAGATGAAGATGATGAGTGAGTGACTAGCTAGTGGGCCACTCTTCTCCAATCTTCCAGCATTGTTTTTATCTAAACCACTACATATTGATAGTTAATGGTACTGGAGGTCCCACATACATGACATGCCAACTCCCAATAAAACTCTCTTGAGCCAGTACAGATAACTTTTTACAGAAAATAAAACATAAGATATACGCTGGCATCAATAAAACTCTCTTCAACAACTTTCTCTCAGCAAGCAAACAATAATAATAATAATAATAATAATTCTATCACATATACAAGGTAAAACAAAAATTAGTAAAATCCTTAGTGCTATTGTTTTTTGGAGAAAGCAAGTCCCAACCCTGTGTTTGAGCAAAGAATTTAATTTATCCTTGCCATTTTTTTTTTTAAGTTTATTATGTACAAATTCTTATTATGTATATAAAAAGTATAAAAAGTACTGAAAACCCAATTCAAAATGAAATTTAAAAAGAACTCCCATTCATCGTACTTTGTATAATGTGTTTTCTTTAATTAAAAATATATAATACATACAATACGTTTCTCATATTAAACTTTACAAGAATACTTCAACTTCACTAAACTTATTTAATACTCTTAATAACAATATAATTGTTTATTATAATTTTTTAGTTCCATGTTTTACCATCTTTCTATTATTATCTTGATTTTTTTTCTTTGATTTAATTGATTTTTCTATCATTTGAATTATCGGATCTTAATACTGAGAAAAATAAAAATATAATCGGTTTTCTTTTTTAAAGATAATATAATCGGTTTCTTTCTTTCATGTCATCTACATCACTACATGTCATATAGATTAGATCAACGCATTATTTCCAGCACATTAAATATGAGACAATTCGCATGAAATAAAAATGTTTTTATCAAATGGTAAAAAAATCAATAAATAAAGCATGTGAAAAAGATAATGTAACATGAAACAAAAAAACCTTTATTTTTAAGGAATCACTCAATAACATGACTTCATCCATCATGATCACATAAATGTAATGTCCTGACGTGAAGACAATAAGGACAGAGACGACTTGAGCCATATTCATATCACCATAGACATTGATAGCTTGGATTATATTGGATGGACTAAAACACTATTTTTTAAAGAAAGTTTCAACTTATAATGTTTGCTTTATAAGCGAAGTTGGGGGGTTAAAGAGGCTATGACCCTTCTAACTTTTTCAATTTTTATATATAGTATTAAAATCTTAAAAAAATACAAATTATTAAAAAATATAGTTATTGGCACCCCTCAAATTTTAAAATATAGGCCTTTAACTCCTCAATCCTTTTGAATTAGTCCAGAACTCAAGTTTTATACATTGTGCAATCATTTGAATTTCGAATAGCTCCTAAATAATATTTTTATATTTAGCTCGGTCCGGAAATTTTTTTTGGCTTCACCACTACTTCTGTGAATGATTGCTCTTTACTCCAAAGTACTTAGTTTTGTAGATTTTGTGCTCAAAAAGGCTAGGCTCCCTAATGAAATTGTTGGATTCAATTGCATGTTGCTTCGAAAAAAGGAAAAAGCCTATGTAAATGTCTACATGGCCTTCCTCCATCGGTTTGTTTATTGGACCAGAACTCCAAAAGAACTCAATATGATGTACTAGAAAATTCTCAATCCTTAAAGGCCTGTTTAGATTGAGGGAGAAAAGAGGGGGAGTGGAAGGGAACAAAGTAGAGTTGGCTAAAAATAGGTTAATTTTGGACCAAATCTACACTACTCTACTCTACTCCCCCTCCTTCCCCCCCCAATCCAAATGCACCATAAGACTTACAATGCCCGGTAGTGGCATTATCCTCACTGGGTTAGGTTTGGAGCCACAATGCCATGGGGTGCCGCCCTTAATGAGTGGCCAATAGAAGAAGATGAAAAAAAGAGACTAAACAAAGATAAAAAATAAAAAAAATTACTACAAATACTACAAATTTTATTATATTGTTTGTACCTTTTTCTTAATCCATATAAACTAGGTAAAAGGATCTAATTTTTATCCATATAAATAGGAGTATCAATAAAGGGGCTTTGGTTTGTCCATACAAAGGGAAGTCCCCACTCCTCTTTACACGACATGAAAATTTAGTGACTTTGTCACTATATTACAGTGAGACACTTTTCATTCATTCAATTTTTGTTGTTTTTCAAAAATTAAAAAAGAAACTCTGTCAGGTTTATCTTTTTAATAAGTATTATATTCTAACTTTTTTTTATTGTTGTTTGTTATTAATGTTATATATAATTATTTATAAAAAAATTATAATTAAAATCAAGCATTCAAGCTCACACGTTATTTCAGATTGATTGGGCTACATTTTTCTTAGTTGTACATACTACATACCAGAGCTTATAGTTGACTTTATGGTAGTCACAAAAAAATAAAAAAATAAAAAAAATACAATTTGTAGTGTGTACAATTAAGTATTTTTACTCTTTTTTTCTTCTTCTTATATTAGATTTTATGTACTATGTTAACCAAAAAAAAAGTATTTATACTATGTACTTAGGAAATAGAAAGTATTTGTATTATGCTTAAAAATATTACTTTAATTTATGTTATTTAGGTTTTGGAAAGTTAAATAAGTAAATTTTTTAATATTTATCACTTTCTATTAAATTAAATTTCATGCATGACCTTGGCATTTGATTCTATTTACAAAACTAATCTTGAATTTGCTAGTGTTAATTCACTGAGTAATGTATTAAATTTTTTTTTTTTTTCATTTATGCATATTGAGATTGTTAGATGCTTCTATTGTTAAGTGAAGTTTCAAAATCAAGTCACGTTGCCATTTACTTGAAAATTTATTATATTCCAGTCATTATAATTTTATAATATAGAGAACATTTATTTTGAGAATACATGTGATCAAAATGAGAGTCTATAGCCAACTCCAAAAAAAAATTGTGACTAAGACTTTGTTGTTGTTGTTATTGTTGTAGATAACTTTTCTTTTATTTGTAAATATGTTTTTAATTATAAATTTCTACTATAAAACATGCATTTGGATATGAAAAACTTAAAAAGAAAAAAAAAATTAATTGAGTCTCCAAAAGGATCATTGGATGAATTTGTTATTAGCCATGAACAATATATAATAGAAAATTTAGATATGAATCTCACAAATAGGCAACCAAAAAAAAAAAAAAAAAGTTGAAAATTCTTGTTGAAGCTGTATATTAGTGTCTTAGTCAAACTTTTATTTTACTATTTTCCTTTTATTTTAATGTATTAATTTAATAGTTTATGTAATGTATATAATACTCTTATATTTGGTTTCATATGCAGGTTGAAGAACTACAAATGTATACGCTAATTGAAGGTTTTTTTTTTTTGCTGGTAGTTTTTGCTTCTGAAAGTAAGAGTTCAGCTGGTTAGTGAAAGGTTGATGGAAATAAAGATCAAATAACTAAGAATTGAACTAGAATTACATTAGAATAAGAATCCAAGTTAGCTAGAATTACAAACAAAACTAGAGAAACAAAGACAAACTCTTTTGTCTAATTCTAAAACTATGATAAAATTTCATTAAAAACTAATTCTTCTCTTATTTATAATTTATAACTACTAGGAAAGAAACTAATAATTAATTTATATAAACTATATTTTCTATCCTCCCACTTTTCTTTTCAACCATATAAAAGAGTTTTCTACCTTCCCACTTTTCCACATTTTTAACCAAATACACACAAGGGAAAAAACTAATGTTATGTTTGGTAACCGTTTTTGTTTTTTATTTTCAAAATTTTTTTTTTGAGAATATAAAGAAAAAAAAAATTTCTTGTATTTTTGAAATAAAAAATATGTTTGGTTAGTTGAAATTAAAAAGATAGTTTTTTGAAGACAAAAATAGAAAATACTAAAATATGTTGTTACTAAGATTTGGACTCTAATGCTAATTCATTAAATGAGATAGATTCATTAAATTAAATGCGTGTTTTCATTGACTTTTGAAAATTAGAAATTGAAAACAGTCATTTGCATGTTTTCAGATTCCTTCACAAATTGAGTTTTGAGAACAATTTTTGTTTTCTGTCCATTTTGGGTTGCCAAACAAGCTTTTTAGTCTCAAAAATAGAAAATTATTTTTGGAAACAGAAAAATAAGAGAAAAAACAATTACCAAACATGCCCTAAATCTTTTTTATTTGCCCATTTTTCCATCATTCCACTAATTTTTTATCTTCCCACTTTTCTACTCCTTTAACGAAACAGACCCTAACTAATTTTTACTGTCTTACGTTTAGGTTGGCTATTAAACAACATACGTCAATCTGAAAATAAAGACAATACATGGCAAATCTAAGACGTTAAAACATATGGTTGGTTGGCTGTCCAAACTCCTAAGAATAAAAGGGTGTTTCTATCTGGCCTAAATATCGAGGTGGCTGGTTGACTAGCCTTAGAGTAGAGGGTGGCTGCATCAAGGTTGCTTAAAAGAAGCTCCACCTACAAAATGGCATTGTAACATTAGCATGGTACAGCGAAAGGCTGTAAATTTTTTTACGTAGAAGCTAAACGTTACTTAGACAAGCTTCACAAACAAAATGCACGACATTCGTACATTTCATTTAATTAAGGGGAAAACTTGTTATATGCTTTTGTGCATGCACACTAGTGTGTTATAGTCTTATAGATAATGCTCTTCATTAATTGTGTGTTAACCTTAGGTACAAAACCTCCTCAATGCATAAAATGACCAAAAATATCCATGAAACCTCTAAAGTGATTAAAATATTCTGAAACCTCTAAAATAACCAAAAATACACTAAAACCTCTAAATGAGCAAAATATACCCAAACCTATAAAATGACCCAAATTCCCTTGAAATCTTTAAAATGACCAAAATATCCAAAAATCTCTAAAATGACCAAAATACTCATTGACTTCCAAAATTACTCCCTAAAAACCTCTAAATGACAAAAAAATAACCCAAAACTTTTGGTTATTTCAAAGGTTTTGGGTGCTTTAGGCTAGGCCAATTTAAAAGTTTAGATGTATTTTAGTCATTTTATCAATTTTGGGGTATTATGGTAATTTTAGAGATTTCGAGATTTTTTGCTCATTCTAGAGAATTTGAGGGCATTTTGGTCATTTGAGTGATTATGGGGGTATTTCAGTCATTTTATAGGTTTCAAGTTATATTTGGTCATTTTACAAGTTTCAAGGGCATTTTAGAGGTTTCAGGTATATTTTGGTCATTCTAGTGATTTTTAGGGGTATTTTGATCATTTTAGAGGTCTCATAGTGGTTTTGGGAGTGTTTTCTTCATTTTAGAGGTTTTAGAAGTATTTTGCTCATTTCGGAGGTTTCGAGGGTATTTTGGTCATTCTAGTGGTTTTAAGGTATTTTTCATTATTTTAAAGGTTTTAGGGATATTTTGATCATTCTAGTAGTTTCGAGAGTATTTTAGTCATTTTAGAGGTTTTGGGGTTTTTTTTTTTTTTTTTTTTTGTCATTCTAGAGGTTTTCAGGTATTTCCATCATTTAAGAGGTTTCAAGGTATTTTTTGCTCATTTTAGAGGTTTGGGGTTATTTTAGTAATTTTTAAGGTTTAGTGGTATTTTGGTTATTCTAATGATTTCGTGTGTATTTTGGTCATTTTAGTTGTTTCAGGATTGTTTTAGTCATTTTATAGGTTTTGGGGTATTTTCGTCATTTAGATATTTTGGGGGTATTTTTGTCTTTTTAGAGGTTTCGAGAGAGGGGGGGGGGGGGGAGTGTATTTGGTCATTTTAGAGGTTTCAATGATATTTTGGTTATTTTAGAGGTTTTGAGAGCATTTTGGGCCGTTTTAGAGATTCTGGTGGTATTTTGGTCATTTTAGTGATTTTGGGCATTTTGGTGGTTCCAAAAGTGTTTTGGTCATTTTAGATATTTTGGGGTATTTTAGAGGTTTCTTGATATTTTAGTCATTTTCAAGAGTAAAATAAAATTTATTAGTGTGGGCAATTTGGTCAATTCCATAAACTATTATATCTCAACTAATAAGTAATGTAAAATTAACCTCATTTAAGAAGGTGATATAGTTAAGGTGATATGATATATTTTGTAATCTTAGATTATCGTAATGTTAGAAAAAAATGAAATGAACCAAACACCTTAATGTTACATTATCATGTACATCATATCAAGGGTACATCTCAGCAAGCAAATTCCCCCTTTTTGAATTTTTTTTTACTGTTGGATATATTGCTTGAAGCTTAGCTGAAAGTAAAATGTTATCAATTATGTAATTAATTGATAAAGTTTAACTACAAAATTGGTTGTAACCTTAGACTACAACCTTACTTAATATCTTTTTATTGGAGGTAAATTTTGATAAATTCACTATTGAGTTACATCTTCTTCTTATATTCTCCATACTTACAAAATTTTTAGAAAATTAAAGATTAATAGTTATGTTATCAATAAATTATTTAAATTGCAAGTTTTTGCATAAAATATAAGTTTATAGATCATATAGTAAATAATATTCGATTGACACAAAATTTGACGTGTATTAAGAGAGTAAAATATATGCAATTTAATAGTTAGATTTTCAAATTATATACTAATGTTTATTTTATTGAGTAAAGTTATAGTTAGGGGTGTCCACGGGTCGGCCCGGGTCGGGTTTGTGCCCAACCCAGACTCGACCCGACAGACTCGGGTGGGAGAAATCAGAATCCACAACCGACCCGTGTGGAGCTTCGGATCGGCCAGATCAGGTCTCGTCGGTTTCCGGTGCATATTGGTCGGTTTCGGGTTTGCTATAGGGGGTCGAAATCTAGCCCGATCTATTGAGATCTGACCAATATTCCTCCATATCCTTCGAGATCTGGTCGAGATCTCGCTATATTTGTCGAGATCTAGCCGAGATCTCATTATATCAACGGAGTTTTAAGTTTAGACTTGCTGGTTTTTCGTTGGAACACGAGATTTGCGACTGGAAGAGAGATAGGCATCAGGCGGGTCGAGTTCTTCAGTTTCTCAGGCAGTTAAACTGAGACTCGAACTAATCGTATCGGGTCTTCACGCCAGCGACCCGCAGCCAACCGAACCACCGCTCAGGTCGGGCGATTATTGGGTCGGAGATCGTTAGGCCGGTCGGATTCTTCGGGCAGGGTGGGTGCTGGACTGCCCTAGTGTTGTGAATATAACATTATGTGTTTATTTAGACAGGGAGAGGATACAAATGCAGAAGAAATAGACATTTATATACCATTGAACAAAAGCAACACGGTACATTTGAAATTGCATATATGGTCCTCAACCTTTGACCTTTATTTCAAAATCTTTCATATATTTTAAAATGTTTTACTTTTGTCCTTAGCTATACTACCAAATAGAACAAAGTTTGGTTACAAATTTGATTGTGTAGCCTAAATAGAAGGGCAACTCCACTTATCTTTTAATTGTATGCAAATTTTGATAAATCCATGGTATCCACCATTCGATTACATTTTTATCTTATATTCTTCGTGTTTGCAAAATTTTCAGAAGATTCAAAGATCAATCAATCAAATATTTAAATTTCAACTTACAATCAAATTGTTGAGTATTGTATGATTATTCATGTTTATGGTGGCATGGATTGCGTGTTTTATTTGTGTTATAGTAGGGATATGCTACTTCGTGCTGCTAAATACATATTCAAAGGTTTTGTGGGTGATAATGATAAGTTTTGATTGGGAGATAATGAATGAATTTTCTGGGTTGATTTTTATCTTTGTATTTCTGGGTTTTTGTGTTTGGCTAACAAGAAAATGCAAGAAAAGCTTGATATTTTTTAATAATTAAAAAAAAAAATCACCCTTTATTTCTTTTCTTTTTTTCCCCCTTTTTTTGACATGGATAAAATTGCTAACGTGGCATTTTTAAAAGCAGTTATTAAAATATTTTATTATTTTATTAGCCACTTGTGTGCCAACAATGCACACCATTTGCCACGTAGACATTTTTCGTTAATAAGTTAACGGTAATGACCAATTTGATTGTAAGTTAAAAATAACAGGGACCAAATTGATTGCTACCAAAATATAGGAACCAAATTGACTGTGACTCCAAAATGTAGGGACCAAAATTGTGTTTTTGCCTAAAAAATAAGTTTATGAATCAATTGGCAAGAAATTTAACATATGTGTTAAGAATATAAAAGGTAAATTTTCAAAATATGTATACATGTTAATTTTTTGTGGGATTTGTAGTAAAACTAAAATATGTAGTCTTGTATTTTATTTTCTTTTTAGAATGTACGTACCTAATATACAAAGCCATTTAACTCTTTCTTTTCAAACATTCTTGTCAAACTTATCTATCTTCCCCCCAAAAATCCAGCTGGGCCAAAGAAACTAAAAACTGTTAGGTTAAAATAGATTGACCCCAATTAATTAATTCAATTACCCAAGTTGATTAATTAGGTCAAATTACATGCAAATCGTGAAGGTACCAACAAATCACCAAATAAACTAAATGCAGCGAAAATTAAATTAAAATGGTGATTTGTTGACAAATGGGGAAAACTCCACCGGGTGAATTTAAGATTACTACTCCCAAGAATCCACTAATCAATAATCAAGTGATTACAAGTATGAGAAATCTTACAACTACCTTGCCCTATCCCAATATGCCAACCTACAGTTGAACCTTCACTTCAATACTCAATTGAACTTGATATTGTAGTAGCCTTCTTTCCTTTGTTGCACAAATCTCAAATCTGTGACTAATTCCTTTGCACGGATTTCAGTACGTGACTAACTCCAGCAGCTTGATTGATTGTTGTTGGCTGCAAAGTTATTTACTTCATAAACAATGAAAATCAAGAAGCACTTAGTTATAAAACTCTAAGGCGTACAAAACACAGTAGTTTCACACAAAGTATGTGAGTTTTAGGTCTCTATTTCCGTGTATGATGACTTTTAAAATAAGTCTTATATATGACTAAGGTTGTAAGAAGAGAAACCCTAATCATTCAAATCATTATGGGCCAAATTTCAGATCTGGAATTTCTGAAATTGTAAATCTCAATAGATCGAGCTTGTGTCAAGCTTCTCCATTAATCTTCAATAGCAGTATCTATCGAACTTGTGTCAAGACTTAATGAAACAGCTTTTCTTCACTTGTTTCTTGGATCAACCTTCATGTATTTAATGATACCACTTGATATGTTTGAATAACATACTTCTTAATACATTAAATCCAACTTAGATTTACCCAATTACAAGTAAATTGCGTTTTGTCGAAAGATTAGCCAATTACATAGAAAATATGAGCCTAACAAAAACGAAATGATCAACTCAACCCCCTTCCTATTTCTAGCCTTTCTTCCACTAGCTGGAGGCTTTAGCCTTTAGTCCATGTGGGTCATCTCACTAATTACTAATTTAAGAAATGAGGACTCTAAGCTCTGCAAAAATTCATTCTAAAAACTCCAATCACGCAAAAAATAGAGAAATAATGCACCTAGAGGACCACATTAGCAGTGTCCAATTATCTTGCCTTCAGTTTCGAGTTTCGAGAACCTCTCAATCAATTGAAGGTTCCATTTTCATCCAAGTATTTATCCTTTTTAGATGTCATTGAGCCATCATGTAAATCCTCACTTGAAAATGATCTTCAAATTTTGAATTAATGAGTAGTGGTGTGTGTGTGTGTATATGTTTAGGTCTTTGCAATTAAAGATGAAGATATTAATAGAAAAAGCCATAGAGGATTGTGGAGAGAAGAAGAAAGTTAAGGATGAATAACTAGTGAATATGTCATTTCATCGATTGGAAGGTTCATTAAACTAGAGGTGAGTTCAGGAAATGGAACCACCCATTTTGTCACGTGTGGGTTATTGCTTTTGAATGGTTAGTAGACTAGTACTCGAATCTATGAAGTGTAGCTTGTTCTTTTTAGTCTATGATAATTGTGTGATGATAATCTTGATCATAAATTAAAATGAGCAATGGTTATCAAGTGTACAGTTTACCCAAGCTTCCCATTCAATGAAAATTTCGTACCAAGTATGTTTATGTTTATGTTAATTTATCTAAATGTTATCTTCAGAATAATATATATATATATAATTAAAGACAAAATTGAGAGAAAATATAATTTAGATTTTAAATTGGATAGCTAATTTTGCGCCATATGTCATATCTAAATTTTTAGAATTTTTTTGCATGCATTAACACCTAGCGGAAGTTAAGAAAACCACAGTAATTGTGGCAAGCATGAAAACCAAAGGAAATTTTTGTGGCAAGCTTGAAAACCAAAGAGATCGTAATAATAACACTCATAATTGATTGAACCTAGATTGGCATTTATAGACAGATCAAACGCACTGTCTCACTGTCTTTTAAAAATATACACATATTGAAATCAAGAGATGGAGAGAGATCGTAAGGCATTGAGAGGAAGAGAGTCATAGGCAAAGTAGAAATTAAGAGAATGATCTGCTTGAGGGCCAGTGGTGGCTTGAAGAGGTTGATAGGTTGAGGTGGGTATCTATAATTGTGATGATATAAGGCGTGGTTGTGGTTGTGGAGACTTTCCAGTGTGCTTCATAAAGTATTATACTCTAAGTATAGATGTGCACAGTGACCAAACCCTCAAATTGTTAAAAGTGTTTACCTTTGCTTTTAAAAGGCCAAAGCCACCTTTGAAAATTACAAAAATGAATCAAAGTTAATGTTTGCTGTTGGATGAGAGATTGCAGTAGGAATGAAATATGATAATTAAGGGCCCATTTGGATTGAGGGGGAAGAGAGGGGGAGTAGAGTAGAGTCAGTTGAATATAGGCTAATTTTGGGTTAATTCTACTCCACTCTTCTTCCCTCCTCCTCAATCCAAACGGACCCTTAGGCTTTCAAAAATTAGAAATGAATCAAAGTCATCGTGTTTTTACCATTCGATGAAAGTGTTGTGGAAATGGAGGGTGAGATTAAGATTATAAATGTGTAAATATAGTCAGTGCCTTTTCGTTAGCCATTGGATCATAATGAAGTGGGAACGGAGGCTTAAGATTAAGATAATAAGTGTCTAATATAAAAATTTATGGTTTGCTATTTTAGTTTTATATTAGTACTTGGTTTAGCCATTTGGAATATATCTTTTGGAGGTTGTTGCACAATAAAAACTCCTTGTTCTATAGAGTTTTCAAATCTCGGTTTTTTCCAAATTGTTCCATTATGGATGCTAAAGAAGGGCATGGTGGATCCTATGTTTGGAAAAGTATTTTAAAAGGGCGGCAAGTTATTAGGCGGGAAGCTAAATGGAGGGTGGGGAATGGAGAAGACGTCAAAATATGGGGTGACAATAGGCTGCGTTTAGTGACGTCTACTCAAAATATGGGGTGAATATTCAGTAAAGTCGGGGTATTTTTTCCTGAAGACCGAGACAGGTAACAACTCTTCCTCAATCCAGATTTTATAGGGAACCACTAAGCCACCGTGGAAGCAGATTTGGCAGCTAGCTGTGCCAAGCAAAAAAAAAAAAAAAAAATTTATGGAGAGCAACCAGAAATGCCCTGCCAACAAATGTCAATTTGGTTCGTCGCTATGTTATGGTTGATCCAACATGTTGTGTCTGCCAAAACAATGAAGAAGACGTGCTGCACTCCCTCTGGTCTTGCCCGAGCCTCTCACAGGTTTGGAATGAGGAACCACAGTGGAATTCACTCCAAAGCACACGCCACAGAGACTTTGCACAGCTGCTAGCAGCGGTATTCGCTTCGGACTGCTCATTGGAATTGTTTGCGTTCATCACTTGGACAACTTGGTTGCAGCGTAACAAGGCCAGATTTTCACCACCAGGCTTCCCACTAGACCAGGTTATGCAGCGAGCTACTGTAGCTCTGATGGAGTTTCGGTCAGTAACCAATTGGGTGCACACAGTGGTTGACAGACCGAGAGTGAAATGGAAAGTTCCTCCGACTGAGTTTTACAAAATAAACTTTGATGGGACAATGTTCAAAGAGGAAGACAGGGCAGGGATTGGCGTGATCATCAGAGATAGTTAAGGTTTGGTGTTGGCATCGATGTCTCAAGTCATTCCCCTACCTCTAACTGTCGTGGAGCTCAAAACACTAGCAGCAGCGAAGGCTTTAGAGTTTGCTTCTGACTTGAGTTTGGGAAAAGTTATTCTAGAAGGTGATTCCAAGACTGTCTTGAATGATAACTCACCCTCGTTGGCACCCTTTGGCTTACTGATTCAAGATGTTAAGAATTATGCAAACTTGTTTCAATGTATTAGTTTTTTACATGTCCGTAGAGAAGGAAATAATGTTGCTCACAACTTAGCTAGACATGCATGTCATGTCACTGGTTTTTCTGTGTGGATGGAAGATGTCCCATCACACATATTTGTTACTTACTAGGTAGATTTTTCTTCTTCTTAATATAATTTCAGTTCTCTTTCTCAAAAAAAAAAAAAAAAAAAAAAAAAAAAAAGAAGAAGAAGAAGAAGAAGAAGAAAGAAAAGAAAAAAGGATCATAGCAATGTGAAAGAAAATTTTGTAATTAGTCCTTTGGTGGTTCATTCTCAATAATTGAAGTGGCTAAATTGTTATTACTATAAGTAATGTAAATAGCATAAAAATTGTGGCTGGAACTGATTCTATGTAATGGTTATTTCCAAGTATAATTTACCTTACAAAATTGTAGGGGAAAAAAGCAATTACTCCCAAACATTTTTAAACCAAATGCTGTTTACTGCCACGTAATTTGATATTGCCTGGCATGGAGTAAGTTTTTTTAAGTCCCCCATTATAAGAAAAATTCAAGAAACCTTGTGGTTGAATGAGTTTTCAAGTTTTTAATTTCTTCAAGAAAGGTGGTTGTTTATGTGTGTGTGGTTGTATTATATACCATTTCACAACACTAAAGACTAATTTTCTTAATTTTAGTACCAGGTAACTTATTCACCTACTTACTGTTTCATCTAGTTAAGGCCACCTCATAATTACCATCATTGAATGTTTATGTGTGCATAAGCATGGATTACAAACTACTAATTCTAAATGCGATAAACATATAACATTTTCAGAGTTTTTATTATTATTATCATATATGGAAAGAACACTAGTTATAATATAGCATAGGCATAAAATTAATTTAGCCCATTAAGTTTAATGCTTTCTTAGATGCTACAAAGTTACATAATCATAAACCGATTTTGACCTCAATACTTATATGCAAAGGAATTGTTAACTAATATTCAATTTAATTTTGTATTTTAATGTTTTAACAACTTGTATTAACCTTTTGTTGGAGGACCTTGTTACAATGTTCTATGTTTCTTGAAAGGTGAGGTCAATGATTAAATCTAATATTGGTTTTTTTTTTAATTTTTTTATTTTGTGTGTGTGTGTGTTTGGCTATAGATTTTTACCTTAACACACTGTAGTGATGAATATTTTTTATCATTTTGATTAATAATGTCGGTTTCTTTGAAATTAGTGGTTTAAGAGAAATAGCAGATACCGAGAATTATGATGAAAATGCATGGGGTTGGCGATGTTCCTTATTGGATGATTTCCTATTACTTTCTTGTCGTATTTTCAATCTACATGTTGATTTTTTTTGTGATATTTGGTGCACTTATTGGTAAGAATACAAGTCATTTAAAAAATTACTTTTTCCTTTTTTACCCTTAAGTTTTTTTATTAATGATACTAAAATGTAGTTTGTAACCATCACATTGTTAAAAATCCTTGTATTTAACGACTTCAACATTCAATTTGTATTTTATTTCATCTATATAAACTTACAAATTTCATTGGCCTTTCAAGGAGTTGCATTGTTTTTTTATGAGTCCAAATTCGGTAAGGATGAGGTGTAAATCCTACCATACATAATGACATTTCAATAAACTCACAATTAAATTGGATTTTCAAATGAGTATTAGAATTGATTAACTGCGGTTGTACCTATTTTTTAATATGTAATATAATGATGTGGCATGTTGGGATTGGAGGAGTAAAATTTGGGGTTTACACCATATCCTTATAGAATATAATCTCTTTTTTATCAAGTGTTAAGACTCCTACAAGTCTTTCTCCAAAAAAAAAAAAAAAAGACTCCTACAAGTTCGAGGTTTACTTTATTGGTGGGCGAAATCTCAGTATATACCAATTAAAAGATTAATTAATTGATACACGACAGGTTTATAATTTAATGCTCATACTAATAGCATATATATATATGTGTGTGTGTGTGTGATGAGTACTGAAATTACAAGGTCATCATATAGCTGACGAACTTTCAATCCACAGGCTCATCCATATAGATGACGAGAATAAAGTCCACAAGGTCGTCATTCGAGAAGACGACCATACATCATTAATGGCACAACCATCAATAGTTTTGTAACCAACAAGCTCCAACGGTCAGAGAGACCAATCATGGTCTGGTCAAACCTCCATTTAAGCTTAGGCAGACATAACTCATGTTGACGAAAATTGTTAACCAATGTTTAATAATAATTGTTAGATTATGTTTAACAAACGTTGTCAACTTATGTTTAACAAACGTCGTCAAATTATGTTTAACAAATATTGTCAAATTATGTTTAACAAACATTGTCGAATTAGTCAAATTCGTCAAAGATAATTTCACTCATAGTCCTTTTGGCGTATGAGTTTTATTGATGTGAGTAGTGCCCATTCAAGATAATGTATCTCTTAATTACAATCCCTTGTTTCAAGGAAAGACCCTTTGATTCCAATCATGTCGTCTTTGTACATAAGTTTATTTATTTTTATGTTTAAGGAGATATGTGTTTTTATTTATTTGTGGCTGCACCTAATAATTTATTTAGGTTGCCTACGTACCCTTGGCGGGGATCAAGCCACTTCGTAGTTTTTAATTTTCAGATTTTAGATTCAAAATCCTCAAATTGATTTTGTCCAATTTAAATGATGGACATTTAAGCCAAATATTTTGTATTTAATTAAGCATCGACTTAATTTTACTTTTGGGTGAGATAATTGGTTTTAATCTCAAGGATAAGTCAAAGACCATGTTTTCATGGAAACTAAATCAAGGATTCTCTTTTTGAGAAATTAAAGTTCCAAATAATTTTCCCTTTCTTTCATAATATTTTGATTGAGGTTTCCAAATTTAATTAAGGGAAAGAAAACTCCTTTGAGGAAATTATTTTTTTTTTATGAACATTGGGAATTAGAAAATTATTTTAAGAATTATTAACTCTAATCTTGTTGAAAGAATTAATAATCCCAAAGAATTAGTCATAATTAATTTGGTAGAGTTAATGCCTCCATTAATTTGATGGTGGAATCAAGAACTCCATTAAAATGGTAGAGTCAAGGACTCCATTGATGGGGTAGAGTCAAGGACTCCAATAATGGGATAGAGTCAAGGACCTCCAATAATGGGGTAGAGTCAAGAACTCCATTGATGGGGTAGAGTCAAGGACTCCAATTAAAAGGAACATTACGCCACAATTTGAGAGAATTTTTATTTGGTAATGTACAAATAGGAGTTACGAGTCAAGGACTCGTATTTAAAGCTTCATGTTTGGAATTAGGAATTCTCCATGAAACTCGATCCTATTTGCATTACCAAGCAAAAATTCAAATTTGAGAATGAGGGAGAGAGAGAGATTTTGAGAAGAAAAGGACTGATGAAATCCCATAGACAAACCTATGCTCTCTGCTTGATATTACTCTCTCTATCTGTGCCTCTCTCTTTTTCTCTTCTTTCTGTCTTTTCTGTGTGTAATTGCTCTCTTTTTGTATTTCTGCCCTCTCTTTTTTTTTTTTTTTTTTGCTTGCTGAAGGCTCTTTATTTATAGAGAAGTTTGAGAAACTGTTCCCACCTTTTTTTTGTTCCTCAACTGACCGGTTAATGGGCAATTTCATGGACCATTATCTTTTTTACGTGCTCATGCCATCACCCACTTTTCAGCCTTTTGGTTTGTTTTGTTTCTAGAATTTTCTTTTCATAGGTACTAGGCAGCTCACGTGATCTCTTCTCTTTTTTTTTTTTAATTCAATTTTTGTTCCTGCCGTGGCCTCCTTTTCAGCCCTTATCCCCCTTTTTTTTTGGATAATGGCAGACTAGCTTTCCTTTAGCTCCTTAATTTTCTCTTTTTAATCCTTTCTTTTAGGTAATGGCAGGTTAGTGGCTTTTTAGCCTCACGTGGACTCCCTTTATATATATAAATATATATATTTATATTTATATTAAATACATTTTGGTCTCATCCTATTATTTAGTCCACAACAGTGTCACTTCTATTTGTATTGCTGTGTAGGTGTATGTACCTATAACACTTTTTTTTATGGCACATTTTTTTTAGTTTCAACAACTCAAACAGCCGAAAAAGCCATTAAGAGGCCAACGACGGTTACATTGATAATAAAGCTCCCCCTAACGCCACTCTGGTGTCTTTCTCTCTCATCTTTGTAGGAAACTTTTACCTTGTCATAAGCTCTGACGAGGTCAATGATTGACGACTATTTTTGGCTTCATCAATATACAAGCTTTGGAACATGATTCTTAGCAATATTTTATTTTCAAATCTTTTGCTGAAAGTAACTCATTTTCAAGTAGGTGGAAGAAATTGTGAAAAAGAAGTATCCATTATCTCATTCATAGGGCTTTGTAGATGTACCTTTGATTTTTTTGGCTTCATATTTATATTTTCTAATTTTGGTATTTGAAAACCCCCGTTGCAATTCTGAACATCTTTTCAGTATAACAAATTAAAGAAATTTTGACAAAAATCCTATCTTGAGCATCCAATGCCATGCTTCAAGTTTGGTTTTAATGCTGCATTGTTGTACACCTGCAAAGAATTTGAATTAGTTGATAAACAAAAATGGTTATAGAAGATAATCATGTATACACTACAAAAAACTAGGCCTATAGTGCCGTTTGTGAAATGCCACTATAGGTACTAAAAATGACACTATTATAGCAGTGTTTGCTATAGTGGCGTTTACAAACGCCACTATTATACCGTCACTATAGACCTATAATAGCATTTTACAAAAACGCCACTATAGACCAATCTTTTTTTTTTTTTTTAAATGCTATAGCAGCGTTTTAGAGCGCCACTATAAGGTGGACCTATAGTGGCGTTTGTGAAACACCACTATAGACTCACCCTATAGTGGCGTTTTGCAAACGCCACTATTGCCAAAAACCACCAACAAAAAAAAAAAAATTTGATTGCCAAAATTTAATTTTTGGTAATCAAAAGTTTTTTATTTTTTAAAATTTGAAAGCATTAATATTAATGGTTCCAAATTTAAAAAAAAAAAGATGAACATGAAGAACTCAGAAAATAAAAAAATAAAATAAAAACTATTTTCTTTTCTTTTCTTATGTTAACCTTGTAAATCTATCACTCAGACTTAAAAAAATACAAACACATGGCCCAAAAATTTACAAAACAAACAGACATTGAACATGATTTGCTTATGCGTTGAAACCAAATACAAAAGTCAAACCCAGATTTTTGGCACCTATATGCAACCAAACACAAAACTCAACACATATTTTCCTATATTTTCTGAGAAATTGAACACAAAACTCAAAATACAATGAACAAAACCCCATATTTTCACAAACTCGTGAGCGGTTCTCACGGTTATTTTTTATTTTCAGCAAATACCGGCAGAAATTAAAGATTTGGCTGGCATGTACTTTGGACTTTTTGCAGATCTAGAACCAAAAGATTTGTGAGGGGAAAAAAACAAACTAAGAAGAAGAATATGACAAAGTAGGGGCTGTGCGAAGTTGAAGTAGTAAGCTAGCAACCCAGCACAGATCGCCAGTCACGGCCTTCATCTTCGTCTTCTGCTTTCCTTTCTTCTTTTTCTCCTTCTTCTCTTTTCTTCTTTTTGTCTCCACTACTGTGGTTTCTCACATTCTCTCTATTTGTTTTGAATTCTTTTTTATGTTTCCAAATCCCCTTCACGTGACTTGTATTGGGAAGAAAGAAAACTTTTGATTTTTGAATTAAAGATGGCAAAATGTTTCAGCCGTTGGATTTTTATAGCTTTGAGCTGGTGATGTAACTTATATTGATAGATTGATATGTAACAAATAAAATATTATAATTACTTTTAATTAATATTTACAATTTTTTTAAATTGGAAAATTTGGGTGTTTGGTACATGCACTTAAAAACATGTGTTTTATTGTTTGAAAATATGTGTGGAAATACGTGTGGATGAAAAAGTGTGTAGAAATATATGTAATGTTGTTTAAAAATATGTGTTTTTTTTTAAAATGGTGTACCAAACACCCCCTTAGTGTTACAAAATATTTTACAACTTTTTATCACAATTATGATGTAACAAAGTGTGAACGGTAGATGAAAAATAATGGATCATGTCATAATTGAGGCAAACCATGGCTAGGACCACAAGAGAGAGTCTAAGATTTCATACAGAGGAGCAATTTTAAATTTTTTTTAACCGAATTTATCATAGTTTTTGTTTTACGGATTGAGTTATTTTTTAAATTTTTTTTAAGAAATAGTTTGGAATATGCCATAGTTCCTAGAATATATCATATTTTTTGTTTTACGGATTGAATTTTTTTTTTTTTAAGGAATAGTTTGGAATATGCCATAGAATATTCTAGGAATATTCTATGGCATATTCCTAGAATATATCATAGTTTTTGTTTTACAGATTGAGTTATTATTTTTTTTTAAGGAATAGTTTGGAATATGCTATAGAATATTCTATGGCATATTCCTAAAATATGCCATAGTTTTGTTTTACGGATTGGATATATTTTTTAATTTTTTTTAATATCTTTAAGAACCTATAGTGGCGTTTGACAAATGCCACTATAGGAGGGCCTATAGTGGCATTTGTCAAACGCCACTATAAGTCTTTTTTCTCTCTATCCCTTATTAAAAAAAATTAAAAGAAATAAAAAACTGAAATAAAAAGTGCCTATAGTGGCGGTTGTCAAACGCCACTATTGGTCCTTTTTTAATTTTATTTTTTTTTGGTTAGTTTTTTTTTGCAGCGTTTGTAAGACCAGGACAAATGCCACTATAGGCCCTTGTTAGACTAGGACCTATAGTGGCGTTTTAAAAACGCTACTATAGGCCCTTGTATACACTGCTATAGACCTATTGTTTTAAAATGCCACTATAGGATACCTATAGTGGCATTTTTTACAAACGCCACTAAAAAAAGCCACTATAGGCCCAGTTTTTTGTAGTGATACAACAATTACAAATACTTTTTCTGGGCAACATTTGGGAAAATGACAAATGACCATTGTGAAAGAAGAACATTTATATAATTAGTGGGTGCATTTTTAATCTTTGGCTTAATAGTTACCATATATACATTCCATCATTGGATGCTTATAGTAAGAAGAACCTTATTTGGAATTGTATTGATAGTAATGTCTTTATTTGTTTCAGAACTCTCACCACCTAAAATTTGGGGTGCTTTATTTAATTTTGAAAGCTCACTAGTATAAATACTAGACCCCCAAATTTTAAATCACAGCTAGATTACTTTTAATCTATTCTAAGCAATGTTGAATAAGAGAGAGAAATACGTAATCAACTGTTACTAATAACTATTGTAAGGATAAACAAAATGAAAATTAAGTAAGAGCACAAGTAGTAAGGGAAGAAGGAAGCAAACGCAAGATAACACTACGAGATGTTATCGAATAGGAAAACCAGAGAACCCTGTAGAAAAATCTTTCTGCAGCTCGACAAGTTGAAATGATCCACTAGCAAATCAGTTGGAGTACTTAAATAAAAAGAGACACTCTAAGCCTAATCTACCCACTGTATTTGAGTCCTCCAAGCCCCAACTACCAACGGACTTCTTCGAGTCTTGCTTTTGCTAGCTTCCCGAATCCCGCAATTATCACCAATTGCTCCTACCAAAGATTGGGTGAACCCCATGCTTCCCAAATGCTCCAAATTAACTCTCTACACTCTAAATGGTTGTGGATTGTGTTTGGACTAAGTTCATCTCATTAGATATGGAAATTGAGAGAGAAGAAAGTGAAGAAAACTAAGAGAAATGTGTAGATGATTGTTGATTTGCAATCTCTAACTCTTCAATGGATTTCTAGGGTTTTCTCTTTGAAATTCTTCTTACAATTTCTATGGTAATCTGGGCTTTTATAGTATGGGTAAAGAAAGAAAGGAAACACATCGAATTCCAATTGTCAATGGGCTTTCGTGAGTCGGCCAAGTCATGAGCAAATCGCGAGATCCCTCTAACACATGAGTGGTTTGAAATTTCATCATGTTCTTCTCACGTAGCCTTTTGTGGGTTGTAGGAGTCACGAGCGTGCTGTGAACAAGTCACGTAATACCTTGTTCTTCACAGTTCTTCACCATATTGAACATTATACCCATTAAATTTAATCCCACAAAAATACAAGTAAATGATTGAATGAATTACAGTCAAATTTGACACAGAATTAATGCTAACATACAAGAATTGAAATCACAACTTTAAAAATTTATATGACATTTTTGCCATTTTGAGACCATTTTTACCCCCTTGGGTATTATGACCTCTCTCTCTCTCTCTCTCTCTCTCTCTCTCTCTCTCTCTCTCTCAAGTGTGCTAGTTTTAGTACAAAGTAAAAGGAGCCTTCTTACTTTATTGAATTTTAATTTTAAATCTCTATTCGATATCGGGAACTTGAAGTTTACTATTAGCACAATTTTATGTAATGAGATCATTACCGGTACACTAACATGGTTGCTTCAACAAGTATGAATCTTATTGGTATTAACCTATAAGTGCATTGTTTATATCATCTTGGTCCACTACCAAAGTTGAATGTTTTTCAAGAAATAATAGAATAAACTTTAGCTAGGTAATTTTCTTTTTTTCATAGTATTACTCAATCTTAAGAATGATTTATGCCTATGAAAGCTCAAATTGGAAAGACTTCTGGATTTTTAATAATGGAACAAAATTAAGTCAATCAAATTATCATGTTTTAGTCAAAGCTCACCTTGATTTGGTAAATCCTATAAAACAAAATTTTGACCATTAGAACCAAATAAATAGTTAATTTAAGACTTGAATTTCTATCAAAATCCAAGGGCAGCCAAAATTCAGTATCTACACATCTTAATCTCCAATGCACAATAATATGTCCCTTTATTTGAAAAAAAAAAAAAAACTTAATTTAATGAAAAATATAAACTACAAATTTCAGAAATGAACACAAATATTACTAAAAGCGATGAACATTTACTCACAAAATTTAAACTTTTACAAAACATTAAACAACAAAAGCATCAACTTGCATTTAATTATTTTCCTAAATTTTAATTAATTCAATAAAAAATTGTCCAAAGCTAAACATATTTTTAGACATAAACAAGTTGTTAAACATAACTCATAACAAATTAAAAAAATAAAAAAACTGTGTTCATTCCATGTGCATTTTCTTTTCCTTTGAACTACACTACAAAATAATTTTTGAAATCTACAATATGAAAAAACAAAAATTTCTAATAAGAAAAAAACGAAATAAAAGGGGAATCTATTTGTAACTTTCTCTTTTGCAAACATTCTTAGAATAAAAAATTGAGTCTATTTCATTCTTATTTTCAAAACCTTTACGCGTTTCTTCAAAGTATTTCATTCCAACCAACAATTCTGTTGATCCATCTCGATCTGCTCTTTCTACTGTTAAGGCCCTCTTTTGTTTGCCCTTTTATAGATGAGTTGAGCCTTTTTTCCTATAACATTTTGGCGTGCCAACCTACCAACATCAAGAAATTTACTGGGGTTAACTGATAGCCATTGACACTTTATACAAAATTTCACTAGAATAGAAAGTTTAGGTTAATGACATTCATGATAAGTGTTTGGAAAAAGGGGAAAAGCTTGGGATTCAAGAAGCAATTTTGACTTCGAAGTCAAAAATCCATATTCATCCAAAATTTCTTTCTCTTGCATTGTTGTTTTGGTTTTGAGCAATCAACACATTTGTATATTTAGTGTTCCTCTTGATGATAGTACGGTTGGTCAATCTGGAATATTTGCTTACATAATGTGCTGATGATTGTAATTGGTCCTGGGATGTTCATAGACCAGGAACAAGTTCAGTACTGCATTAGTTAATTTCATTGAGTTACTACTTCATTATCATAATGACAAAGGCCTAGTATATCTTGGGGAGAAATGTATCTTGTATCTCTATTGGATTTGCAAGTTCTTAGTCTATCCGATATCTAAGAGAACTATCAAATAATACATTCCAAAATTTAACAAAACGCATATTTAATAAATACGTCCCTTTATTTTTTTTAAAGACTCATTTTAATGAAAAATATTAACTACCCTTTTAGAAATTGATGCAAACACTACAACAAGAGATGAAGTTATACTCACATAATTTATTTTTACATGTAATATCACACAATTAAAGTATCAACTTGCATTTAATTAATTTAACAAACATTTTTTTAAAGACAAACATATTTTTATACATAAACATTTATTAGACATAAATACATGGCAATTTTGTGTGTGTGCAATAGTATTTTCGAATTAAAATATATGGCAATTTTGTAACGATGGGAGAATTATTGGACACTGCTAATGTTGTCCTCCAATATGGTGAATAATGTCTCCCCAAGTTGCTATACCAAACCGTTTCTCACTATTTGATGAAGAGTAGAAGGTGCATCAGTGTATTTCCTGTGATATTAAACAATCATAGCCCATTTCCATGATTGTAAGAAGAAACTTCCTAGTCATACTCACTTCTTTGCTTAATAAAATCTCTCTCTCTCTCTCTCTCTCTCTCTCTCTCTCTCTCTATATATATATATATATATATATAAGTTGAAGCAATACATTTATTATTGTTGTGCTTCTATTAAGCCAAATTAATGGTCAATAGGTTTCACTTAGCTCAACTGGTAAAGTTTCTAATAATTGAATAAGAGATCTGCGATTCAATTCTTGCCTACATAAAAAAAATAAAAATAAAAATTGGTGTCTTTGTTTGATGATAAAGAGCACAATCATCAGAAGCGAACCCTATAGATTGAAACTCTATATAAAAAAAGAAAACAGCGGCCCCATCATCCACCTATTTCCAACCAAATTTTTTTTTTACTCTTCTTCTTCTGATCAATTTTGTACTTTACTATTACATTTCCTCCCACATTTCTCCCTCCCCTTTTACCTTTTCATCTCTCCACTACTCTCAACCTTAATGTCACTCTTCCTTTATCCCTTCCTCTTCCATTTATTTTAGCTCTTCTTATCTCCATCATCTTACTTTTGCTATACACTCTCACTCATTCTATACATATTTTCCTCCACACAAAAAAAAAAGGTTATTACTCTCTCTCTTTCTCATTTTTTTTTTTTCTTTTCTTGGTGGATTTTTTTTTTTTTTTTAATTTCTGACTTTCTTGATGAATTTTTGTATTATTTAGAACTCTACTTTGAGTTGATACAATTTGGTTGTGTGTTTTTAAGTTGTTGTCTTTTATTCGATTATTAAATGTTATCTTATTGCATTATAAAAATAGTGTATAAGAATAAAATGTTATTTTATTACATAGAACTTGGATAATTTATTTTTTACGAGTCATGACTATTATCATTTATTTTGAGTTTTTTTTTTGTTTTTGAGAAACTTCTTCTCTTCTTCTTCTTCTTCTTCTTCTCTCTCTCTCTCTCTCTCTCTCTCTCTCTCTCTCTCTCATACCACATGAATAGTATTTTTCTCCATCTAATTTTATAAAGATATGGTCCTCAACCTTTGACCTTTATTACATAGAACTTGGATAATTTATTTTTTATGAGTCATGACTATTATCATTTATTTTGAGTTTTTTTTTTTTTTTTTGAGAAACTTCTTCTCTTCTTCTTCTTCTTCTTCTTCTTCTTCTTCTCTCTCTCTCTCTCTCTCTCTCATACCACATGAATAGTATTTTTCTCCATCTAATTTTATAAAGATATGGTCCTCAACCTTTGACCTTTATTTCAAAATCTTTCATATACTTAAAATGTTTCACTTTAGTCCTTATATACATCAAATAGAAGGACAAAATTTAGTTACAAATTTGGTTGTAGCTAAATTTTGATAAATTCACTATTGAATTATATTTTTAAGAAGATATATCATCAATCAAATATTTAAATTTCAAGTTTTTGTAGTTATATTATGCATAAAAGAATAAGTTTATTAATTGATTGGTACGAAATTTAACATGTATGTTAATTTTTTTTTGTGAGAGTTGTAGTAAAATATGTATATGTTAATTTCAAAATATCATATGCTAATATTTTATACAAAGCCAAATATTTCTTTCTTGTCAAAATTACAACCCCCCCCCCCCCAAAAAAAAAAAAATCCAGTTGCCAAAGAACCTAAAAACAAAATGATCAACCCAACCCATTCCTATTTCTGGCCTTTAGTCCATGTGGGTTATCTCGCTAATTACTATTGCCTTTATTTTGTGGACAATGAAACCCATCATCAATTCATTTAATAACTTAAGAGCATAAACACTTAGATTATTAGGCTAGAGTAGAAATTTCATCTTGTATAAAAAAAATAAAAAATAAGAGCATGGTAAACCTTCTACCTCGGAATATTGGTTTGAAATCTTTGATTTTAAACTCACAATTCAACTTGGTAAAGGTAAATGACCAAAGTAATGGAGGATTTTACAAATAGTGCAACAAAAGGAAAAATTAAAAAATGCAGCTTTAAGCTTTATTAATAATTTCCAATTACAACCAGTATACACCAAACCAAAAAAATACCTGAATTACACATCCATACAGTCTATAGATAATATAACATCAAGCTTCAAATTTAAAGATCACATACTCCTTCAATTCAATAACATAGAAACACTCAATGTCTGCTTATACAGGATGATCAAATCAAACATTGGCAGAGTTATCAGCTGGAGCTGGTGGCTTGAAATGGTTTTGTGGGGGTGAGGGGTAAGAAAAAGCTGCATCAGTTCCTGGTGGTGGAGTGGGTATCCCATAAATCTGAGCATTGGTCTTCACATCCTGTCTGCCTTTTGTTCTTCCCAAAAAGTAACAACCAAAACCAAGTAGTATGCAGAAGAGAATGAAAGGCAGTGAAATCACCACTACCATACCCATTTTTAATTTGCTTCTTTAATCAACTTCTTCAATGTAGTTTGAGAGAGAGAGAGAGAGAAAAGAGAGCACTAATCTTGAGGTTTGTTGAGGAAGAAGAGAGTAGTGGAGAGAGTAAAATAGAGAGGGGATTGATTCTTCCCAGAAGAGCATTCCAGAGATATTAATAAAAAAAATGCTATTCCAACGGTAAGCTTAACGTTCAAGTTTTTCTAACGGTCACTTTTTTGTGGGGCCAATTGATAACGTTAGGACAAACAGGCTTTGTTGTCCGCCACGTGGAAAGAGTCGTAGGAAAGGAGTTCGAATATGCTTAGAGTATGCTTCTCATTAACGCAATTATTAACATTTTTTTTTTTTTTTTTTTTAGATCAAGCATTTAATAACTTTACATTCACAACTATTTCGATAAAATATTTTAAGCGGTATATTGTAAAGAAAAATAATATATTTTTACCAGCAAATTTTAAGTGATAAATTGTTATTAACTATAACTGGTAACATTATTTCATTTTTAATGGTTAATAATAAAATAATATTAATATCTATTACATGAGAAAATATGTTATACACTCGGCGTATAAGAACTATGTGAAACTGACATGTGGGTCCTACAAGTATATACACAATCTTTAAAAACAAGGGAAACTATGACCTCAAGTCACACTTTTAGAATTCAAAACCATGACTTGAAGTCACAGTTTTTTTGTTTTTGAAAAGTGTGTACACTGTATCTATTAAGATATGTGCACTAGACATTTACAATAAAGAATATGTCAACTCAAAACTCTTTGAAATATTATTATGTGATTATAGTTACCTTAACTAGTAAACTCTATCACCAAACGAAAAACAAGGGTCGATCCTCTATTTGATATCAACACTATCAGGCTGACCATTCTAATCTAAAAAGGGAAAAAATTGTTGCACACATTGCTCTAAAACTATGACCTCAAGTCACGCGTAGTTAAACACACTCAAAAAAAATAATTGAAGTCATGATTTTAGACTTTTAGTTATTCTTTTTACTGTGTGGAAGAGCATGTGTATAATCAACATTGCTCTTCTAAAAACTAGCATTTTCAACCCAAATGGCACGTTTCAAATTGGTACCAAATGGCCAAAGCTGATTTTTTTAGCCTCATTTAGTGATTTATTATTATTATTATTATTATTATTTTTTTTTACTTTGAATAAGTGCTACTAAATGAGCACTTAATTTAAAGAGATCTGGCCTATTTGTCAGCTATATCGCACTTAAGCATGATGTAGTCCTTCATTTGATATTGGTTGGAGGGTCTAATCCACTTTATTCATACAAGGCTAATTTTGTTTTGCCTATGTGCATAGCTCACCAATTCTGTGATTTCTCATATTTCTGAAGCATTCATGCTCCGTATGCCATTTCAAAATAAATACTGAGACCATTTCAAAATAAATACTGAGAAGTAGACTGGAAAAGTCAAAACAAAGTTGTGATAGTAAAAAAATTCTGTGGTCAAGCATATAATTTAACACCAATATTATGCAGCTATAACTTCCCAACGAAGAAAAGTTTCATTGTTGATCGAAAAGCATGATACAATGCAAGACAAATATCACAGTATGTACACATATGACATATGACACAGAAAATGAAAGCCAGTCAAGCATAAAGAGTTTGAACCACCTCTAGAATCGCAAAGGCAGTATTACTGACTGTAACAAAGACAAATATTTTCACCTTCCATGTCCAACAATGCCATCAAACATGGAATCAGTAACATTTACAGGAAATGGCATTGGATCACCAAGTTGGCCAAGAGTTGGCCAAGATCAGTATTATTCCCAGGTTGCTTTCTATCTTCTTCACTCAAAAAGCTGTTCCTTATATCTTTAAAATCCCAATCAGTTAAATAACCCGGCTTTGATGTGACTAGGCCTACCTCAATATCTCCTGCAAGCATGGCCACAACATGGGACATTGGTGGCCGCATGTTTGGTGATGCCTGCATGCACAACAAAGACACTGCTATGACTCGAGCAGCTTCACTTTCATCAAATTCTGTTAATCTGGGATCTACCAGCCTTAAACTCTGGTTATTTTCATGTAGAGTCCATGCCTGGCAATAATATATTGATTCATGACAGGGAGAACAAACAAGAATTTATTTTCAACAACATTAAATTAAGAAATGTAAAAAGTGAACACATTTTATTTCCCATACCCATTCAAGGAGATAAACTTTTTCATTATCCAAGCTATTGTCTGAGTTTGGTCTCCCACTGAGGATCTCCAAAGCAACAACACCAAAACCAAAAACATCAGCCCTCTCAGTCAAGTTCCCACGCATTGCATATTCTGATGCCAAATAGCCTCTACAAGATTTAGAATTAAAATAAAAGTTTTATTTAAAACCATCAGGGTATCTGATCAGGCTTAATTACCAAAGGTGACTGGATTATCAGTTGTGAGATGAGAAACAAAACCAATAGCTTTCTCAGTTTGTAATAACCTTATTCATTTTTCTAATGAAGCTAATGATTATTGATTGATTAATAGATACTTATATAAAGGCCTATATTTTACACTGCATTATGCACATTGATACGATACAAAACAGGCAATTAAAGACAGAATGGCTTTGAGAAAGTGGATAAGGAGCTTACATGGTCCCTGCAACTTGGGTGCTGATGTGGGTTTTAGTGTCATCATAAAACTTTGCCAATCCAAAATCTGATATTTTGGGGCAAAGTTCTCCATCAATCAAAATATTGCTAGCCTTCACATCTCGATGTACAAACCTTGGCCTTGACTCTTCATGGCGATAAGCAAGTCCTCTTGCAGTTCCCAAGCAAGCACTGAAGCGAGTATGCCAATCAAGACATAACTTACTTTTTCCTGCAATAGTAGTGGTTCCCATACAATTAGATTTAAGAGTCATCAATCAAATGCCATATAATTCAGGAGTTATTTAAGTGCAATAATCCAAAGCTTCCATATGGATATTTTGGAAAATTTTGATCAAGTCTTTGGGTTAAATATAAACAGGGCAGGTTGGGCGGGGGGAGGAGGGGGGGGGGCATTAACCCCCGTTCGCAGCCCATTGCCATGCAGGGCGGGTAAAACCTGCACTATTAAGGGCAGGTACCTGTGGGGGAGAGATTAAATTGCGATCCCCACTTATAATAGTTTTAGAAACTTTTTCCTTTAACCTAATAAGTATTGAACAATCACACAATGCTCCTGATATGCTTCTCCACTTCAATCACCTTGCTCTTATACTATGATCAACATCATCTTCAAGCTCTCCACCTTTATAAATTGTTTGATCTAAAGCACTAATTCTTTGGTATCTCTTGACCCTCAAGTCTTACAACTCCTAACCTTTATTGTTACCAAACTAACATTCTATGTACTTTACTTTAAACTACTTAGCCAAAGGCTTTATATTCTAAAAACATCTCTCTAAATTTCTAATCTGCTAAAACTATATCATATGCAAAAGCATAAATCAAGGGACTTCATATAGCTTATCCATAGCCAACATTCCTAACACTCACCAAATAACCTCTTTAGGTAACCTATAATGTGATTTCTCTAGGTCAACAAAAACCAAATGAAGATTTTAAGAGACTACTTGATATTTTTCCATTAGACATCTAAGTAAGAAAATACCTTCCATAGGAAACCGACCTGGCATAAAGCCAAATTAATTCTCTGATATTGTTGTTTCATGTCTTAATTAGGGCTAGACACATCTTTGTTATACCCAAAAAGGGCTAGTCTCGTCACAATTGAAACTCATAATAGTTGCTTATAAAGCCCAAATCAATCTAGTATACACCCTATGTGGGACTCAACACACACCTTTGTAATTCATATCAATTTGGGGATCACCTCATCCCCCACTTAAACCTCTAATGCCCTCATCAAGGCCCACTTTGTGGGGGTAAATGTCTCCGAGCTCACACAGGGTTGGCTCTAATACCATTTATAATGGCCCAAAGAAAAGCTCTAGCCACATCAGCGCTATATTTCCAAAGAACTAGTCTAGGCACAATAGAGACTCCTTGTAGTTGTTTATAAAGCCATATCAAACCTAGTATATGCCCAATGTGGGTTTCAAGCTCTCAGCACACACCCACTCAACTAATTCAACACACACTCAGCACAAACCCACTCTTGCCCATTTCTAGCTACATATGAGTGTCGATGTAGCATGATACTTACATGAAATGCCAAATCTAAACCTTGTCCACATTTCACTGCATTCAGGCCTGATGCAGCATGTCACTAGTAGGGCCCCCCTAATTTGTCTCTGAAATGAATCCATTCATGATAAAGTAACTACATGCTATCTACCTATCACAACCCTCCCTTTTTCGGACTCAGAGCTAGTTGTGAACAAAAAATATTACACTAACAAAGACACATACGAAGTTATTGACAATGACAATTAAAAAATAATAATTCTCCTTATAGAATTACCGCTTATAAAATCTCATATGCAATTATGTTGCTCTGACATGAAGAAATCAATGACAGAAAAGGGGGGGGGGGGGGTAAGAAGAAGAGGCTCTTGCAGTATTGAATGAAATATGCTTCAAGTTGCCGTTTCTTTGTCTTCAACAACAAAATGATAATATTATAATTAAATTTCTAATAATTGAATGAATTCTAATTTTATGGGAAGCATGGAAGGTGTGGTATGAGTATAAAGTATGTTCATACCAACTAGTGCCTGATCAAGGCTTCCTTTTTCAAGAAATTCATAAACTAGAAGGCGCCTATGTCCCTCAATGCAGCATCCATATAATTCACAAGATTGCGATGTTGCACAGCAGATATGGTATAGATTTCAGTAACAAATTGACTCTTCCCTTGTTGAGATGCTATCGATAATTGCTTCACAGTGACAATCCTCCCATCAGATAGTGTGCCCTGTGATGTTACAAAAATCAGTGACATGAAAAGTGAAATTCAGGGTTTTTGAGTTTAACAATGGGAATGTTAGCATGTTCCTTGAACGTTGCACTACTTTATTATTTTAATTAACTCCGATAAAATACCATTGCAAAACTTTATTACTGACTGTAGCTAAAATAAGTAAGATAGCTAATTACAAACAATCCTAATGAAATTCAAGATAAAACCTTGGCCTCTTTTTTAAGCCTTTGGAATCATTAATATTTGTTTTTAAAAGTAATTACTTTCTTGGAAGTATAATTCAGGTTTTTTAGTACCATTTAGGTGATGATTTCACTGACTTGGTCTTTACGTGAAATGTAATGTCAAGTAATTATCCAACATTACATACGATAACGTACTTTACCTTGAAAATAGGTCCAAATCCCCCCTCCCCTAAATTATTTGAAGGGTTGAAGTTGTTAATCGCACTTCTCAGCTCAGCATAAATGAAAGTGTTTGGTCGGGGGCTGATTCCAAGAATCTCTGCAGGTTCAAGCAAGAGAGGGTCTAGTAAGCAGATTTAAACTCTTCATTTATGTCATAGTTATATATTTTGAAGAATTTGATTGTCTTTTTTTTTTTTTTTTTTTTGGGGGGGGTGAGGAGGGGGGCACAGGTTGAAATCCTATCAAATCTATCCAAAAAAAAAAATCTTTGATTATATATATATATATATATATATATATATATATATATAACATATTTTAGTTATAGATACGAATTTGAACCTATGAGTCTATGACGCTCACTCCATAATAATTGTTCTTTATTATTAGATCAGGATACTAATGGGTTTTGATATAAACGGAACTTCAAAACTAAGTCCAAAAACTTTTTTTGATAAAAAAAAGTCTAAGGACTTTTCCAATTGAGTTAATTAAAATCTACAAAATGACACTTTTTCAAATGTTTGAATAAATGACACTTTTATTAATGTTTTCATGAATGCAACAAATAAATTCATACTCTCACATAGTTTCTTCCCATCAAAATATTCCATGTTTTATAAGGAAAAATCTCTCATGCGCCAGGTGCATGAGACCTGCCTTTTACAGGTAGGTGGGCTCCACCTGCTTGTGAAAGGCTGGTCTCATGCACCTGGCATATGGGGCCCACTTGCCTGTAAGAGGCAGGTCTCATGCGCCTGGTGCATGAGATTTTAACTCGTTTTATAATTACAAGTTGCATTATTTGTGATTTGATAGGCAACTTGTCATGACCCAAACTTAAAAGGGTCCAAAGCATAATAAGTAAGAACTACAACCCAAAGGCAACTATAGTTTTTCTTTTTCTTTTTTTTTTTGGTGACAATTTAATCTAAATAATTCCTACCAACATCAAGGAATTTTCTAATTACAAAGTTTAAAAAATTAGTCCTAGTTTCAAGTAAATATACATTTCTAAGGAAATTAAATGCTAGTTACAAGTTTTGGCTTTGGTATTGTGTTGGTTATGCATTGCCCTTGAATTGATTGTGTTTTTTTTTTTTTTTTTTTTTTTTTTTTTTAATGCAATTCCTGTAATTATTTTAGTAAGTTTATATTTTTATAATATGAGGAAAAATTTCCCTATAATTACTTTTGATGGTTCTTTTTCATATGCTTTGGACCAATTTGGGTTTGGGGCGACACAACTAGGAGCTTAAACACTTCTTCAATTAGTAGTTTGAGATGAAGCATCTTGGATCTTCCAACAACTTCCTTGGTCGTGAAATTTCTTCTTCTATTAATGGATATTAGGGTTGTCCAACCCACTCGCCTAGACCCGACCCATAAACCGACTGCTCCGATGGTTGGACTCGGTTCCCGATGTCAAAAACCCAACGCCAACGGGTTGGTTTTGGATCTACTCCTCCAAAACCCCTGAAACCCGACCCGCCTAATACATCAATGTTTTCGTCCATTTTTCAAGCATTCCGGACCAGATCCGCGCAAGATCTCGTCTAGCTCCTTCGAGATCCGACTAGATCTCATCATTATCTAATGAAATCTAGGCTAGATCTCAACTAATCTGGCCAGATATCTCCCTGATCTCGACGGATCCAACTAGATATCGGCTAGATCTTGATGGATCTGGCCAAATATCAGCCCTGGTGATAAAACTCGAGATCGACTAGATACAACCTGAAATCAACGAGACCCGAACTGGCAAATCCAACCAAATATTCCGAGTCGGTTTTTGGTTACGTTTTTATCCACCCTAATTTTTGGGTCAAGTTCGAGTTGGGCATAAACCCGACCTGTGGATAGCCCTAATGGATATTATCTTACCTAAGCCAATTATACTTTCAACCTTCTCTCTTGTGCCAATCTTACAAATAATAAAGTTGTTGACACTCCTATCGAAACAAATGCATGTTTCACCCCTCATAATGGTGAGCCTCTATCAAATGTTACACATATCAACAGCTAGTTGGGAGCTTTGTTATTTCATAGTTACTCGACTGAATATCTCTTATACTGTTAATTAGCTCCTTCAATTTATGGACGCCCCTCAATCCACACATATTGAAGTTGCTGTCTGTACTTTTCACTATGTTAGGGGTACCTTTTTCATGGCTTGTATTTCTTTTCTTAATCATCCTTGGTCCTCTGCACTTTCATTGATTTAGATTGGACTATAGGCCTTACCAATCACCATTCTATGACGAGGTTCAGTTTCCTCCTAGATACTTCTCTTGCCTCTTGCCTCTTGTCATAGTAAGAAACAAATTATGGTAGTTTATTCTAGAATTGAGGCTGAGTATCGCAACTTAGTTAATGCCACGTTTGGCTTTGAACAGGGACGGAACCAGGATTTGAACCTGGGGAGGGGGGTGGGAAGCTTAAAACAAAAAAAAAACAAAAAAAAAAAATTATGAAAATAAAAACTAACATCCATTTCATATTCAACAAAATACTACATACAAAATAAGTGTTTCTAAAACATTTCAACATTATAAAAACATCAACAAAGTATAACATTCAAAATAAGTGTTTCTTAAACATTTCAACACATTTATCAAAATGGAACTCGGTGCTCTTTTAAATCTCGAAAGTCGTTTATGATTGATTCTGTACCAAATTTTGCAACAATCTCCTTCTCAATGTAAAAAATCATAGAATCCATTAGAAAATCATCTTCCATCTTGTTGCAAAGCCTATTCTTGATAATATTTATGGTTGAAAATGCTCGCTCTGTAGTTACAGTAGAAACTGGAAGAGTAAGCATAAGTGTAATCACTCTATAAACATATGGGTAAAATAATGATTTTTGGGTTTTTACCAACCATTGGCACAACTCAAAAATACTTGATAGCTTTTTGAAGTCCGGATGCTAAACTATAATGTGCTCATAATGATCAACTTCTGCCTTTAAAAGTGTCATTTCTTGATCTGTGAAGTCTCTCAGATAAAACTTGTTTACTAACAACAAAATGTCTTTACTTCTAAAAGACTCATGTGCCTCTTTAGGATCAAGAGCTGAACTAAGATTAAGCAATTCCACCGCATGCTTACTAAACCAATAATTTAATTCTTGTAATATAGAATCTATCACAGCATAAAAAATATCTACTCGATAATGATGCTCAATTGTGAAGTCATCTTGTTGATGACGAGCTAGACCTCCTCTCTCAACATAACAAGCATTCATATCTGGGACATCTATGTCACGTGCCTCACAAAATGATTTCATAGTGGTAAGTAAACTATCCCATTCTTCATCTCTGAATTTTTGAATAAGTGCTTTAATGGATGAAACAAAATTCATGACATTTAAAATGTCTTGAGACTGACACTGCAAAGCTTGACAAAGTTCATCAATGATCTCCATAATTTCTTTCATGAGATGCAAAATGAACACAAATTTAAAAGAAATCGTAGCATGATAACATGAGTATGCTGCTTCTTGTTGGGAAGTAGTATTTCCTTCCTTGATGATCTTAAGTAAAATTCCACATGTTGGACTAAATATATTTACCAAACTAGAAATCGATCTCAAGTGAGAACCCCGACGAGTATCTCCAGCCTGTTGTAATGTGCTAATTTGATTAAGTATTTTTCCAGTTTCAAGCTCATCAATTTCAACAAAATATGCAATTTGATCAGCATAAGCTTTTTTTAGTTGCTTAGTATGCTTGCATGAAGCACCAACAACATTGACAATAGCAGATAATCTATTAAAAAAACTTTGAACAAGAATAACTTCTTTTGATGTTGCCACTAATGCTAACTGCAAGTGATGTGCAAAACAATGAATGTTGTAAGCATACGGACAATCATTTGAAACCAAAGCTTTTAATCCACTCCACTCACCTCACATATTGCTTGCACCATCATATCCTTGCCCTTAAATATCTTGAATATCCAGACTATGATGTGACAAGACAGAATATATTTCATCTTTTAGGGTTAAAGTCGTAGTATCAAGGACATGAACTACCCCAAAAAAACGTTCTCAAGCAAATCTATCTTTGTCTACAAATCTTATAACAATAGCCATTTGCTCATTCATTGACTCATCACGAGCTTCATCAACAATTAGGCAAAACTTTGCATGATCAATTTCTTCACGAATTGCCTTCTAAAAGAATGGAACACAATTACACAACCACACCTGCAGCATGACAACAAAGTTTCTACTTTTTAGAATGTTTGCTAAAGCCATGACTTAAATAGTTAATTAATGCTATCTGAAATCTGATTATTGACTATTGGCCACACAAAGACTTAAATCACAACCACACAAAGAATTAAATCACAAGCAGATAAGCACAAGCTCATATATATTGGCCACACCACACAAAGTGACAAAGACAAAGTTATTGACTCATTCACAGACCAAAGACTTCGGTCTCACAAGCTCAGAGTCACAGTACACACTTCAGAGTCATAGTACCCTCTTTTAGATTATATACATATACCAGCTTTTTTTTTTTTAATTTGGGGGGGGGGGGGGGGGGGAATGGCTCCCCTTGCCCTACTGTAGGTTCGTCACTAGCTTTGAGCTTCTTTGGTTGCACTAGCTTCTACAAGGTGTGTATTTCATTCTCGTCCGCCATTGTTTTTGTGTTGTGACAATAGGAGAGGAGTGATGTTCGATTACCTATAATGATGTTTTCATGAGCGGACGCAATTTGAGATTAACTACCATTTTGTCTGGTACCATCTTTTTAGGGGACTTTACAACTTCATTTGGACTCATTTTGAAACAAACTTGTTGATATCTTCATTGAGAATCATCCACTAAGCCACTTATGCCCATTGTACTATTACTTGTACAAGTCCTTAAGGTTAACACTACTAGTCATAGCCATTATAGGAATTTGTGTGTATATATATACTTCTCATTATACAAGTTACAGAGTTTTACCACAATAGAATACACTAGAGGTGTGCAGAATACACAATAGAATACACAGAGTGACAGAGTTGATGGGATTTTTTGACCCAACCCACCATGGTAGGTTAAAAAAAATCCAGTTCAACCCAACCAATCACAGAGGTTCAACCCAACCCAACTCACATGGATCTAGTTGGGTTGGGTTGAACCCATGGGTTGGACAATATTTTTTTATTACTATTATTATTAAATGAGTAAAAAATATATATCTCGCTTGTCACCTGAGTTGATAAACAAAATATATATGAATTAGTATTTTAACTCAATTATAAACAAAATATATCCAACTGAGTTAATAAACAAAATAAACATGAACTAGTATCCCAACTCAGTTATAAAAAAGGAAAAAAGAAAAAAGAAGGGAGTGAGAGAGCGTGAGTGGGAGGTGACAGAGAGAGAAATAAGATTGTTAGGGTTTGCGAGGTAATTGAGTTTTATATAGGAGGAGCTGAATAGTGGAAAAAATTAAATAAAAAAATTATTAATTATATAATGTAGTTTTAAATATATATTAAATATATATAATTTAAAATTTAAATATATAGGTGGGTCGAGTCGGGTTAGGCGAGTTGTGATTGTTATAACCCAAACCCAACCCAACCCACTATTAAAATTTTTTTAATAGCCCAACTCAACCCACACACCCCTAAAAACCGACCCAACCTAGTGGGCTGAGTTGTGTCGGGTTGGTGAGTTGGCTGCACACCCCTGAAATACACATCAAATTTTGTTTCCCACTATTCATTTGTAAAAGCCATAACAGAAGAGTGTCATTTATATAATTTAAAGGAAGAGAGTATCATTTCATTCATAATTTGGATAGGATTTTAAAATAGAAATGGAACATTCTAATAGGAGGCAAACGTTTGAGGGAGTGTCATTTTGATAATCTTCTAGAGAGGTTGTGCAATTTGCTTCTTCTTCTTCTTTTTTTTTTCTTTTTTTTTCTTTTTTTTTTTAAGCTTATTTAATTTATGTGCAACTCTTTTAAGTTTTAACATTACACTTGTTTATATATAATTTATTTTTAAGCAAAATAAACTCATTCTAAACACATTATAATATTGAATTTATAATCCATTTTGCTCTGTGGTTGGGAGCTCTATTTTTTTCACCAAAAATGAGTTATATGATATTATTATGTATTTAATTATTTAGAATATAGAAGGATGTTTGTCAATAAAAAAATCGTAATAGTAACAATGGCACTGATGACAAAGTTGTGGAGGTTGTAACATTGAAATATGATTATATTGATGGTGATGGTGATGTCATGATGTTAATGCGCGCGCGCACACATATATATATATATATATATATTTATATCTTTTTGTGACCCTTTAAGGAAGAGTAGGAGGCGTCACTAGGTTAAAAGGTCTTTAAAAGAAATAATAAATTGATAATAATAATCTGCAATAACAAGATAGCAACAATTGTTTCAAGTCATAATATTGATAATGATAGAATAGTAGCTAAAGAGTAAAGACAATAGCAATATCAATGACAAACATATTGATGGCATTGAGGCGTAGTTGTGTTATGGTAGTAGACTAGTAGTGGCAGCAACATGGCAGTGGTTAACATTAAATAGTGTTAAATTTTATTTGCACTTAAAAACAAATTTGAAGGGAGTTTTGGTTCAGAAGCAATAGATTGGGTTCTTAAATTGAAGAATTTGATAAGGATATGTATCCAAATGTTAGTCGATTAATGTTTTGAATTTGTCAAAAAATAAACAAGTAAAATGTTTTACTGTCCACTCAAGTATTACACTTAGTTGGATTAAAAAAAAAAAAGTTTTCCTCGCGTCATTTTTTATTTCTGTAAATTGATATATTGCTTTTCTTAATTTTAAAATATGTACAGATTCATCCATGCATGATTTTGTATGGTTCCTCTTTCATTTTAAATCGTAGGCTTAGAAAAAGCTTATAATTATCTAGAATTAATTCCAACTACATCAACATTGATAACATGTGAAGCTAACAAAAGGTCTCGATGTTTGCTCTCGAAAATCCAGTGGTTTCGATTATACCACACTTTCCATGCTATCATAAAAAATAGTTCTAGTAACTAGCAAGTTCAACCACTTCATATCCTGCTAAGTTGTACATATTCTGATATGGTTTGGAAGTCCACATGCTTATGGGGGACCATGTCTCATTCCACAAATCTTTCTTTTGTGAATGTGGCTGATCAAGTTATGCAAAGAAAAAATGACCCAGAGATAGCAATATTTTTCACAACCAGTTAGATGATCTGGAATAAGCGAAATGAGGCTCTCTACGGTACTCCATGTCCCGACCCCTCTTTTCTAGCCAGGTCTGCTGCAGCTCATGCTATTGAGTATTTAGAGGGTAATTATAAAAACTTGTCTTGAGATTGTAAGATAGTATTGTTTCTTTGGCTTTCCTTGTTGTTTTCTTGCATTTAGCTGCTGCCTTTGTTAGGTGCAGGGAAAGCTCTGTAGCTAGTTTAGGCTTCTTCAGCTTTCCCTGCCTTATTTTTGTACAACTTTTTCTTTCTTTAAATAAATTTCTGCCGTTTATTCTAAAAAAAAAAAAAAAAAAAACCACTTCATTCACCTTTTGCATCATATAAAAATAGTGGAATCTTTGGCCTACTGCAATCAGCTCCAAATGATTATGCTCCCCACGCTACTCTTGTTTTTTCACATGCCCACAGAGCATGCATAGTGCTTATCGCACCAATTCACCGCATTAATCCCACCAAAGTTAGTTGTGCACATTTAACTAATCTTTACTACTTTCTACATTTCTTTATTTATCAATCAGTTTACTATTTTTACATTTCTTTTTTAGGTCCTGATAAACGATAATTAGGTCTTGTGCCCTTAAGACAATTGTTAATAAACTATTTCTATTTTAAAAAATTTTTGACACCACTTTCATAAAAAATATAAAAAAATGTTAATTATTTTTTTTTCCTTTTCAGATAAAAGTTTTAAAAATATTTCATAGACCAATGTTTCCGCTAAACTTTACTTTTTTTTTTTTTTTTTTAATATTAAACCTTATTAAAATTCTGGTCTTAGGTGTAGAGGATGAGTTCAAATCCCTCTTACCTCACTTGCTGGAGGTTTTTTTTTTTTTTTTTTTTTCATGCCCATTTCCGGTTTTTGGGCCTTACATTTCTTAAAAAAAAAAAAAATCAAGAACCGCTGAAGAAAATTCAAAAAACAAAAGAAAAAGAAAAAGAAAAGAAATGCTAATAATAAACTCAAAAATCAACCCATGCTATGTAATGGTCAATTTAAACCTCACAGAAGTGTTTTCAACAAAGACAAGTTCACACAAAATAAGAAATACTAAACTAAAATGTAGTTTGGCTACAGTCGAAATATAAAACTTTGAAACTAGTTTTTCATATTTAACCACTGCCTCCACAAACAAAACTCGTTGAAAACCAAGCCACTTACTTCTCTGAAGAATTGGGTCCGCGCTTCTTCCCAAATCCAACAACTGTAAAAGAGACCAACAAAAAAAGAGTCAATCCATAGTTATATAGCTTACAAACATATATAGGCTCTCTTTTTTCGGTTGACACTTATATAAAACTGAAAGAACCGTATGGTATTGAACCTATAATCTCATCTTCCACGGTGTGTTTATGACGAAGGAGATGCCATTTGGTCCAAAGACCTTTGGCACATTTTGCATGACTCTCAAAAGCAGTCCAGAACTAGAAACACTATGAAATTCTTACGTATAGTGAACCACCCTTAGCCATCCATTATTCACATAAACTGACCCACTTAAAACCTACATGTTATAAGCCTAGAATTCTAAACCCAGAAAAATTGGCAACAGACTAGTTAGATATAGAAACGTCAACAAAAAGCAAGTTAGATGATATTAAGTAATTCCATAAGACTAAAGATTGGTCTATAATTCACGTAACAAGAGCCGGATCAATGCAATCTGTAGGGTGGGTATCACATTTTTTAATCGGTAAAATTCTGTTAGGACTTGGTGCTTCTTTGATAGTTGAAAAACCACATACGCTACACTGCTTGTATGAATGTATTGTGCATGATCCTAAAGATGACTATAGGTTGGGAGACACTTTTTGCAGTGGCATTTCAATAATCATCTTACCGGCACGGAGTCATGACTTATGAACCCACAGAGAGAAATGCATTACTCTAGTGTTTTAAGGGTATTCCATAAATTCATTACATCAACCACCAACTTATGCAAAACTTCGTCATTTATGTTCTTCCCCGCCATTCAATCCTATCAAACTCTCCACATGGCATGACATAACATGGCTCAAATTCAGAACATCCATTTCAGTTATAATTATACTGACCATATATCAAATGGAACCGGATGGCACATTGTAAATACATATTCAGCATTCACCAATGCCATTTCTACTGATAATATAAAAGTTCAAATGACATTTCATGATCTCCTAAGACTATTCTTACATGACACCCATGTTTAATCTCTAGAAACTCACACTTACAATCATCAACTAAATAAGTAAAATTAAACATCTAACTAACAAAAGACATCAAATTACATTTCATAATCTCCTAAAACTAGGTTTAATCCCTAAAACATAAATATGAACATTGTGCAGAACACAAACCATGTTTAATTTGTAAAACTACTTAACTAACTAACAAAAAGACATCATATTTCTAGTAAAACGTTACATAAAACATAATGGGTTTAACTCAAATCCTTAATAAAAGTAAGAGAGAGAGAGAGAGTGATAAACAGACCGGCGGTGACGAAGCGGCGATTGTACTGCATGCGCTTGTGGGCACGGCCACGTGGCTTCTTCTTCTTGTCTTGCTTAGCCACCTTTGGTGTCTGACCTCTCACCTTTCCGGCACGTGCCAACGATCCGTGAACTTTACCTGCTCACACACCCATTTCAATTACTCCATTATCGAACCCAAATCTAAGCAAATATTATACAATAAAGAGAAATTCAGAGAGGGGTTGAGATATTTTTTTACCCATGGATGAGTCTTCTTAGTGCTTTTCTTATTCTTCTTTCTCTGATGGAATCGCCGGCGAGCACACACAGCGTGAGAGATTAGGGTTAGGGTTTTGTGTTTTGGGGGAAGTGTGTTATATATAAGGTGGGCAAGAGATGTGATCCAACGGCTGAGAAGTGAGCACAGATTAATGTTGGGTTCAGATTTGGGGGATGAGATGGATGGAATGATACGCTGTCGTTTTTGTCTGAGTTTGATGAGAAAGGAGGCTAGAGCCTAGAAGCCCAATTGTCCAAAACGTTGAATATGAATGAATGACATTATGGGCCTTTATGGGCCAACAAGCAACCAAATTAATCTTATGGTATAATTTTTGTCAATTTTTTTTTTGAGATGGTTTTATAATTTATCGTTCGCTCCTTATGATAACTCTTTAGTATCAGACCAAAATATTATTGGTTTTTGCTTTTTGGTGTAGGCTGGGAATAAACATTTGAACCCCAGATCTCTTATTTAACCATGAGAAATTTTACTAGTTAAACTAACAGAAACTCACAATTTTTGTCAATTTATAATATCACTTTTTTTAATGGATATATAAGGTGTGTTTAGATACCGTTTATTTTGCTGAAAATAATAAAAAAATAATTTTCCGTTACTGTTCACACTTACAAAACACTGTTCATTTGCCTTAATGCACTGTTCATGTCTCATGAACAATGCAAGAGGCGCTGGTCAAAAAAAAAAAAAAAAATGCAGACGCAGGATGATAATTTCTATCCAAACACTCACATAGTATTACATTTTTCTCAAGTTTAATATATATATATATATATATATATTAAATTTTACTAAAAGTTTATTTTTTTATCCCTAAAAACCTAAATTATTGAAAATGTTTCAATTTATGTCCTTAAACTTTTTTTTTTTTTTTTTATCTCTAAACTATTAAAAAAATATTTCTTTCCTTCTATTTTTTTTAACTCTAATATATTGAAGAAAAAGAAAATCTCTTTACAAAATTTAGGGATAATTTTTTTTTTAAAGTTTAGGAATGAAAAGAAAATTTTTGCTAAAATTTAAGAACCAAAATAATATTTTATCCAAATAAAAGGCTAAAACATAATTTTTGTCTCTATATTTTATAGAAAGTTTTTTTTTCATTTTTAAACTCTAGAAAATAGTTTTTTTTTTAAATTATTAAATATATTTCACTTGAAGAATATGAAAATTGTTGTTAAATTATTAAAATGTTTCACTTTTTATAAATATGCAAATTGTTTTTAAACTATTGAAAAATGTTTCATTTTTTATATAAATATGTCAAATTGTTTTTAAACTATTGAAGGCTTGTTTGGTGAGTGAGTTCAAACTCACATTTTCACATTTTAAACAACATTACACACTTTTTCACCCACACGTATTTCAAAAAACTCCTAACAACAATTCTCAAATTACTTTACCAAACACCCCCTGAGAATGTTTACTAACATGTTTAAGGGAATGTGCAGACTAGCAGTGTGAAGGGCTTCTATATAGTAAGTTAGGCAACGTTTGAAAGAATATTGGAAAGTAGCATCTCGAGTTTTAGAAACTCGAGATCGACATTAAAACTCGAGTCTCAGAGACTCGCTTTGTGCTCGCTTTGTACTGGCTGAGTTGGACAAAAAATGCCACCTAGATCTCGAGTCTTAAAGACTCGTTTTGTACAAAATAAAAATCGAGTATTTAAGACTCGATTTTCTTAGGGAAAAACGTGATATGAACTCACAATATTTAATTAAAATTTGCATAGAACTCGAGTCTTATAGACTCGAGTTCCACTGGGGAAAATAATAAAAACTCACACGCATAACACTCAACCCGTATATAATAACACATGCATAACACAAGTGCTATAAACACAGATAGCCTGATACACAGCCTTCTCACCCAAAAACAAAGCATCCTCACTAAGTCTCTCAGCCTCACTAACTCTCACTCACCCATAACTCTCACACCACATTGCCTCTCACTCTCACTCACCACACTGCCTCTCTCACTGCTCTTCCCTCTCAACAAATTCATATCTCAGGTAAGGGTTTGCATAATTTGATTGTCATTGTAGTTGGGTATTAGTTGTTTATGGGTATGGGTTAAAGAGTTTGACTATTTATTTTGTAGATAGTTAACATAACTTAGTTAATTTACCAATATTGTGAATTATAGAACTTTGTTTTGTTAGTGTTAATTTTTTGAGTATTTATTTGCATGGTTTTTGTTATCAAAATTTTATCTATCATTTCTAGGCTTTTATTTTTATCATGATCTTACAAGTTTTTTTGACTTTATTCATCATTGTTTTGGGTATGAAATAAGTAGTGAATGAATGTAATGAATGGGTATGTAATCATGCTCCTCTACCCATCTAGTTCTTTCAAAACCCTTTTAGGCATTATAGGCCACCACACAATGGAGTAATAGATAATTCCGTCTTTCCATCCACTAGGATTAGAAGGTTTACATCTTGGCCTTTAGATATTAATGGGCAATGGGGCACTCTATAATCTGGCTTGAATATGTTCAGCCTTAAGATCACATTACTTTTTTTCCCCCACTTTACGACTATGTGATTTAACTAATATAGTAACTTGACTTTAACAGGTTTACAATGGCTGAAATTGATATAATCCTATACCACGGTGGTTCGCTTAAGAATGCCAATGCGAACAAGGGATTGCCATTTGAAGGGCCAGGTATAAAGACCTATTATACCCAAATTGATCGTAGGTTGAAGACCCTTGACGAATTGAAGAAGATTGTCATGGAAGAGTTGTGTGAGAATCCTGCTGTGCACAACATACAAATTACTTATCGTATGCCAAATGAAATCCTGAAGCACCGAATTAATTACAAGTATATGGCGATAGAAACAGACAAACATGTAAAGATCATATTTGACAAGTTGGAGAGAATACCTGAAGTAACTAACATTGAATTGTACATACAGTTGGAGCCGCGTGCAGTCTGGCAAGAGGATATTTAACAAACAACCACAAGTTTACAGGTTACGGTTCTGGATGCTTAATATAAGTATTCTACACATGTAGAGGATGATGATGTTCATGCCGATGGTGATGATGATGATGATGATGATGACGACGACTATGTTGATGAGACTACTGCTGTTAACAATGATGATGACGATGATGATGACGACTATGTTGATGAGAATATTGCCATTAACGGTGAAGATTTTGCCGATAGAAATGAGTATGAAGACATGATTGACAGAGGGGACTTTCGGGACTTTGAGGACTTTGAGAGGGACATTGATAACGATGAGACATTGGACGGTAGTGAACCTGATGCAGACAATGTTATTAGTGTCCAAAACATTACGAACACAATCCCTGCCTACGCACCTCCTGCGTTGTCATTCTCTGCAAATACTTGGGAAAATATGGTTGATCCTTCACATATTGAGATGTCATTTGTGTCTACTTGGAGAGAGGGGATGAATTTGTGTAAAGGGTTGACTTTTACCAATAAAGTGGAGGTGAAGCGCGTATTAACAATTTGTGCCCTCAAGGAAAACAAATATTTTATAATCAGTAGGTTGACGACGAAAAAACTTTGTGCGAAATGCGTGCATGAGTCATGAAAGTGGTATGTCTGCGCAATTATGAAGCCTAATCTCCACAATACTTGGATGGTCACCGTGTATGTGGGTCCTCACATGTGTATACCGATTGGGATGCGAAATGATGGTAGAATGATGAGTTGTAATTTTATTGCATCAAACATCCATAAGAAGTTATGTGAGGATCACACTACTCTAGTTAAGCATCTTAGATCTATGATAGAGACGAAATATAATGGCCATAAGCCTTCTTACTACAAGGTATGGGATGCGAAACAAAAGGCGATTGCGAAGATGTTTGGGAATTGGGAAGAGTCTTACCAAATGTTGCAAAAGTTGCTAATGGCATATATTGATCAGGATTTGACTACCCAGGTGTTCTATCGTATCACACCCACCGATGAAGATGACACTGTATTGTTGCATTATGTGTTTTGGTCTTTCAGTCCATGCATATCATGATTCAAATATTGCAAGCCGGTTATTAGTATTGATGGGACCCATTTGTATGGTAAATATCAGGGAAAGTTGTTGGTGGCAATGGCAACCAATGCTGACAACAAAGTATTCCCTCTCGCCTTTACTGTTGTGGATTATGAGTCAGGGTCCAGTTGGAGGTGGTTTTTACAGTGCCTCAGAGAAACGATTGGCCACGTGATACTTGACGAAGGCATTTGCATAATTTCTGACCGACATCTCGGTATCAAAAACGCTATTGCAAACTGGCCTAGAGGGGATGATGGAAGAACACGAGTATTTCATAGATATTTCCTTCGACATGTTGTTAGCAACTTCAATACCCATTTTCAGAACTTGACTCTAAAGTTAGCGGCGTTGAAAGCGGGATATGCTAGTCACAAAAATTATCTATTCTAGGAACCCTTATTCCCTATAATGAAAAGGATCCACATCATTATCCAAGCAATAATTGTACTGACACTTTTCTAACACCTATTCTTGGATTTAGCCTTTCAAATATCAAAAAGTAACTAGAACTTAAGGCAAAAGTGAGTGTTACAGAGTCCATTAGTGTTTATTTCTTAGGCTGTATATCACTGGTACCTCCACTACTGCTGTTGTGTTCTTACCTTCCTCATTATAATACTGTGATTTTCTCTTCATGTAGAAAACTGCAAATATCAAAATCAAGCTCACAACTCCAACAGGGACTGCAATTCCTACAATCAAACCTAACCGTCTTTTCTCTGCTCAAGATCTTGGTGGAATCCAGGAACATTAGATACAAAATCTGAGCAATTATTTATAAGTAGTATTTAGCAGCAAAGAATCATATCAAAAGCATCTCCAATCAATTCATAAATTATATCATATACATTACCTGAAACAACATGGATAGCTGAAATTAGTGGAACATAATAACCTTGATTAGGTATGAAACAAGTGCCCTTACCAGCCCAAAATAGATGAATTTCAAGATAATTCTCTGACACATTAGCCCCAAACTTCATCTGAATTGCTCTCTCAACCCCACCTGCCTCCTTTGATATGTCAAAGTCCTTCAATTCAAGACTACCCAAGAAAAAAATTATAGGAGAATTTAATAATTCTTATTGAATGAATTAAAATGGAACTCTTTGAAAATAAATAGAATTAGTATTATAGAAACTCTACACAAGGAGGTAATGATCTTTAGTCAAGAATGGAATATATTTTTTCTCTAAAGCTGCCTATAGTTACCTGAATGTAGATATCAAATACTCGCCTCCCTAGACTCTCCCAAGTTTGAGAGGTTCGATCATCAAAGCTATTTTCCACAAAAAATAAGCTTACAAATTAAAGACCATTATCAAGACCTAGGCCATAGTATCTAAGTGATCCTGGGGAAATCCTTGAAGTTTGGTAAAGTTCTGGTGTGCTAGTTGCAATGACTTATGCCAAAGTGTTTTCAACGTAACTTTGATTATTTCTATCAGCAAACCTCCCTGCATTGCTGACTGCCTATTTTTCTGTATCAGTAACATAATACCATGCTGCACCACAGGATGATGAGTTTTCAGCCTCGTAAACTATACCATCAGCAGGCATCTCTTTGCCACCACACTTGATTGAGAAGTTGCATCTGTAGAATCATTATGATTGCCCTCTTCATGATAGATAATTAAAAACTTCAAAATAAAAGATTTCCACTGAAGCTTTTAGATTATATAAACTTAATCAATTTTCACTCACTGATGTTGTCCCAAAAGAAGCTAATACAAATTTCTGTTCAGAATAAATATATTCAGGTTGATTGGAGGTTGGAAGAGTGTCATTATGTTGAAGTTACATGCCAATGCAATATATTTTACATTGACTTTTCAAAAATCCCCACTCCCTCTTATATTTTTGGTAAAAAAAAATATAATTTTTGTCATAAATTTAAATAATGGCCCCCCTAAATTTTTCCTAAAAGCGTGTAACACTTTTATATAGATGACTAATTCCTCTTTTTTCCCCCTCTAATTACTCTTATACCATAATCAGTTCATTGAATCAAAGTGTATTTAATGAATACTTTTTATACAAATAGTCAAATAGATAAGTTTATATAAATTATTAATGCACATTTTTTTCTCTAATTATTCTTATACTATATATTTAGGAGATATGTTCCTAGATATAAATAATTAAATCTCTATAAGAAACCCCTTCTTTTTTTTTCAATTTTTTATTTAGAAAATTAGAGATATGGACCCTATTTTTTTTTTTAGAGAAAATTTGACAAATGTGGATTTAATGGTTAGGAGTTAAAAATCCTTTTGCTTTATTTATATTTTTATTAAATTGACTTATATATTTTTAGACATGTAAACACTTACTTGATGAAAATATTTTTGTTTTATGTAAGAAAATATCATATGTTAAATCAAACTTTTTTTTTTTTGAGTCAAAAATCAAACTTACAAACATATTTTATGTATAAGCAATATACACACACACACAAATAGCTTAGTCCCCCGAATAAATTTCATGGCTTGGCCACTGCATGCCAATGCAATATATTTTACATTTCCAAGTACAATTGAAATTCATAAAGTAGGCACTATATAGAAACCATTCACATCATCATATTAAAAAAAATACTTACAGCAAGCAACAACTTGCTCTCTCTCTCTCTCTCTCTCTCTCTCTCTCTCTCTCTCTAATACACACACATGTATAAAATGAGAGGCTTGCTTCTGTCCATCCCAGAGTTGGCTCTATAAGAGATGAAGTTGGTAAAATTTCTGGCTTTCCAAGTTGTAGCAAAGTTCATGCATACTTGCAGTGCAATTTTCCATAACTTGATATTGAATTAAATCATAAGTAATTTAAGAAATAACTCATGACAAACTACCCCTATCAAGATTAATAGGGTCTGACCACTTTCTGCTATAATAATGTTAGGTTTTGTAAAAATTCAGCCATTCAAAGGATCAAAGGAAACTATTAAAGAGGGAAAGGATGGATTAGATTATTCTTTTTTTCTTCAAAAAAATTAACATAATTTTTTATCTTATAAATGAAATACAATTAATTTTTCAAATATTATTTGGCTCCACAACATTCAAGAAAATTTGGAAGATATCCAATTTTATGCTTTGTATACTATTATGATCAGTAGGATCTAAATATGATCCCACTATCATATGTGAAAATGCTGGGGCCCTATCAATCATGAAAGTCTGTGCATTGTCATATCACATAACAAAGTATAAGAAATAAATAACTTACAAAGTGGAGAATTCCTATTGCATGGGAAATTTCTTTGGAAGCAATTCAGTCCACGTAAAACACTGCAAACACAGGGAATGACTAATGCTTAGCCAGATTAACAAATTTCGTGAAATAATTCATTCAACTAAAGATGTGAAATTGGTAATCACATTCCTTCTCATGCATACTTTTGGACTTGTCTGTTAAAAGAGGGTGAGAGGAACCACTACTCACCTTATGTTTGATCTGTCAAATATGAAGTTGTTTGCCATCAAATTCCTGCATATTTTATCCAATGATCATTTCTCACTATCACTCCTGATATTTATTAGAGATAATACATAGGATAATAAATTAAAACTTTGGTACAGAAGATATTCACACACAAGCTGTTGGCCCCTGAAGTCAGCATTGTTAAAAAATCAGTAGTTAAAACCCACCAAGGTATAGTGAAGGGTATTGTTAGGTTTCTCATCAAACAAGGAGAAAGGGTTAACCAAGTAATAGAAGAGGCATAAAGATACATGGGCATTGACATATCCTTAAAATAAAAAAAAATTAAAAAAAAATATTTATGCAGGACCGGCTATACCTTATAATTTGGATAGAAATAACAAACTAACAACTCTGAAAGGGCAGCTATATCAAGCTAGGATGCACGGACACGGACACGGATACGGGTACGGGTACTGGTACGATACAGCGACACAAACAATTTTTGAAAAATTATAACATAGTACGGCAAATAAGACACCAATACGACATAGGTATGGCACCCTAAATGAAGTGTCCGTGCATCCTAGATATCAAGGCCCAGAATGCAACCTTTTTATGAATTTTCAGGTAAGTTACTACCAATAACAACAGGTAGTCTTTTTTGCTACATATACTTTTTTTTATAAGATTTTTTGCTACATATACTACTATGAAACCCTTCTAAAACTCACTTTTCCTTTCTATTCTATTATGTGCAAGCTTTTAAATTGCATCTTCATTCCACAGAATTCAGAGAAACAATTAACTTCCATCATAATAAGGGCCGCACTGCTCATCCAGGGCATAACCATGACGGTTGCATTCACAAGACAACTTTTGATTGATGCTTTCTTTTCACAGAGTAATTGATGTTTCACTGTGGAGTGCTTTTGTGTCTTACAGCATATTTAGCTCCTTCAGGTTCCCAAGCTCCTTTGGGATGGTCTCAGAGAACGATTTGTGGGCAATTTACCTGAACAGTTTAAAAAACGATAAATCTAGGAACCAACAAGAAGATATTCTCAGCAATTATTCTTTAATATTTACCCAGCAGTATTGATCAATTATTTCCATAAAGTAACATGACATTGAGCCCATTTGGATAGGCTGTTCACAAAACCTTAACGCGCGTTTTAGACAAAAAGTGATTTGCCAAATCGTTTGGCTCCACAAAATCAGCACGTTTGCGTTTTCAAAATCCAGATTTTTCACGTTTACAAAACACTGTAAAGCTTTACTTTTTCAAAGACGCAGATGGGCTAACCGCTATTTTTTTCTTCAGAAAATAATAATAGCGCCAATACGATAGGAAATACCAGCTTTATCCCTTCCCCCATGTATACTGTACCAGAACCTTGGCCGGTACAGGAACGCTAGTATTTCGTTCTGGCTTAAAATAACAAATTAGCAAAATGAAATTGTCAAAACTAACAAATGGTAAACAGAATATAACTAGAAAGGACACAGATTTTGGTATGTAAAAAAGGTCTGAGACAGCATATGTTGCTGGTTCAATGTGTAACTAAGGCAGCAATAGAAGTGCTAAGGCCTAATAATTCTTGTTACATGTAAGGTTTCACCTTTATGAAGCAATTAGTAACAGAGGATTTGAGGAGCCTTGATAATTAGTAGAATATCAATGCATGTTAGGCGTGCACTATGCATACTCCAGTGCTGCTTGCATTGTGGAAATTTGTTTGCTGGGGTATCTTTCTCTCAATGCCCCCATTTCGTTATGCAGAAGGCCTCCAAAATTAAAGATTAGATAGGAACCAGTTCAACTCTAAAAGCTATAAAAAAAACTAGGTCTAGCCTTTTCATTTCACCCCCTCTCCATCGTCCATCTGCACAATGATTACTTGCATTCATCCACATGAGATAAACAAGGGTTCTACCAAACCAAAATGATTCATTTTCAGACAGTTTATATTGCACTTAACAAGTTGTACGTGTTTTACATGTTTTTACTGAATATAAATGCAATTTAACAATTTCCTCAAGGCCATGGCAGAAACATGGACCTGCTCTAATAGATGACAAGCATAAAGTTACATGTTTGCAACAATCCAGCAACATTGTGTATAGGCAGTAAAGCTTTGCTAAAAATTTTTGAACTATATAAATGCCTTCTTTAAATACTTACAATAACTGCAATGCAGATAAATTTCCTATAAAGGTTGGCAAGGGGCCTGTGAAGTAATTTTGATCAATCTTCCTACAGAAGTAGAACAAAATTATCAACTTTAAATCTGAATCTCTCATTCATATGAAAAATTTTAACAATTTTTAATAAACAATAATTTTTTTTTAACTTTTTCTTAAAAAAGAAAAAATGAATTGATTATCATAAATTAAACGCAGAGAGTGAGGAAATCCATACAAGAAGGTAAGATATTTCAAAGCCACAAGTTCTTTTGGAATCACCCCACGTTTGGTCAGGGCATACACTCTCCTGGGAAAATAAATGAACAGTTAGCTTACAATAAGTAAAGAAAATGATATCTATTCAAATAAACATGTTAAGGTTAGCATGTGATATACTACCACTTATTCAAAAAGATGAAATTAATTGAAAAATGGTTAATTTAATCACTTAACTATTATTCTAACAACCTCATCACATACCAAGAGATTTGTGGCTTAGTAGCACTATCAATTCTCTCTCATGAGGAGAACTTGGGTTCAAATCCGCCGACTACTATAGTAAACTACCCTTTGTACCAAAATTCTAAAGTGGTGACAAAATGTGAATTCAATCCCTTATAATAAAGCACTACCTAGCTATTAGGAGACATGTCTCGACTCCAATTTTGAGTGAGAATCTCTTAAGGTGTAACATTGTTGATGGAGTCCATTTCTTGATAATTTGATAGTTACAACAAGGGAGGACAGATTTGAACCCTAGATGTTTGTGTTAGAAACATCAGGATGTGCCAATCAATTGAGCTACAAAGCTCTTAGCTTTGAATCTCAAATGGAAATGGAGTCCATTTCCTTGGTTAATTGTACTTGTACATTGTAACAAATAGTAATTGTTTATTGTCCATGAATGGAAGTTAGGATAAAAGGAAAAGCAACAACAAGAAGGTAAGATACTCCAAATTGTTAACTGTAATTCTAGCCTGTGTCAACACTCAACCCAAGTTGTGTCCCGAATAAGGCTTGGGTTCAGTGTTCCAGTGCACTGAACTTGATACGATGAAAACATGTGTCCACCTTGTCACTTGTTTGCATAGTGTCAAGTTCAGCACACAAGAGTACTGAACCCAAGCCTTACCCATTATCTAATTCCAAATAACCCATCCCAAAATTTGACATTTTGATGCCGTACCATTTCTAGAGTGAATATTAGAACTTGAGAAAAGTTTATGAATGGAATTTGGTGATTAAAATGCAAGTTAGTATTTATTTTCTTTTCATGTCCTATTATGAGAAAGAGAGAGAGAGGCATACAATTGTGTGATATGGCAGATGGTACCATTGCTGTAGGTACAGTCGCATTTGATAGATGGGTTATTAATTGGGTCCTCCAAATCAGTACCATTTAAGGCAGTTCCGCTACATGGGTCTCCACTTATGTTCCACAATGCCATTGCTTGTGCATCCCATTGTTGGAATATTGAGTTCAATGCCCTCACTGTCTCACAACTCACAATATCACATACCCAAATAATATCACCAAATTCCAGATTCCCAACTACAATTATTTATATCATAAAGGTTGGTACTTGCCAAAATCTAAGCGCAACTTACATTTCAAATTTCCATTTCTCAATATCAAAACAATCTAATTAAAAATTTTATAATAAAAAATGTTGGTATAGATGACTTTGTTGAAGTTAGCATCACTTTTTGCTCCGTCAGCGGAAGTACAGAGATCCAATGGTTGTGAATGCCGGCGGCGCCAGTTTTGGTGTTTCCGGCAATGGGACATTTTGTTATAGAGTAATAGAGAAAAGGCAGTGGAAGTTTTTGGACTGTTTGGGAACAAAGAAAAAAGAGAAATCGGGATTCCTTTGACATATAAGCTTGCTGATGTGTTTTGTCCTTTTAAATGAGTTAAGCATTTTATTATTAGTCCAACTTGTCACATTGCCTGAATTAAATAATTCTTAAATAATCTGATTCCTTATCAAATTAAATATAGAAATTTCCATAAAAATAAATAAATATAAAAATAGTTACATGCTTGGATATCCAAATTATTTTAATCCAATTTTTAAATTGTTGGTTAATTAATTTAAAGGTATTTTTGACAGAAAAAAAAATATATTAATTTTCTGAGTTATCTTAATATATACATATAATAATAATAATACAAGTAATACGGTGTTCTCAAAAAAAAAAAAAAAAAAAAAACCAAACCGCGTCGTTTAAGTTTTTTATTAGTTTCAGGATATGTTTTAGTTTCCATATTAAACGACGCTGTTTCCTCTTTCTCTTTGAATACAAAAACTATATACTTGAAGTCTTGAACGGAACCGTATTTATTCTCATCTCAGATTCTCTGTCTCGGGAAAAATTTTCCTCTCATAGACTCTCTCGGAATCCTTAATCTCAGTCAGCCAGTCTCTCATCTCTGTTCTCCACCGTCGGCTCTGCCACTATGTACTTCTCCGTCATTGAACGTTTCTTGCTGATTCTTATTTTCTTGTAATTTTCAGGGGTAATTTAAGAGTTTCAGCAAATCCCAAAGGCTCAAATATTTCATAGGTATTTTCTCATACTATCTTTCTTTATTTGTTTTCAGTTCACTTATGTTTGATTTGATTTTGTTTTTAGGGTTATTTTCTTTTAATTTTGTTTTCAGTTCACCCTATTGTGTCAAACTCTCATGCCTCGCCGATACTGAGACGAACTACTTTACTTTTGTCTTGAAAGGCATGGCTGTGTAAAAGCCAGGAATCAAATATAGTTGATTTGGCTGTGTTTGGTGTATAACATTGTAGTATCAATATGTATATTTTTGATAATTCTGGACCTGCATTCTTTGGTTGATTATGGTCTATTGTGTAGATTCAATATTTGCAGTAGTTCCTATTAATTTGGCTAAATATTCTGTTATATTTTCTGAAGCATTAGTATGGGACTGACGCTATATGTCAATGATTTTCAGGAGTCCTTAATGGCAGATTCGGGTGAAATCCAACAGCCTGAACAAGGTATAATTATTCTGTTGTAATCCCTTCTCTTTCTTTGTATATTCACCATTTGGATACCATTCTTACCTTTTGTTTTTGTCTAATCTTTTTGTCTTTTCAGTCTGCAACTTTTTCAGAAAGCCGTCGAGGAATAAAAACATCAGAAAACGAACAGTTGATGAAGATGAAGATGAAAATGAAGAGGAGGATTCAAAAACAGAAGGCTCATTCTTACACAGTCAAAAGAAAACCATAAAGCCTGACAATAAGCTGTATTTTTCGACTGGATCCTCTAAGAACACAACGTCTACTGAAGCAAAGGAAGAATCTGAGAAGAAGCCAATTTTTCAGTTTGAGTCTTCAAAGGAAATTCAAGTTGAACATGATAGCAGAGCGACAGCAACTCTAGAAACTGAGACCGATTTCTCAAGAGATGCTCGTGCATTGCGTGAGAGATCTCTTAAGCAAGCAGAGGAGGCTTTGAAGGGGAAAGGAAAAAGCTCTGGGGATGAAAAGTTGTATAGAGGCATTAATGGATATACCGATTACAAGGCTGGTTTCCGAAGAGAGCAAACGGTTGCTAGTGAGAAAGCTGGCGGGGCACATGGGCCTTTGAGGGCTTCTGCTCACATAAGAGTTTCAGCGAGATTTGATTATCAACCGGACATATGTAAGGATTACAAAGAGACTGGTTACTGTGGGTATGGAGATTCTTGTAAGTTTATGCATGATCGAGGGGATTACAAGTCTGGATGGCAAATGGAGAAGGAGTGGGATGAAGCAGAGAAAGTAAGGAAGAGAAATCTAGCTTTGGGATTAGATGATGAGGATGATGGCGGTGTAGACCCTGGTGAGGAAGATGATGATGATGATGATTTGTTGCCCTTTGCATGTTTCATTTGCAGGCAGCCTTTTGTTGATGCTGTTGTAACCAAGTGCAAGCACTATTTCTGTGAGCATTGCGCATTAAAGGTATCCCTTCTATACCAACTTAAATTATGGAGCATAATCAGTCTACTGTTTTTGGATTTATGATGGATTTTTTTACATTTGTTTCATGAGGAAAATCAGATCATACATTTAAAAAAATTAACCTGTTTAAATTTTGAAGAGTGAAGCTGGCAATGGATTAAATTTCAGACTTGTAGTGTATGAGACATATGACAAAGTGTAGGCTTGTTATAGAAAGGTTTATTACCAGTGCCGTCCCCTCCCCAATACTAGTAGCACATACTTACACACTTAGGTACATATGTAAACTAGTTCAGTTTTTAGATGAGGAGCTCTGCCATGCAAATTAATGATACAATCAAATGCTATGAGTGATTTTTTCAGCAAGATGCTGACAGATGGGTTTTTAATACATAACATAGAAAACTTAGAGCTGGTTTAAGTTTGAGATAAAATTCAGGTGTCATAATTATTCTCAGAGTTTTGATGGTTGCTTTTCTGTCAAGACATATTTTGCCTAGGTCTGGAAGTGGGTCCTTATAATGGGCTTAGGGTTTGTGCATGGATCAAACACATAAGGTTGTTATATGGGTGTAAATAACTTGATGATTAGGGTTTATAAACTTATTTCTCAGTGAAGTCTTTCAAAACATGTGTTTTCTTTATAAGTAGTTTGAACTCCTATTCATTAGAGAACTGAGTTGCACTTTTTTTTTTCTTTGTGGTTTCAATTTTGAACCAATTACTTGTTAAATTTAAGCCAACTGTTGAGTCTGCAATTTTAGGCATTCAATCCAGGTGTATGTTGGATCCAACAAATCAATGTAGTCATCAGATCCAGGATTTCCTTTTGATTGATGCCATAAAATCTTCCATTATGAAGTTTCTAGCAAGATTGATTATGCAGCTGATGACACGAGCTTTCAGCAAATTGCATTGTCAAAACAACTCTGTTAAAAATATATATCATGTAAGCATGGCCAAAGGTTTCCTACAAAACATGTCAGTCTGATTTCATCGTTGCCCATCTCTCCTTTATTTGAAAGTGTGTTCTAACTGGAGGTTCTTCTCTTTTTCAGCATCATGCATAATCAATCTTGCTAGAAATTTCATAATGTCAGTCTGATTTCATTGTTGCCCATCTCTCCTTTATTTGAAAGTGTATTCTAACTGGAGGTTCTTCTCTTTTTCAGCATCATGCAAAGAATAAGAAATGCTTTGTTTGCAACAAACCTACTCTTGGCATTTTCAATACAGCTCATGAGATACGCAAAAGGCTTGCTTCGGAGGGTAAATAATAGTCGCTTGGTTGTTCATCGTGCTCTTTGGTTTGTAACTTGTTGGAATGAATTTTTTTGTTTTGTTTTGTTTTTGTTAGCATTGAAAGAGGAAGTTTCCTTATCAGCCTCTCTTTTTCCTAGAATGTCTGGCAAAATTCTCTTTAACTAGATATCTTACTGAAGGAAAGCAATTTAAGTATGGAGTACTATTGTAGGTTTCTGCAGAATTTAATTAGTATTGGGTATCTGAGAAAGCAAACAGATTTGCTCTGTTTAAGCCTATTTGGAACAATTTGTTTAATTAGGTGGAGACTGTTTCATACATTGGCCAAAGGACACAGGTCATGACATTGAAGTTTATTTTTTGTTTTTGTTTTGTTTTTGTTTTCTATGATCCTGATTTATACGTCTTAACCTGATATGTAAGAAATTTTTATGATATTTCATATTATTAGCTTTAATAAGTAAATAGACTTCACATATTAGTCATTCTCTTTTATTGGGGGATTATTGGAAAATTACCTTTTAAATATTTTCTGGTGAGACAAATAAAGTTTCAGTTTTCTGCTTTTGCTAATTGGGTGTTCAAATGATCACAAAAGAGGAAGGCTTGGAGCTCTATGTAGACATGGTACTTGGCAGGGCTGTTTATGATGTGTGCACCCAGATGTGTCACAGGGGAAATATGTTTGGTTTCCTTCTCCTCTACAATGATGAAGAGGCGAAGAGGCTGTGTTAACCTGGTATATCTAGTTTTTTGAAGATGGAAGATTGTGTGATCAGCACATAACATGACATACATGAGCAATGGGTTCCTGCCTCTGCTGTGATATGTGAGCTCGCACTTTGGGCACTGGGTGTTGCTGAGACCATGGTTGTTTGATGTCAGAAGAGCTCATTTTGCTTGGTGGGTTAGAGTTCATTGGTGAAAGGTTCTGGTGGCAACAGGCCTGCATTTAGGATGTCAAGTGTTCCTGTTGATGGTATGAATTATTTTGAAGGGTAGGGAGGTGGCAGACGCAATTGGAAGGGATAGGAGAGAATGGCAGACATTGGCAGAATTTGAGACATAGGTTTAGAGGACACTCATTGGCTGATCCCGATGAGCTTTGTGACCCTGGTGAGTATTTGACTTTTATTTTCTCTTGCAATTATTAATTTCTTTCTTTTTTGGGTGAGTGCCATATTTACTTCCATTTATATTATTGTCGAAAGGAGTTCTCTCTATGAATTGTACAATTAAATAGCTGGTTCCAGTTTTGGCCTCTTTTCACATTGTTTGACTTCTGTTTTTTTTAGTGTTCATGTAGTTGAACCAAATTCAAATGATGCTGCCCCATCCTCAGTTGTATATGCCATTTGTATTGAAATTCTTCTATATTCTGATGTTGAATTAATTGAGTTAAGTAAAAGTGGAGGGTGAGGTCAACCAATGGGATGCTGTGTAATTGGCAATAAAAAAAATAACTTTTGTTGGATTATGGCTTAAGGGTTATATTGAATAGCGTCTTTAATGGTTGATAAGCAGCTAGTTCTTTATCTGGATCAGCTAGGTAGCCGTTTACTTTGATTTGAAGAAGCATGTCAACTGGAAAGGTAGCTTATAGCTTTGTGAAGTGCAAAATTTTCTGGCTGAAACTAAGAGGATCAAGTTGTTGAATTGTTGGGACATGAGCTGATTGTATTAGGCCTATGTTTTAGAAAACCATTTTTATAAGATGATGGGAATGTAGGCCTCTGGCTTTTGCCTTCTGTTCTTTATTTGAGTATTTGCCACTGTAGACATTTTGTTGACTCATTTTTCATTTACCAGAGATAAATTTATAAAATATACATCCCTGAGTAAAGTATAAACATAGAATTCAATGAGGCTGTGCCCAAGAATGGTCTTTTACTCATAATATGCTTCACTATACATGCTTATAATCTTGACATCATGATTTGCAGATTCTTATCAATATTTTGAATTAATCTTGCATTGTAAACGTTTTTAAGTTCTAGTATCTTGTATGATGTTTTATATATCTATTTTGTAATTGGACTTGATTGGCGATCTAGATCTGAGGATCCCAAATTCTCTAAAGGCATTGCTCATGCGCAACCTTCCAAGCTTTGGACATCATGCAATCCACTTGCATTGGCATTCAGTTTATGGATGCATGGTTATAATTTAAGCAGGATTTGTTCTTTAGGTTGCATACTAATATTTCAAAATCTGAGTTTTGCCCATTTATGTTCTAAGTTTGTGGTTTTTGTTGGACTATGGTTTGGTATGGCAAAGCCTAAGCGCAGCTTTTCCTTATTTTCCATTGATGTTGCCGCAGTTAGTGGGTTTTATGTTGATTGGGAACATAGCGGTACTCCTAAATGAATTTTTAAGGTGATCAAAACATGTTCAAGTGGATGTGGTTTTTCACAACCTAAATTAAATTCAACGTGATTAATATTCCATATGAACAAGATTCATGTGGCAAAACCATGTAAACAATATACAATACAGAAAAATAAAAAATCAATTCACAATACGATTCAAGTTTTGACAACTATAATTATGTGTGTTTAAGCTCAACTCTTGGGGAGGGCAATTTGAAATGTGGTTTTAATAGCCATAATTGCCTCCTAATTAATTTCAACAAATAAAAACCTAAGCTTTCATTTCATTTCAATTCAATTTAAAACCAAATAACCATTTTGAATTTCTAGGGCTTTCTTCTTTGGTGAATTGGAGCGATGGGACGATCTTGGGCGGTGTTGCATACTTTTGGAGAGAATCTAAAAATTAAAGGTCCAAGAGAAAGAGGCCCCCACTATTACTACTACTACTACTACCTTCATTTGTTAGCATTTTAATATTTCCAGATGAGATTAAAAAAAAAAAAACAAAAAAAAAGACGTAAATGCACTTTTAGTCTCTACATTTTGGACTAATTTGCATTTTGGTCCCTAAATTGATTTCGTTGCTATTGTCGTCCCTATTTTTTAAAAATCGTTTCTATTTTAGTCCCTGTCGTCATCCAAATAACGGAACCTTATTACGTGGCAGACGGAGTGCCCTAATTGTTGACATAGTGCTGACATGACACTAACATGGCATTAAAATATTATTAAAAAAAATTATTCGGCTTTTTCAATGCCACATCAGCATTTTAATTTTTTACTTTCATAATATTATTATTATTATTATTATTATTATTATTATTATTATTATTGGCCTTAAATCTAATAATAATAATAATATATAATTTTTTTTTTTACTTTCATTATTTTTTTCCGTAAGAACATAACATCCTGTTCTTCATGTTCTTCCCAAATTCAAGAAATAAACCCAGCAACCAATCCAATCTCTAGCAAACCCAAATCCAAATCCAGCAACCAAATCTAATCTCCATCACCTCCAAAAAAACAAGAAATAAAACCCAGAATCAAGAGCAAACCTAGAACAAGAGCAAACCCAGAACAAATGCAAACCTAGAACAGTGCAGGTGAACCCAGAACTGTTCTTCATGTTCTACAGAAAAGAAGATGAAAACTTGCCTAGAAAATTAATCAAACCCATGAACCCAGAAAAATCATCAACAACCTGAAACCAGAAAAATAAAACTTCACGTTCTCACAGTCAAACCCACTGATCAGTCAACAAACCCACTACCACCATCGTTGATCAAAAAAGAAAGAAAAATGACAGTTTCACAATTCTCAGCAACTTTTTCCACTGGATGATCAGAGGAGGTTCTAACCCGTGACAGAAACCTAAAACCCATTGCAACTCCCACGGCTAGAAACCCATATCAAACCTGATGTCATGCCACCCAAGCCCGTCGGAGGACCTCTATTTCGGGAGCCACCGCCGTGAAATCCACTGCGTCAGTCCAAACAACCATAGTTTCTTTTTTCTGATTCTACCAATCTCAGCCACGAAACCCACAGACAGTTTCAGTCACCAAACCCACTACCACCGATCTCCTCTTCTAATTCTTTTGGGCCGATCTTCTTCCCTCTTCTTTTTCTCAGCCGTGGTTTGGGATATTTTTCAACCAACCCAATCTGAGAGCAAGTCGTCTTAGATCGAGAGAGATAGAGACAAGGAGAGACAAATGCCACACAAACACACAAACTAATTTGGGTTTTTTAGCATTATAAATACGCATCCTGACGTCATTTGGGATATTTATTAATTTATTTTTGTTTTGATTTTACTTTTTTGGTTTATCTTAAAAGAAAGAAGAAAATGAAATAGATACAAACACAAACACAAAAATGCCAACATAGAGCGTGAATAGTGTTAATTTTGCGTTTGTTTCTTAAAAAAGTTCAAGAAAAATTGAAATAATTGCTCTAAAATTTTTTTTTCACAATCTTTAAAACTCTATAGTTTTTATTTTATTTTATTTTAATTTTTTCAGTTTAAATTGAAATTTTTTTATTAGAAATTAAAAAAATTAAAATGCTGATGTGGCATTGAAAAAGCCAAATAATTTTTTTTAATAATATTTTAATGCCATGTCAGTGCCACGTCAGTACCGTGTCAGCAACCAGGGCATTCCGTCTGCCACGTAATAGGATTCCGTTACTTGGATGACGGCAGGGACTAAAATAGAAACGATTTTTAAAAAATAGGGACGACAATATGAACGAAATCAATTTAGAGACCAAAATGTGAATTGGCCCAAATGGTAGGAACCAAAAGTGTATTTACGCCAAAAAAAAAAAAAAAAAAAAAAAATCCAAAAGATAGTTAAAAACTTAAAATTAAGTACCACGTTTTAATGGGCACCTTAATCTCTAAGGTGCCTAATACCTTGACCCACGCATAACCAAATCATTGATTTTGTAATTTGAATTCTTTATTTAATACATGATTTTATCAAAGCTTACCTTAGTACCCTCACAATTTAAGTTTAAGGTTAAAATCGATTATACATAAGTGACCAATCACACATTAAGAATGCGTTTGGATTGCACATTTATTGCACATTTTGTATTTGGCGTTTGAACAGTTGGACCCATGATATTGTGCACGTAAATGAAGATAAACGTGTTTTAAATGAAGATAAACGCACAGTGGCTATGCGTTTTGTGTGTCATGTCATGAAGTAATACTTCAAAATTATTTTCGGTTCAATTTATCTTGTCATGTCATGTCCATACTGGGACCCGCGTTTTAAAATTATATATTGCTACAGTGTTTTCAGTTTTTAGCAAAATAAGTGGTATCTAAATAAACTCTAAAAATTTGAAAGAGTAGTGGTGATTCTATTCACTTAATTTACAATCCATGCACTGTCAATTACCTAACACATGCAAAATGCACACGCAGGGAAGGTACCCACACACTCATCACTGAACGAAAAATGGGGTTAATCCTCAGTCCGGTATCCACACTATCAAGTATTGCACTGCCCATTCTCTATACCAAACGAGTAGTTACCTCAAAGATATCTTGCCTATTTATTTGCATGTATAGCTCACAGTCCTATTGAGTGAGTCAGTGAGAAATGTAAGAATGATGTAGTCCTTCATTTAAAGTTGGCGGGAGGATCTAAAGTCTAATCCACTTTAGTCATACAAGGCTAATTTTGTGTTGCCTATGTGCATAACTCACCAATCCTGTGAATTCTCATATTTTTGCCGCATTCATGCTCCGTATATTCCATTTCATCTATAGGAAAAATAGTGAAAAAGACTAGAAATGTCAAAATAAAGTTCCGATAGTAAATAAATTGTGGTCAAGCATATGATTTCACATCGATATTATGAAGCTATAGGCCTATAACTTCCTGAAGAAGAAAAATTTCATTGTTGGTCGAAATCATGATACAAGACAAGACAAATATCTCAGTATTTACACACATGACATCACATATTATCATTTGCAAAAGGCGAAAGCCAGTCAAGCATAAAGAGTTTGAATTTGAAGTGCCTTAGATAGCCAAGGTTGTGTTATTGAATGACTACAACAAAGACAGATGTTTTCACCTTCCATTTCCAATTATGCCACCAAGCATGGTTTCAGTAACATTTACAGGAGAAGGCAATGGATCACCAAGTTGGCTAAGATCAGTGTTATCCCCATGATGCTTTCTATCTTCTTCACTCAAAAAGCTGCTTGTTATATCTTTGAAATTCCAGTCAGTTAAATAACTTGGCTTTGATGTAGCAATGCCTACCTCAATATCTCCTGTAAGCATGGCTATAACACGGGACATTGGTGGCCGCATGTTTGGTGACGCTTGTGTGCACAACAAAGACACTGCTATCACTCGAGCAGCTTCATTTTCATCAAATTCTAATAATGTGGGATCTACTAGCCTTAAAATCTGGTTATTTTCATGTAGAGTCCATGCCTAGTGATTCATGACAAGGAGAGCAAATAAGATCTTTCTTTTCAACAACAATAATTTAAGAAATGGATAAAGAGAGAAAAAATTCTTTTCCCATACCCATTCAAGGAGATAAATTTTTGCTGTGTCCAAACTATTGTCCGAGTTTGGCCTCCCACTGAGGATCTCCAAAGCAACAACACCAAAACCGAAAACATCAGCCTTCTCAGTCAGGTGTCCACGCATCGCATATTCTGGTGCCAAATAGCCACTACAAGATTTAAAATTAAAATAAGAGTTTATCAAAACCGTTAGTGTATCTAATCAGGTTCAATTTCCATAGTTGACATAATTATCAGAAAAAAAAAAAAAAAAAAAAAAAAAAAAAAAAAAAAAAACACTTTCCAATAGCATCCTTAAGTTTGTAATAGTTTTTTTTTTTTTTTTGGAGGTGAAGTTTGTAATAGTTAATCATTCTTCTAATGAATCTAATAAGTATTGATTGATTTTAAGGTACTTATATATAGATCTATATTTTATGCTGCATTATGCACCTTTATACAATATAAAAAAGGCTATTAAAGACAAAATGGCTTTGAGAAAGTGGATAAGGAGTTTACATGGTCCCTGCAACTCGAGTGCTGATGTGGGTTTTAGTGTCATCATAAAGCTTTGCCAATCCAAAATCTGATATTTTTGGACATAGTTCTCGATCAATCAAAATATTGCTAGCCTTCACATCTCGATGTACAATCCTTGGCCTTGACTCCTCATGGAGATAAGCAAGTCCTCTTGCAGTTCCCAAGCAAACACTGAAGCGAGTAGGCCAATCAAGACACAACTTACTTTTACCTGCATTGATAGTGGCTCCCATCCAATTAGATTTAAGAGTAATCAATCAAATGTCTGATTCAAGAGTTATTTGACTGCAATAATACAAAGCTTCCCATATGGACATTATCAGAGAGTGGAAAAATCAGATTATGTCTTGGGGCGTAAAAACATATTTTCATATGAGATTTGGGCTACTTCAAAATATTTGGGAACGGACCAAAACATAATTGACAATGCTTAATAATATAACAACAATACCACCTTAGTCCCAAAACTTGGGGGTTTGTTATGAATCCCCCAGAAATTAATCGGGATCATACACATGTAATCTTTTTTGCCCTTTTATTTTATCCAAAATCATACTCTTTGTTGTTTCCTTAATTGACATAGTTCTTTTACTTCTTCAAGTACTGTCAATGAGAATATTAATCACATTCCTCTACACATAACCAAACCATTTTAAGTGACTCCCTCTCATCTTTTCATCAATTGTTTCCCTATCTTTTAAGTAAATTTCTTCATTTTGAATACCATTTTTCTTTGTATTTCCAGTTATCCATCTTCAGTTATAATAATTTTATGAACATGTTATTTCTTAAGATCCTAACATTTAGTATCATGGATCATAGTTTGTCTAAGAACAATCTAATAAAAAATTTCCTTAACTTTATAAGTACTCTACGATCACACAATTTTCCTAATGCGTGCACTTCTCCACTTCCTTCACCTTGCGCTCATATATCCTATGATTCACATCATCTTCAAACTCTCCACCCTTATGAATTGTTGATCTAATAAATAAAAAGCACTAACTATTCGGTATCTCTTTACCCTCAAGTCTTAAAACTCTTGATCTTTATTTATATTGGTACGAAGTCAACATTCTATGTATTTTACTTCAGTTTTACTTAGTTGAAATCCTTTATATTCTAAAACATCTCTTTAAATTTCTATTTGATATTGACTCCACATTTAGTTCATCCACTAAAACTATACCATTTGCCAAAGCATAAATCAGAGGACTTCATGTTGAATTGATCTAGTGAACTCATCCATAGTCAACACAAAGAGACATAGATTTAATGTTGATCCTTGATGCAAACCTATAGCGATAAGAAACTTACTTGTGATGCCTTTTTTTATTCTCATGCTAGTTACAACTTTGTCAAACACATTCTTAATCAACTTAATATACAGTAAAGTAACTATTTTTCCCCTAAAACTCACCACATAACCACTTTAAGTAACCTATCATATGATTTCACTAAGTCAATAAAAACCATACAGGAATCTTTACTGATTTCTCTATACTTTTCCCTTGGATGTCTAATTAAGAAAATAGCTTACATAGTAAACCAACCTGGCATAAAACCAAAGTGGTTCTCCTATATTTTTTTTTTTTTTTGTCTTAATCTATATTCAATCACTCTCTCATAAAATTTTCATAACAACCGAAAGGAATGATATGAGCATAAAATATGGTCCTACCAAATAGTGCCTGATCAAGGCTTCCGTTTTCAAGATATTCATAAACAAGAAGGTGCCTATCTCCCTCAATGCAGCATCCATATAATTTCACAAGATTGCGATGTTGCACAGCCGATATGGTAGAAATTTCAGTTATGAATTGACCCCTCCCTTGGTGAGATGCTACCGATAATAGCTTCACAGCTACAATCCTCCCATCAGCTAGTGTGCCCTGTGAAGTTGTATAAACCAGTGACATGAAAAGTGAAATTTAGGGTTTTTTTGGTTCAACAATAGGAATGTTGGTATGTTCCCTTGAATCTTGCACTACTCCTTTATTTTTTTAATGAACTCTGATAAATACCATGGCAAAACTTTATTACTGACTTTAGCTAAATTGTTTAAGATAAACACTTAAAAACAATTTTAATGAAAAAGGTCCTACCTAGTGCACAAATCTCCCACTTTTTAAGCCTTTGGAAACATTAATATTTTATTTTAAACGTAATTACTTTTTTTTTTTTGAGCAAAAACGTAATTACTTTCTTAAAAGTATGTTTTAGTTGTTTTTAGTACCATTTAGTTGAAGATTTTGCTGACTTAATTTTATCATCAAACTTAATTAACTATCCACCATTACATACAATAATGTACTTTACCTTGAAAACAGGTCCAAATCCCCCCTCCCCTAACTTATTTGAAGGGTTGAAGTTGTCAGTCGAACTTCTCAGCTCAGCATAACTGAAAGTGTTTGGTCGGAGGCCTATTCCAAGAAGCTCTGCACATTCAAGCAAGAGAGGGTCTAGATAACTGATTTTAACTCTTCATTATTGTCATAGTTATATATTTTGAAGATCTGTTTTTTTTTTTTTTTTTTTGGGGGTACTGGTGTCGGTAACATAGAAATTTCAATTTAAAGATATGAATTATGCAGAAATCTTGAGCCTGTCTCATATAATATGACCTGCCAAAACTATTTAGTCCAGACCCTTATTCCATTTCACGAAAAGGATTCATGTCATTATCCAAGCAATAATTTCTCAACACCTATTCTAGGATTTAGCCTTTTCAAATATCAGAAATTAACTTGAATTTTAGTCAAAAGTGAGTGGTACAGAGTCCATTAGTGTTTATTTCTTAGGCTGTATTTCACCAGTACCTCCACAACTGCTGTTATGTTCTTACCTTCCCCATAATACTGATGTGATTTTTGCTTCATGTAAATAACTGCAAATATCAAAATCACGCTCACGACTCCAACAGGGACTGCAATTCCTACAATCAAACCCAACCTGCTTTTCTTTCCTCGATTGCTTGGTGGAATCCCAGGAACATTAGATACAAAATCTGACCAATTATTTATCAGTAGTAATTAGCAGTAAATAATCATGTTAAAAACATCACAAATCAATTCATAAATCATATCATATACATTACCTGAAACAACATGAATGGCTGAAATTAGTGGCCCATAATAACCCTGTACAGGTATGCAACAGGTTCCCTTACCAGCCCAAAATAGATGAATTTCAAGATAATTCTCTGACACATTAGCCTTAAAAATCTTCGGAATTGCTCTCTCCACCCCACCTGCGGCCTTTGATATGTCAAAGTCCTTCAATTCTCGACTACCCTAGAAAAGAAATTATAGGAGAATGTTATAATTATTATTGAATGAATTAAAATGGAACACTATGCAAATAAATAGAAATTGTATTATAGAAACTCTACAGGAGGAGGTAATGATCTTTAGTCAAAGAATGGAATATACTTTTTCTCTAAAGCAATCTAGAGTTACCTGAATGTAGATATCAAACACACGCCTCCCTAGACTCTTCCAAGTTTGAGAGCTTCGATCATCAAAACCAGTTTCCGCAAAAAACAAGCTTACATTATAAAGACCATTATCAAGACCTAGGCCATAGTATCTAAGTGATCCTGGGGACATCCTTGAAGTCTGGTAAAGTTCTGGGGTGCTAGTTGCAATGACTTGTGCCAAAGTGATTTCAACGTAACTTTGATTATTTCTCTCAGCAAACCTCCCCACGTTGCTGACTGCCCATTTTTCTGTATCAGTAACATAATACCATGCTGGACCAAAGGATGATTCCTTTTCAGCCTCGTACACTATACCCTCAGCAGGCATCTCTTGGCCACCACACTTGATTGAGAAGTTTGCATCTGTAGAATCATTATGATTGCCCTCATCATGATAGATAATTAAAACTTCAAAATAAAACATTCACACCGAAGCTTTTAGATTATATAAATTCAATCAATTTCACTTACTGATGTTGTCCCAAACGAAGCTAATACAACTTTCTGTTCAGAATAAATATAATCAGGTTGATTGGAAGTTGGAAGGGTGTCATTATGTTGAAGTTACATGCCAATGCAATATATTTTACTTTTCATTTCCAAGTATAATTGAAAGTAATAAAGTAGGCCCTATAAATAACCATTCAAGTCATCATATTAAAACAAATACTTACAGCAAGCAAAAACTTGCTGTGTGTGTGTGTTCTAATACAAACACACATGTATAAAATAAGAGGCTTGCTCTGTCCATCATAGAGTATATTCAATAAGAGATAAAGTTGGTAAAATTTCTGGCTTTCCCAGCAAAGTTCATGCATACTTGCATTGCTATTTTACATAACTTGATATTGAATTAAATCATTAAGTAATTAAAGAAATAACTCATGACAAACTACCCACTTTCTGCAATAATAATGTTAGGTTTTGTAAAAATTCAGCCATTCAAAGGATAAAGGGAAACTCTTTGTTAGGGTCATATTTTATATGTAATTGGCTAATCCTTTATCAAAAAGCACTTTACTTGTAAATTGGGTAGATCTAAGTTGGGTTTGATACATATCAAGTGGTTGTATTAAAGACATGAAGATTGATTCAAGAAACAAGTGAAGAAAAGCTATTTTACTGAAACTCAACAGATAGTTCGACAGATGGCATCTATCGAGATTTACTAGGCAAGCAAGACACTAGCTCATTCTATCAAGCTTTATAAATTCAGAATTTTCAGATTTGAATTTCAGCTCATTTTGATGAATTTGTTTAGGGTTTCTTCTCTCACAACCTTAGACATATATAAGGCCTATTTTTAGAGCCGTCATACTGGGAGATAGACCAAGAGCTTTATTTTCTTTGTGAGAAGCTACTGCGTTTGTATGCCATAGGGTTTTGTAACCAAGTGTTTAATGATCTTCATTGTTGATGAAGTGAAGAACGTTGCAGCCAACAACAATCATTCAAGTTGCTGGAGTTAGTCATGTACTGGGATCCGTACAAATGGTTAGTCACAGATTAGAGATCTGTAAATCAAGGTAAAGAAGGCTACTACAGGATCAAGTCCAATTGGGTATTGAAGCAAGGGTTCAACTGTAGGTTGGTATTTTGGGATAGGCCAGGGTAGTGGTGAGATTCATTATACTTGTAACCGCTTGATTGTTGATTAGTGGATTCTTGGGAGTGGTGACCTTAAAATCATCCGATGGGATTTTTACCTTGTGAGAGGTTTTCCTCATTTGTCAACAAATCACCATGTCTATTTAATTTCCGCTGCATTTAGTTTTATTTGGTGATTTGTTGGTGCCTCCACGATTTGTGTGTAATTTGACCTAATTAATCAACTTTAGTAATTGAATTAATTAATCAGGGTCAAGCTATCTAAACCCAACAAGTGGTATCAAAGTGGACACACTCTGATTAGGTTTTAATCTTTGTTGTGTGATTCATTGACCCCTGTTGTTATGGATCATGGGCAAACCCTGATTATTTCTCTTTTATTTGACGGTATTAACTATGTATACTAGAAAGTACGCAAAAGAGCCTTTTTGCAGTCTTTAAATGAGAAGGTTTGGCTAGTAGTTGAAGTCGGTTCGACCAAACCTACAGATCCACCTGCATTATGGGATGACACTAAGATCAAAGCTGCAAACTTTAATAGTAGAGCATTGAATGCCTTGTTCAGCGCTCTGACAAATGAGGAATTCAAGAAAATCTCCTCAACTGAAATTGCAAAGGAAGCATGGACTGTTCTTCAGAATACTTACGAAGGCACGAAAGCTGTTAAAAATTCCAAACTCCAAAGGCTTACTACCAGTTTTGAGGAAATAAGGATGGACGATGATGAGTCATTTGATGAATTCTATGCCAAGCTCAAGGACATAATGAATTCAACATTTAATCTAGGAGAACAGATTCCAGAGCCTAAGATTGTAAGAAAGATCCTCAAATCTCTTCTAGAGAGATTTCATGCTAAGATCACTGCCATAGAAGAATAAAAGGATCTTGACTTTATTCCTTTGACAGAAATGATTGGGAATCTGCAAACCTATGAACTAGGTTTAGTAAGCGCTGGAAAAGGTAGCAAAAGCAAGAATAAGGCCTTGAAGGTCAAGAATGATGAAAAAGATGAATCGTCAGAAGATGAGGACACTAAGTTCAAATCATACATCACCAAAAAATTCAAGAAGTTCATCAAGAATGCGAATGTCAAGGCAAATGACAAGGATCGCAAACAATCTATATTTTCTCAGCTCAAATACCAAGACAAAGGAAAGAGAGAATTCAAAGATGCTGGACAAAGCAATAGTGTTCCTGTTGGGCCAAAGTGCTATGGGTGTCAAGGGTATGGACACATGAAGCAAGAATGTCCCACGTATCTCAAATCCATTGGTAAGAGCAAAGCTCATGCTGCCACTCTAAGTGATAAAGAACTAGAGGCAGATTCTGATGATAGTGATCAAGATGGAATAGTGAGCGCCTTCACAGCAACCATTGATTCTCCTAAGGAAGCAGAAGAGCTGGATGATGAGGAAGAAGAGTTGATGGAGTCTAAGTTTGAGAAAATGGACGACCAAGATGACATCCATACTGCTTACTCAAAGCTGTACAAGGTTTCTGAGAAACATGAAAATCTTTACAGGTTAGCTACAAGGAAGCTGAGCGAACTGGAGTTGGAATGAGAGGACTCTCCACCAAAGTTGATGAAGCCAATCAAACCATTGGAGCACTACGGTTTGAAAACAACTTCCTGGTTGAAAAGACCAAGAAACTAGATGCAAAATTGTTTCAAGTGAGAGCACAATTGGAAAGGACTTCAAGTGCTAAGCTAGATGAAATGCTTAACTTCTAGAAAGCTGCATTTGACAAAACAGGTCTTAGGTATGATCATTCTTTCTCTTCTTGCAGGACCTCTTCTAATGCTTTAAATAGAGTCATTTTTGTCCTTCCTGCTAATAATGATAACTTTGAGGAAACTGATTCTAAAATTGAAAATGTGAGTGAGGGTAAACTTGATAAGGAAAAATCCATTCTAGGAGCACCCCCTAAGGTCGTAAAGAAAGAGACTAAGCAAAATAATCATTACTCTACTAGCAAGAAGTCTCAACTGAAGAAGCCACATTTTTGTCATTACTGTGGAGCATCAGGGCACACTCGTCCAAATTGCTGTAAGTGGCTAGTCACTCAACAAAGCAATAGTGTGTCATCCTTTGGGAGCCAAAATCAACTCCAACTCTCTTTGGTCCCTCTCGGAGAACTTCTCAAGGCTGTCATGTTACTCTTAAACTTCAATGGTTTCAACCCTCTTCCCTATTCATCTGAACAAAGGTTTATGCAAAAGAAAGCTTATCCATCCAAACCTCTTGTTTGGAAGGAAAAAGATTCCAAGTGATTCTGTCACCTTCTTGTTCTCATGCATGGTTGTTTGTTGTGTTTTGAGTCAGTCTAGTTTTTGATGTTTTCTTGTGTTTGTTTGTTGTTTTGTTTAATTTTTTTATTAATTAAAAAAAAGGGAAAACCTGAAAAATACAAAAACAGGTTGTGTATGTGTATACTGGTACCTGTGTACCTTGGATGGCTTTTGAAATCAAGTTTCTCAACTTTGTATCTCTTGTAGCTTAGATGAGCATTATCATGCACAACTAAGCACTGTGAGTTTTGTGGCTCGTTTATGTGATTTGTATGATTTGGTTAATCTCTTATTATTCACAACTTTATCACTCTTTTTGACCGGAAGGACTATAAAATCCTAAAAGAAAGACATAAATAACCATTTCACCACTTAAACTCATCAATCATAAAACATCTATGTACAATTCATAAAAGCTGTGCTCGGGAAGGTGTAGCACTTGCACAGCAAAAACAAGATGTTTGGCTTACATAATTAGGTAATTCTTCTCTCTTATATACCTATGCATGTTATGTCATTTTATGTTTTAAAGAAAAAATATGCAAAGAACATAAAAAGCAAAAAGAATCAAAATACGTTTAGATATGGTTGCAAGCGTGTTTCTAGGAGATGTGGGAGTTATATGATGTACCTCAAAGTGCTGGTCCCCATCAAACAGTTATGATTGTGTGTGAATGTATTTGATTCTCTTATATCATTACTCTTCATATAATGAGACACTTATGATTCTTGCAAAATTTTCACACACAGTACGCATACTCTTTTCTACTCTTGATACTATTGTATAGGTACAATGTGATTTGGTCATCATAAGGAATACATGTGGTAGTATAAGCTTGCTAAACTGTCTTAACTTGTTTTTGAAAATAAAAATTGGTTAGACTAGTTTAGTGTGTGTTTTGATCTAGGTGCTTTACATCTTGAGTTGTTAATGTGTTTAAGTGCTTAAAATGCTTCTTTGTTGCTTGGCTTGGTGTCTATCTTGATTGCATTCATCTTATGTTGTTTTTCCTCCTTGAAAAATTTCTTTTCTGGATTCTCGATAGAAGCTCAATAGTTGCTCGATAGAAGCTTAATAGCTGCTCGATACCTCTTCAATCTATCGAGAATTTCTGGGTTTTCTCGACACCTCTCGACAGATAGCCCGATCCATCGAGCCTAGTTCCTAAAGTCTTTGTCTGCTCGATAGATAGCTTGACACCTCTTCGATCTATCGAGCTAGTTTTGCCATTGATACCTCCTTGATACCTCTTCAATCTATCGAGCTTTTGTTCTCGACACCTCCTCGATACATTCTCGATCTATCAAGGTGCCTGTTTCTATATATATATTAGGTTTGACGGGTTTTGTTTTCACTCAAATACTTCGATCTTTCTTCTCTCTCAATCCAAACCTCCTTCTTTCTCTAAAATCCATTTTTCCCTCAAATTTTCTGCCTAGATCAGGCTTTAAACTTCTTGTAAGTGTTCTAAATCTTTTATTTTTCTCATTCTTCAAGCATTTCAATCATTTAGACCTAGGTTTTCTTATTTTGGGAAATTTTTGGGGGGTTTTTTAAGTTTTTTGTGAAATTGTTGGGTTGGGTTTTGTTGTTTTGTTGTCACATGCTCATGCATTGCATTCTCAGTCATTTTATGCATTCTAGGATTGTGTGCTTGATTAATCTTTGTGAATGCTGTAGTTTGGATTGGGTTTTTACCCATGATGCTTTTGGTTTGCACGTAACATGTTCATGCATTACCATGCATTGTTCTTTCCTTCTTTCCTTTCTTTCCTGAACTTTTTTTTTTCCTGCTGTGGTTGCTCTCTGTTTCTTTTCCCTTAGTTTTCTAACTAAATGGCACCTAAAATGTCTATCCCTTCCAAGAACCCGATCAGACGTCGTGGTTCTTCGTCTCCTTCTCTTCCCTCTGTTCCCGATAGTGTGAGGTTCCGTAATGAGGATGCTCAAAAGGACTTTTACGAGAACTTCATTGACAGGGCGATTCATTCGGTTGCCAGGTTATTCTGTCTGATTTTCTAGACACTCTTCTACCTGGTGAGTTTAGCTTACGGGGTTGGGAATCTTTATGTGAGAAACTCGTGAGGTGTCCCGGTGTGCTTCTACAGGAGTTCTACTCCAATATGCATGCCATTGATACCTCTGTTCCTCGGTTTACTACGGTATTCAGAGGTATGCATATCGTAGTTACTCCAGACTTTCTTGCTAGTAGACTACATGTTCCTAGGGTAGCTTGTCTAGACAATCCTAGTCACCCTCGTCTACGTACCATCTCTCATGATGAGTTGGCCTTACTCTTCTGTGAGAAGGCCATGATATGGGAAGATATTCTAAATTTCTCCACCACTAAGTTTGCTAAGGGTCCACGAATCCTTAATATAGTGATGACCTTTGTTTTCACACCACGGTCACACTATTACACTATCATTGAGCCTTGTGCTCATTTTCTTCTCTCTCATGGAGAATCTCTCTATAGATTTTCATTCACACATGATAGTATCTATGATAGATATCTATCGAGACATTGCTACATGTAATAAGCTAATTTTTCCTTTAGCTATCACATGCATCCTTACACACTTGCATGTCACTATTCCTCTGTCTCCTCTCTTTTATTCCATGGGTGCCATTAATAAGGAATCTATTAGGAAGAGTGATGCATAGCTGGTTGCAAAGCGGCCTCGTGTGGAGCCCACTCCAGGTTAGCAGGAAGAGGCTGAGTTCTGTGCTGTTGAGGATGCTGCTTATGCCTTTCGTCCCTCTTCATCTTTTGCTCCAACTTCTTCTTCTGTAGTAGAGGCATCTTTTGTTGCCATTATGGACCAGCTTCAACATATGCGTGTTGATTTTGGTAGTTGTCTTGACCACATTTCTGATAAGATGTGTCAGATGAACACCAGAATTGGTTGCATCACTCGCCGACAGTCTCGTCTTGGTGATTCACTCCTTCTCCTTCACCCGAGCCTTCTAAGGATTCTTTTGGTGGAGATGATGGTGATGATGCTTTTGGCTCTTCTGGTGATGATGAGATGACTGTTTCTCAGTGATTCACCCTTTGTCACTTGTGACAAAAAGGGGGAGTAGTTTTTGTATGAGAGAGTAGTCATGTTGTTAGGGGGAGAGCAAGCATAGAGATAGATTAGTTAGGGGGAGAGTGCTTTGAGAGATGTAGTGAGATCTTGATGTATCTTTCTCATTACATGTACCATGGTCTTGTGACCTTTTCATACATTGTTGTACTTATTCTCTATATATATATGATGATGTATGGTTCTTCACCTCTATCTTACATGTGTTGTTTCTTTTTTCTCTTTAATACACATGTCTTTTCTTTTATATAACTTGTCTATGTTTCACACTTGATGCCTTGATGAATCTTGTTTAAACTGTTTCAGATAAGATAGGTTACAAGTCTTTCATGCCATGATCTCTTTTCTTGCAAAGTTTTTCAAGAGCTCATTGTATTAGTTAGGCTTATGTAATTTTGATTTCTACAATAGTTATGGAGATTGTTGCTTTATACTTCTCTCATAATTATGCTTGTGTTTTTGTCATGGATTACCAAAGGGGGAGATTGTTAGGGTCATATTTTATATGTAATTGGCTAATCTTTTGTCAAAACACATTTTACCTGTAAATTGGGTAGATCTAAGTTGGGTTTGATACATATCAAATGGTTGTATTAAAGACATGAAGATTGATCCAAGAAACAAGTGAAGAAAAGTTATTCTATTGAAGCTCGACAGATAGCTCGACAGATGGCATCTATCAAGGTTTACTAGGCAAGCTCAACACTAGCTCAATCTATCGAGTTTTACGATTCAGAATTTCCAGATCTAAATTTTGGCCCATGTTGATGTATTTGTTTAGGGTTTCTTCTCTCATAACCCTAGACATATATAAGACTTATTTTAAGAGCCATCATACAGGGAGATAGAGACCAAGAGCTTTATTTTCTCTTTGAGAAGTTGCTGCGTTTGTACGCCATAGGGTTTTGTAACCAAGTGCTTCCTGATCTTCATTGTTGATGAAGTGAAGAACTTTGCAGGCAACAACAATCATTTAAGTTGCTGGAGTTAGTCACGTACTGAGATCCGTGCAAAGGATTAGTCACAGATTGGAGATTTGTGCATCAAGGGAAAGAAGGCTACTACAAGATCAAGTCCAATTGGATATTGGAGCAAGAGTTCAACTGTAGGTTGGTATTTTGGGATAGGGTAGGGTAATGGTAAGACTCCTTATGCTTGTAACCGCTTGATTGTTGATTAGTGGATTCTTAGGAGTGGTGACCTTAAAATCACCCGGTGGGATTTTTGCCTTGCGAGAAGTTTTCCCCATTTGTCAACAAATTATCGTGTCTATTTAATTTCCGCTACATTTAGTTTTATTTGGTGATTTGTTGGTGCCTCCACGATTTGCATGTAATTTGACCTAATTAATCAACTTGGGTAATTGAATTAACTAACCGGGGTCAAGCTATCTTAACCCAACACTCTTAAAGAGGGAAGGGATAAGTTAGATTTTTCTTTTCCCTAAAAAAAAATGAACATAATTTTATATCTTATAATTGAAACTATTAATTGTTCAAATGTTATTTGGCTCCACAACATTCAAAAAAAATTGGAAGATATCAATTCTATGCTTTGTAGATTATTTTGATCAGTAGGATCCGTATATGATCCCACCATCAAATGTGAAAATGTTGGGGCGTAATCAATCATGAAAGTCTTTGCCTTGTCATATCCCATAACAAAGTATAAGAAAGAAATAACTTACAAAGTGGAGAATTCCTATTGCATGGGAAATTTCTTTGGAGGCAATTCAGTCCTGGAAAAACACTGCAAACACAGGGAATTACTACTGCTTATCCAAATTAAATTTCTTGAAGGAATTCGTTCAAGTAAAGATGTGAAATTGGTAACCACATTCCTTCTCATTCATACTTTTGGACTAGTCTGTTAAAAAGGGTGAGAGGAACCACTACTCACCTTATGTTTGATCTGTCAAATATGAAGTTGTTTGCCACCAAATTCCTGCATAATTTTATCCAATGATCATTTATCACTATCACTCCTGATATTTATTAGAGATGATACAGAAGATACTCACAAACAAGCTGTTGGCTCCTGAAGTCAGCTTGTTAAAAAATCAAGAGTTAACATCACCAAGGAATAGTAAAGGGTATTTTTAGGGTTCTCATAAAGCAAGGAAAAAAGGTTAACCAAGTAATAGAAGAGGCATAAAGATATATGGGCCTTTGACATGACCTTAAAAAAAAAAAAAAAAAAAGAATTATGCAGGACTAGCTATACCTAAATATAGTTTCCACCATGCATGTTAATCTAGTTAACATGATGTTTCCTTAGTTCTTTCTTCTTCTTTTTTTCTTTTTTTTTTTTTTTTTTTTTTTTTTAAAGGAGCAATATAAGTTTTTTTTCCCTTTTTTCTTTGAAGTATTTAATCATCAGTTCCAGAAGCTAGTATAGATAGAAACCTATAGAATGAAAGAAGTCAACTTCAAGTTTCAACAGTAATTATGTTATTTCTAACCAGTATATATTAATCTTCTTTAGATTACTAAGGTTGGAATAAATTAATTGATTCTTCAATTGCATTCATGTGGCATCAACTTTATATCTACTTTTAAAAAAAATAAAAAATTCAATTAGGTTCATGTCAATAACACCTGGTGTTCAAATCTAGGTGTTAAATTTAAAAAAAGAGATGAAAGAAAAGAGTACTATTACTTGAGAGACATACAGTTGAAAGTTTGAGGATGCTGTTACCCATGAGGGAAATATTCCAGATAGCTGATTGTAGGATAAATCTCTGCACTCAAAGGAGTATGGAAAATGTTGAGAAGACACATTATGCACAAACAAATATTCAGAATAAGAAATCCACAGAACAACTAGACAGCTTTATCCATTGGTCACTTGCCAAATGCAAAACCTTCTGATTTGGACACTTTATTGCATGACATTTAGAAGATATCATAAAAAGTAAAAAAGGCTTCTTTTTTTCCTGCCCCTTGAGCAATTTAATTTAAGAATGATTTCTTATGCAAACTTGAAATGATAATAACTGCAAGTAATTAATCATATTTTCAGGTATATTTTACATATTTTATGTTTAGTTAGCAAAGAAAGGAAAGAAAGTAATTAATTAAACAAAACTGTTAGAGATATATATTAGACATATTAGCCCAATGTAATAGGCTCAAGCCCAGTCCTGCTTGTACTAGTAGTCTAGGGTTTAGTCGCCTATATATACTCATGTTATGGCTCATTGTAACACAGGTTATTGTACTACACTCTTATATAATAAAGATGTAACCCTTAAGGGATTCCTCCGTGGATGTAGGCTGACAAGGCTGAACCACGTAACCCTTGTGTTCTCAGTGTTCTTATTCTATGCTTCCCCTTCCGCATCCACTCTAGCATATACAACATGGTATACAACATGGTATAACACATCGCGTTGCTAATAATACTAATACATTTAACATGGTATCAGAGCCAAACTTCGTTCTTGGCATCAAGCAAAACATCTCTAGCAAGCAAAGAACATCACGTGCACACCACCATTAGAAGTCACACATGCTTCTTTGATGGATCTAGACTCCACGGCATCTCGCAGCCACCGTGGCTCAGTGCTGTGTCCAAGATCCCACAAACTCAAGCAAACCCGTGACATCAATCTCAGATCTGTGCAAATCCAAGCTTCGCCTGATGAAACCAACCACACAAACGTGCCCCACGGCCTCCCGCGAGAAAAACCCAGAAATTCGGTCACCCGAAGCCCAGCCACGCGCCTCCACGCGCCGCAGTTGGCTCCGGAAAATTCCCACGCGCCGCCACAAATCTCTAATTTCGGATAGGATTATGGCAACACGCGCCGCTCTGTCGGAATCGAGGCTTGCCGATCTGTAAAACCCGAGAAGTCCGGCCGTTAATCTCGCTCACACGCGCTAACACGCGCCGCCATGTTTCTGGTTCTCCTCCACGCGCCGGTGGACTCCTTCACGCTCCTGACACGCGCCGAAAAACCACTGATGATGTCATCTGACGTCATTTGATGACGTCATCAGCCACGCAAGCACGTCCACATCAGCCCTAGTCCACGTCAGCGAAACGTCATAGGATGACGTCAGCGGCTCTGCTGTGGATCCGTGACCCGACCCGGACCAGTATCCATTGACTTTGACCCTGGACCAGTTGACTTTGACTTTTGCGTTGACTTTTGACCAAAAGTCAAAATTTTCGAGAGAGCTTATCTTGCTCAGTTTTTCGCGTAGATTCTGATTTTGGAGTCTGTTTCTTTGTTTGAAGCTCCAAAATTGGTCAATTGGAACATTCTTCATTGTGGTTTCTTTAAAGGCATTCTTCAAGGCATATCCAAGTGATCTTCTCATACTTATCCAACCTCAAGCCTTCATCGAGCTTCCGCCTTGAGTTTGAGGGAGGGTGTTAGAGATATATATTAGACATATTAGCCCAATGTAATAGGCTCAAGCCCAGTCCTGCTTGTACTAGTAGTCTAGGGTTTAGTCGCCTATATATACTCATGTTATGGCTCATTGTAACACAGGTTATTGTACTACACTCTTATATAATAAAGATGTAACCCTTAAGGGATTCCTCCGTGGATGTAGGCTGACAAGGCTGAACCACGTAACCCTTGTGTTCTCAGTGTTCTTATTCTATGCTTCCCCTTCCGCATCCACTTTAGCATATACAACATGGTATACAACATGGTATAACACATCGCGTTGCTAATAATACTAATACATTTAACAAAAACCATAACCAAAAACAAAAAGCAATAATATTGAAATAACAAAAACCACCTCCATCACTCAACTCAGAATGTGAGGCATCCTTTCCCCAATTATATTGTCCAAAAAATTCCCAGCTGAATGGGAAAGCCAAATGCATATTCTGTCATATCTTAGATATCTTTCATGCTCCTCTCATCTATGTTTCTGTGCCTGCACCATTCTGAAGCAAAAATACCCTTACGACAGTCCATAGCATTAACTGTCCTATCACTCGCAACTTCAGCCTATATGAAAGGTTATATGGCTCACCTCCTTGACTACGGTCATCTTCACATCTTTGGCTTTCTGTTATGTTGTCCTTCAACCTCATGAACGCACAAAACTTGAGCGCCTCATTCAAGATTTGATTGCTTCCTAGGATATGGTATCGAACACAAAGGCTACAGGTGCTATGATTTTCACTCCACCCTATTTCCTTACTTTGCACCATTCCCTAGTGATCCACTTCTTACACTACTCTGTACCTCTTAATGAGATTCTGACCTCTTCCCTAAGCAACCACAAGTTGAGTCTTCCCCTGTTGATACAGTCCGTTCAGCTCCACCTCTGTCCCATGATTCTACACCATATGAGGTATCCAAGAGCACATCACCTCCAGCACTATTTGGCTCTGCTCAATTACGTCAGTTTCCATCTAATCTTTGAGATTTGCATTGTTTTCATGCATTAGCTACCTTGTATGAGTCTCACTCCCATCGTGAGGCTTAAACTGATTTTTTTTGGCAAAAAGTTATGACAGTGGAACTTGATGCACTGTCTAGGAATCATACATGGACTTGGTTGACTTGCCTCCAAGGAAGTTTGCAGGTTGGATGCAAGTGGATTTATAAGATCGAGACTCAAATTGATGTCCGTATTGAAAGCTATAAAGCTCAACTTGTGACAAAGGGCTTTTTTCATAAGTATGGCATTGATTATAAAGAAACATTTGCATGAGTTGCAAATCAAGTGAGAGAGGGAGAGAGAAGATTGAGTGGTGCCCTTTAAAAAAAAAATGTTCACCATGTCCTCCTCTGTGTCCTAACCATGTCAAAGAAAATCCTTTTGATACACCACAGACATGCATGCAAGTATGTCCCTAGTGTGTCTATATCAAACAGGTGTCCAACATGAACAAGTTGGCAATTTTTTTCGTGTCAATATTTCTTAGGTTTTAAAGCATGCCACATAATACTGTTCCACATCGTGAAAAACTGAAATTAGTTTTTGGGTTACAATTACACAAAGATTTGCTTGAAACGTAAAAATACATAGACAGAAAGAGATTCCTTTTGTTAGGACATATGTGATTCAATGTTAGGAACATATGTCAATATTTATGTAATTGGCTAATCCTTTGACAAAACACACTTTACTTGTAATTGAGTAGATCTAGAATGTGTTTAATACTTTAAAGAACAAGAGTTTAAGTATAGTATTGAAGCCATGCAAATCTGTCCAAGAAGCAAGTGAAGAAGTGTTAATTCATTAAAACTCGACAGCTGCTCGACAAATAACTATCTATCGAGGTTTAATGAAGCTCGACAGATACTGTCTATCGAGGTATCTATCGAGAATTACGAAATTCAGATTTCCAGATCTGAATTTCGGCTCATGCTTATGTATTTGTGTAGAGTTTCTTTTCTCACAACCCTAGACATATATAAGGCTTATTTTAGAGGCTGTCACATAAAAGAATACAAGGAGAACATATGCAAAAGGTGACAGATGCCTTATTCTCTCTGAAAGAAGCTACTGCATCTTTTGCGCCTTAGGGTTTTGTAACCAAGTGCTTCTTGATCTTCATTGTTGATGAAGTGAAGAACTTTGCAGCCAACATCTTCTTCAAGCTGGTGTGTTAGTCACGTACTGAGAGCCGTGCATTATTGGTTAGTCACGTACTGGGATCCGTGCAAAAAGGGTGGCGTTCATATATTGAAGAGTTCAGAGGTTCTGAATCAGTAGAAGGTTTCTACTGTAAGTTCATCTACGGGGATTGTACAGTCTAGGGACAAAGGTTTTGTACTAGATCTGAAACTTCTCTTTACTATAGTAGATTGTTTTTTGGGAAGGTTTCCCCCCAGGTTTTTTACTGTGAAACTAGTTTGTTTCATTGGTTTTCCTAGGTCATCATATCTTATCTTATTTATTTTTTTCACTGCATGATATTGATGTTTGTTTGTTTTAACAAGTTTTATTCATAATAAATCTAATTAATAACTTGGGTTTAAAACTTGTTAATTCTATCAACCGGGGTCTAAATTTTCCCAACAAGTGGTATCAGAGCGAGTACACTCTGATTGGATTAATTTCCTGAGTGTGATCATTGACCCCCGTTGTCATGGATCGTGGACAATCTCTTTTGATTCCTCTTTTATTTGATGGAACTAATTATCTGTACTAAAAAGTTCGTATGAAAGTTTTTTTGCAGGCTCTAGGTGAATAGGTATGGCAAGCTGTTGAAGTTGGCTGGATTAAGCCAAAGGAAGCGCAGGTGGATTGGGATGACGCAACAATCACAGTGGAAAATTTCAACAGTAGGGCCTTAAATGCTTTGTTTTGTGGTGTGACCAATGAGGAATTCAAGAAAATATCATCCATAGAAGTTGCCAAGGAAGCATGGACCATTCTTGAGACCACCTATGAAGGTACCAAGGCAGTAAAGATTGTGAAGCTTCAAAGACTCACTAGTAGTTTTGAAGAAATAAGGATGGAGGAGGATGAGACCTTTGATGAGTTCTATGCTAAACTCAAGGATATTGTGAATTCTGCCTTCAAACTTGGGGAATCTATTGCGGAATCCAAAATTGTTAGGAAAATCTTTAGGTCCTTACCTAAAAGATTCCATGCTAAGATCACTGCCATTGAAGAAGTAAAGTATATTGATCAACTTCCTTTGACTGAGCTTGTAGGGAACCTTCAAACCTATGAGATGAGATTAGGCTTAATGGGAAAATGTGGAAAGAGTAGAAACTTGGCTCATAAGAGTATAGAGGAAGAGATTGAGGACTATGAAGATGAAAATGAAAGTGAAGATGAAGATGAAGATGATGATGAGGATGAGGATCTAACCTTCATAACTGATGAGATTATCAAGTTTCTTCAATTTAGGAAAAAGAACAAGGGCAAACCTCCTAGGAAATCTAAATACTCAAGGAAGGGTAAGAATGAGAAACCCCTCATCCAATGCCATGAGTGCAAAGGTTTTGTTCATATAAGGATAGAGTGCCCAAACTACCTTATGAAGGAAAAGACCAATGAGTCAAAATATAAAGGGTTGGTTGCTACTTGGAGTGATACTGAGAATGACTCTTCTGATGAGTATGTAGATGAATGTAGTCACGTTATGGCCTTTGTTGCCTCAACCGATAAGGTGATTATGGAGAGCGCTAGTGACAGTGAGGATTCTTCTGATGATGAAGTACCCAAGAAGATGACCCTTCAAGAAGCCTATGATAAGCTATGCACTAAATTCATAAAATCTGAAAAGACTTCTCATCGTTGTAGAAAAGAGCTTAATGAGGTAAAAACTGAAAAAGTTGATCTGTTAGTCAAACTAGATGAGACTACAAGGTTAGTTGAGACTCTTGTTGTGGAGAACACCTCATTAGAAGAGAAGGTCAAGAATCTTGAGGTTGAGCTTAGTCAAGCTAGAACTCAAATAGAGAGGATGTCTTGTGCAAAGCTTGATGAGGTTTTGAGTGCTCAAAAGCCTAGTTCTGATAAGACTGGCTTAGGATATGCTGTCTCCTCCGGCCCCTCCTCTTTCACGGCTTCTAGATCAAGGACTGTCTTTGTGCCACAATCTGAGAAATGTGATAAAGGTATGAAATTCAAAACTGATTTGTCTAATTCTAAATCCTTTATAAGACCTCATGTTTGTCACCATTGTGGTGTTTCTGGACACATTCGTCCTAATTGCTTTAAGTTGTATCCTCAAAAGCAAGTGTCCAAAAGGTCACAGGTTTCCTCTCAAGGACCTACACCTTTGTTTAGAGAGTTATTAAAAGTTTTGAGCTTTTTAACTCAATTTCAGGAGAATTTTAATTCTTCTATGTCCTTTAGTAGACATACTAGAACACGTGCCTTTTCATCTTCACGACCAAAGACTCGTGCTGTGTGGGTGAGAAAGGAGCCTAAGACTTAATTGTCTTTTCTGTTTGTCCTCTGCTTTAATTCTTTCTATCTAAAGTAGGACTCTATTTGCTTGATTTCTTATCTGTTTTTGGAATCATGCTTTCATACATCTGTATCTTTCTATCATGCCTTCATGCATATGCATCTTTCTTTCATGCTTTCATATTATTTGTCTGTTTTTGTTTGGTTGTTTAGCTTTTATTTTGTTTTGTTTTCAAAATAAAAATAAAAAGGAAAAATCAGAAAAATACAAAAATAGTGTGTTTGTGTACATTGGTACTTGTGTACTTTGGATGGCCATTGAAACAAAATTTTCTAAACTTTGTATCTTTTGTATCTTAGATGAATATCTCTATGCACAACTAAGCAAGTGAGCTTTGTGGCTCGTGTTTGTGATGAGTAAGATTAAGTAATCTCTTGTACTTAACACTCGTATCACTCTTTTTGACGGGAAGGACTAGAAAATTCTAAGAGAAAGGCATAAATAACCATCTCACCACTATTGCCCGCCAATCATGAAATGACATTTATGTGCTTCGGCATAGCAAAAATGGAATGTCAAATGCTTAACATAATTGAGTATTTCTTTTCTCTTTCTTATATGCCCATACATGATATGCTCAAAAAGAAAAATATGCAAAGAAAATAAAAAGCAAAAAGAATAAAATGCTTTAAATATGATTACAAGCGTGTATTCTAGGAGATGTGAGATTGCAAGCGTGTATTCTAGGAGAAGGGGGAGAAAGGTGATAGTCCCCATCAAACAGTTATGATTGTGTGTGAGTTAAAGTGATTTTCTCATATCTCAAATCGTCATAACATGTAGACACTTATGCAATCTTGCAATGTTTTTCACACACAACACACAATATTCTTTGCTACTCTTGATACATGTGTAGGTACAATGTGATTTGGCCATCACAAGGAATACATGTGTTAATATATGCTTACTAAACTGTCTTAACTTGTGTTTGAAATATAAAATTGGTTAGACTTGTTTAGTGTGTGTGTGTGTTTTTGGATCCACGTGCTTAACATTTTTCTTGATTGAGAGATGTTTTTGAGGGATTAAAATGTTGATTGGATCCTTGGTTGAGTTGTATGGTTGATTGCATTCATGTCTGTGTTTTTCTCTTCTTGAAAAACTATTTTTGAGCAATCTCGACAGCTCCTCGACACCTAGCTTATCTATCGAGTTCTTCAGTTTCTTTTAATCGCAATCTCTACAGCTTCTCGATAGCACCTAGATCCATCAAGAAATTTTCTGTCTCCTCGATAGATGCTTGATAGCTCCTTCATCCATCGAGCCTTCTTTTTGCTGTGGACACCTCTGGACACATGCTCGATAGCTTGTCGATCCATCAAGATTGGCTTCTGCTCGATAGCATCTCAACACCTCTCGATCCATCGAGATTTTCTTGCATGCATTGTTTTTCACATGTTTTGCATCTTTCTGTTATCTTGTCATCCATAGTATCTTGTTTCATTACATTCATGCATTTATATGGATTCCTTGTGCCCCCTTGATCATCCTTGATCATCTTTATGTTTTTCGAAGTTTTATAACTTCTTGTACCCTTTGTCAATCATGACAAAAAGGGGGAGAAATTATGGAGAATATGTGGTTTCTTTTTAAGATTCTACATGTTAGGGGGAGAAATACATGCCTTTGTAAGGGGGAGATGTGTTTCATCTTGTTAGGGGGAGTGCTTACTTCCTTCTTCTTGTACACCGGTCTTGTGACCATTTTTACATACATTGTGCTTATCTTTGATATATATATGATGATGTATGTTTTTCACCTATCTTTTCATATGTTGTTTCTTTTCTTTCTTTATACACATGTTTCTTATATCTTGTATGCAATCTATTATTTTTTTTTCACATTGAGATGCCTTAATGAGTTTTGTTTAAAGTGTTTCAGAAATACAGGTTGTCAAAGTCTTTCTTACCATAGGCTCTCTTCTTGCAAAGTTTTTCAAGAGTTTGTGTTAGGATAGATTTTATTGTATTCAACAATTGATTATGAGTTGAGTGATTTATGGCTTCTCTCATACTTCATTTGTTTGTTGTGGTTTTGTCACAGATTGCCAAAGTGGGAGATTGTTAGGACATATGTGATTCAATGTTAGGAACATATGTCAATATTTATGTAATTGGCTAATCCTTTGACAAAACGCACTTTACTTGTAATTGGGTAGATCTAAGATGTGTTTAATACTTCAAAGAACAAGAGTTCAAGTATAATATTGGAGCCATGCAAATCTATCCAAGAAGCAAGTGAAGAAGTGCTGATTCATTAAAGCTCGACAGCTGCTCGACAGATAGCTATCTACCGAGGTTTAATGAGGCTCAACAGATACTATCTATCGAGGTATCTATCGAGAATTACGAAATTCAGATTTCCAGATTTGATTTTCGGCCCATGCTTATGTATTTATGTAGGGTTTCTTTTCTCACAACCCTAGACATATATAAGGCTTATTTTAGAGGCCGTCACATAAGAGAATACAAAGAGAACATATGCAAAAGGTGATCGATGCCTTATTCTTTTTGAAAGAAGCTACTACGTCTTTTGCGCCTTAGGGTTTTGTAACCAAGTGCTTCTTGATCTTCATTATTGATGAAGTGAAGAACTTTGTAGCCAACATCTTCTTCAAGTTGGTGTGTTAGTCACGTACTGAGAGCCGTGCATCATTGGTTAGTCACGTACTGGGATCCGTGCAAAAAGGGTGGCGTTCATATATTGAAGAGTTCAAAGTGTCTGAAGCGGTAGAAGGTTTCTGCTGTAAGTTCATCTACGGGGATTGTAGAGTCTAGGGACAAAGGTTTTGTACTAGATCTAAAACTTCTCTTTACTATAGTGGATTGCTTTTCGGGAAGGTTTCCCCCCAAGTTTTTTACTGTGAAACTAGTTTGTTTCATTGGTTTTCCTAGGTCATCATATCTTGTCTTATTTATTTTTTCCGTTGCATGATATTGACATGATATTGATATTTGTTTGTTTTAACAAGTTTTATTCATAATAAATCTAATTAATAACTTGGGTTTAAAACTTGTTAATTCTATCAACCGAGGTCTAATTTTTCCCAACACCGTTGAACTGTAAAAATGAATAATGTTAAAGCATACTAAAGTACACACAAATTTGCTTAAGATGTAAAAACACAGATACCCAAGAGATTAACTTCAAACATTTAAATAATAAATAAATAAATAAATAAAAGGAGAGAAAGAGTAATGTTAAAGCTGCTACGTGCTTGTTTTGTTGGTTTGATTCCGTGCCAAATTTTAGTGTAATTTCTACTCAATTTTCTGGTAATTTGTGGGGATATTTTTTTAATTGGGTAGAAGTACTTGAGCCTCGTCACTATTGCTGCAGAAGGACTCATGGCAATAAAAGAATCTACCTTTGTTATTTGCAACTCACGACCAACCAGTGCCCATGGTTAGCTGAGGACATAACTATTGTTTCAGTCTTATCCCTTGGCCAGTTCAGTCCCAATATGTATATATCTTTCTCCTACACAAATACCTTAGAAAGATAGAAACTTTCAGATTTCCTATTAGAGAGAGAGAACCAATTTCATTGTTTGAGCCAAACACATATCTTATTTCTCTCTTCTCCTTCCGTCTCATCATTTCCTTATCCAAGAGAGAATATTTTAACCATTACTACCTACATCTTAGATAAGTGTTAGAGAGTTGACTAGTGCTGGAAACTATTTGGAGAAACACCAAAATCCAAGAGGTCTTGGTGACTTACCGATACTAGGTGGAGAAAGGACTTGACAAAGTCAGTTGCTACTTGAAACTTGGAGAGCTCAAGTACTAGGGGAGGTTTAGGCTTGGAGGGTCTTTATGAGAATTTGTACTGCAATTATTCACTAGTGGAGAATTGGCAGTGATGCCATGGAGAGGTTTTTCGCCAGGGGCGCTGGTTTCCTCTTTGTAAACACTTCTTGGCATTTGTGTGTAGTTTGCTTGTTTATTATTTCACACTTTATATTGCTTTTGAATATGTATCCAATGGAAATTGGTTAATCACTTATTGGGATGGATGAATTGTTAGTTAGGATTAAAAGTGATTAAGCTGAAAAATTGGTTTATTCGGGTAAATATTTGATTAGGTTGTTAGGTATTATCTTTCAAAATCACATTGACAGACTTAAAAGGGTAAACATTAATAGTTTATAATGACAATATTATATGCTCATTGGAACCTATGATTATGAATAATGTTAAAGGTTACTGAAATGGAAAACATTATTAATAGATTAAGATGACATATTATTATGTTATGAGAACTTACATAGTCAAAAGTACTTCGCTCTTTAGGCTAGGAAGTGTTCCAGAGAGACTATTGTTTCCAAGAAACCTAACCATTTTGATATAGTGTAAGAGAAAGCAAAAGATATATATTTTTTTACATATAAAAAAAGAGGGGGGAGAGGGGCCATTATGGATAAAACAGAAGTGCACAATGACAACAAAAGAGGGCATAAATCAATATCTCCAAGTAATGGGGGCAAAGTGCTCAGCCCTGGCTTAGGTGGTAAAGGGACAAGTTGGGTGGCGGTCCTAAATTTGTAACTTTGAATCCTTCTGTTGCAAGAAGAAAGGATAAACAAGAAGGCTAAGGAATACTTACAAGACTTTAAGCGAACTCATACTGAACAAAACACTTGGTATTTCACCTGTTAGGTTGTTGAAACTCAAATCAATGCAATATTAAGGAAAAAATCGAGATAAACAGATGGAACAGAGGGAAGTCTTTTATCAGTCAGCATTTAAGGTTGAACTGTCCATTGGAACTTACAGTGATTGTAAACTTTTGTATTCTCCAATATCAGATGGAATACTTCCAGTTATCAATGCATTTCTTAGAACTCTATGGGAGAAAATAACATTGGATAATTAGTGCATAGGTGAATGAGTTTAGATTGAATATCTGGTAAAAAAAATGTTGGATAGGTATATGAATGAATGGCGGGGGTATGTTAACTTACAAGTTAGTCAAGGACGTCAAATTCTTAATAAAATCAAAGGAGGAGCTCACATTGTATATATCACTGATTCGCCTACACATGTATATACAAACATTATGAAACTAGTCTTGTTGAGAGAGAGAGAGAGAGAGAGAGAGAGAGATGTTACAATGATTTGAGAAATATATACTCACAAACTTGTCAACACAATCAAGTTAGAAAAAGTGGATGGTATTGGACCTTCAAAAGAATTTCCTTCAAATCTCCTACAAAAACATTAAACCAGCTTATCAACAGTAGTATTATAGTAGCCATACTTCACTGCTTTGGAAGAATGCATAAAAATCTAGAGATAAATGTATTTTATTATACACATAAAATACATTTGAAGATGAAACCAGAAACTTTGATGGCTTACAGAGATGTTAGCTTTGTCCAGTTTCCAATGAAGTCCGGTATCCTTCCAGTGAAAGGACTGTCTGATGCCCCCCTGAAACGCAAACATATCTATAGTAAGCTGTGCCCATGATAAATCTTTTCATCTACATGAGTAAAATTAAATAAATAACAGTGATGTTATCTTAACAGGGTTCGCAAGTTTTGAAGTTTGGCAAATGTCAAAGGAATTTCACCACCCAATCCACAACTGTTTATGAATCTGCAAAATTGACAAGCCAATATGATTTAGAAAATTCTATTTGACACACTCATGCACATGGTTAAACTGAAATAAAAGAATGTTAGGACTTACAATCCCTCAAGTTTGACCAAATTACCCAATTCTGGAGGAAGTGTTCCTGAGAAATTATTTGAACCAAAAGACCTGCATGATATACATCCAGAGAAGCTATATGTCAAAGAAATCATCGAAATTTATATGGTGTAAGTTTTTCTGCCAGTAGTCAGTTTCAAAACTGTATTCTTTGACTGTTTACATAAATGCAAATTCTGACTAACATTCAAGAGCTTTGGTCAATCTGGTAGTAAAAAAGACACTTTTTTTAAGGTAATGTTAGATAAAATGAGCCATATAAAAATTTCTCATTTTGTCATTGCATCAGGTTTGTAAATCATCAAAAATAGTTATATGATATTTGAAAGCTCTAAAATGTGTGAAAACACAAGAGCTGTTTAGACCCCCAAATTAAAATTACGGCTCGATAGATTTTACTCTAACTTATACTAAGTACGGAATAGAGTAAAAACGAGCGGATAAACAAACAAGCTACTCTAACCCATATTCATAATAATACAGCAGCAAAATGAAAGGCAAAAAAGTAGGGAAGAAGAATGCAAACATAAGATAACACGCCGATGTGTTATCGAAGAAGAAACCGAAGTACTCGGCGTAAAACCTCTCCGCCGCCCTCCAAGCGGTAATCGATCAACTAGACAATCAATTGAAATACATGGGTTAACAAGAGACCCTCCAAACCTAATCTACCCGATGCACCTAAGCCCTCCAAGCTCCTACTCCAACAAGGCTTCTCGGAACTGTGTTTTGTCTAGCTCTCCGGATCCCGCAATACGCCCGATTGCATCCACCAAATCCTAGCTTCTTCCAATGCTTCCCAGCAGTACCAAAAGCTCACTGAACACTCTGAAAGGGTGTGGTAAGTATTTGGGTTGTCAACCTCTCAATGGTATGAAAATGGAGAGGTAGGAGTAGAGGAAAATCCACAAGCAATTGTGTAGAGATATGTGGGTATGACAATCTCTAACTCTCAAGGTTTGTGACTAGGGTTTTCTCTCAGAAGCACACTTCAACATTTGTGGGTAATGTGGGTATATATAGTGTGGGTACAGAAAGTGTGTATCAAATAGTACAGTCTGGCAGAACAGAATGTTTCGCGAGTGTCTCGCGGGAAGACCTTATCTGCAAGCTACTTGCGAAACACAACTGTCTCCATCTGTCCTGACTCTTCGCATTCCAGTCATGTGCAGGGCACATACAACATTTCGCGGGATGCTTAGTCGTGAGCTACCCGCGAAAACTCTTCAGTCTTCAATAGCTTGAGTCTTCACACTCTCTCTCTCTATCACACAACCCTTACAATTAAAAACCCACAATAAATACAGGGTACAAACGATTGAATAGAATTACAATCAAATTTGGCATGGAATAAAAGCCAACAGAAACACTGTTATAAATCACAACTTTACAATCTCCCCCTTTGGCTATTCCGTGACAAAACCCCTAAAAACAGACTCTAGACTTAAACGTGAGTTTGGAAACAGTGGTAAAACTCACTCACACCTAATCTAGAAATTGTGAAGCACTTGCATGTATATACCTGTAACCTGAAACACTCGCACAGAAACAAAACTTTCATTAAGCTTATGACAAGTTGAATATATGGTACGTATATGAGTAAGTAAAGTGCGATCAAGTTTGTAAACATAGTAAACATGTAAGCAAAACATGATCATACAGGAACAATCATTAAAGAATGACTACAATGAACATTTAGCAAGTAAATGCTCATCCAGACATTCAAAGCTATAAAGATCAATCACGATGATCAATAGCATGTCCAACACTCAACCAATGCAAAATACACGAGGTATTTGCATCTAGGATACAACATCCTACTAGGGTACAAGAGTGAGATACTTAAGACATTAGCAATACCTTAAAAGTACAAAAAAAAAAAAAAAAATGCTGCAAAGCATTGAGATAAACACAAACACTGAATTATAAATATAAAACAATGTACTAAAAACTTTAAAGAAAAGCAGTAAAGACAGAGTACTAAAGCTTTAAAGAAAACAGTAAAAACAATCAATAAACAGCAGTTTCTGTTTCTGGTTTCTCCTCCCCCTATCACTACACTCCCCTTATCAATGACACCATCTCCCCCTTTTTGTCAAGGAATAGCTAGTCTTCATGTTCCTCTAGCTTCCTCTAAATTTGGTCCATTTGAGTCTGGAAAGATGTGAACTTGGTGTCAAAACGAATGTGTTGGGAGTGCTTGATGGTAGTTAGTTCGAATATTTTGGTATTGATCTCTTGGAGAGTATCCATGATGTTGTCTAGTTGTTCATCATAAACATGAGAGGTAGAGCTTGAGCTTCGCTGAGTAGCATGACTTTCTTGCTTGGTATTCTTCTTGGTGTGACTCATGCTTGTATGGAGAGTGCGGATATTAATTGGACTTGGCCGTGGATATGGGCGCTCATCTTTCGAGGGATGCACACCTTTGAGCTTTAGAATCCTTGAGATAAGGCGACAGAAAGGAATACAATTCCTTGAAGCAGTCCGTTCAACCGTTTTTGCTGCAATGTGGAAAATATGGGAAGACACATCAATCTCCACGTCAGTGATCAGATCATGTAAGAATAATGCTCGACCGAGATTCATGTAACTGGTGCTAGACAAAGGGTAGAGGTTGTTACACATGATCATTGTGAGCAGCCTTAATTCGGGAGAAAGAGAGGCCACACTTATTGACTTCCTATTGGAGGAGAATTCCAAATTAGCTCCTAAAGCTTCCCGAAGAATCTTCTCATCCGGATTCAGTTCATCATATACCGGTGGGATAGGTAATATTGGTCGGTTGATGTTTAGAATTTCCGCCAAGTAGATGGGTGTAACTGATAACCTCTTTCCTTTAACCCAGCACTTGATATCCTCTCCTTCAGCAAAGGCATTAGCATAAAACTCTTTCACCAAGTTCTCGTATGTATCCTCAAGATTTGAGAGAAGAAAGTTCCAATCCTTGGTGGCAAACCATATGGGAATACTGGTGTCTAGGAGAGATGGCTGATCAACGGCCCTTTCAACTAGCAATGGAGCATCTCGAAAGTAGTTCCTATAGGTCTAAAATGCAGCATAAGATCTGAACAAGTCAGGGTCATACACTCCCATTGAAAAACGAGTTCTCTTTGACCTCGGTGAAGGATCATCAACATCAATCACCGGCTCTTTCCCTTTGTTGCTACCTCCTTTCATAGCTGAGCTTTTAAACGGAGACATCTGCACACATAACAGAAATACAAGAAAAGAAACAAGTGCACAAATACAGAACAAAACACAAAACTTGATTACATTCAAGTTAGTCCAAAACATAGGTAAAACAACCTAAAACAGAGCATAACCATTTCAAAAACAAAACAAATAAACTTAAAATAGCATGCTATAAGTGTTAAAACATGTAATCATAAGCATAATGCATGAATTACATGACTGTGCATATGTGTGTCTGTGCTGTGCATGTGCTGATGCATGTGAGTGTAGCATGTGATGCATAGAGTGTGCCTAGAGGATGTCTAGTGTGTGCATGGCATGGCATTGAGGCACAAAATGGGCAAAAAGTGTAGAACACTCATTCATTGACCAAAACATGTTAAACATGATCAATCAAGAATAAACCCAAACATTGGAACTCAGTTGAGTCCAATTCAACACAAGAATGTCACTAGGACATTCTGTTAAACACCTAATATGCAACAGAACACAACATCTATGAAAAATGCATGAACATGGTGAAAATTTGCCTTAATACAAGCTTAGAATGCCACATGGGGCCAACACAGATACAAACACAACTAATGGGACTCAACCCAATTGAAAATTTTGAAAAAATTTGCACAAAATAAAGAACCCCAACCTAGTTTTCGAAAATCCCCAAATTTTTAAAACCCTAAGCTAAAATCTGCATAATCTAAGACAAAAATGAAGATAATGTTTAGGAAAACATACCTAGAAGTGATTTTGCAGAGAGTTTTGCTTGAAAATGATGGGGTTTGAGTAAAACGTAAGTTTGGGTTGAGAGGGGTTTGAGAGAGGCAGTGCGAGGGAAGTTAAGAATGTTTGAAAACATGTCACATATGCTACATAAAAACTGAAAACATGCGTTTTTCGCGGGTTAGGCAGTAGCAAGACAATCGCAATACAATGGTGAGAATGGCCACTGAAGCACAAAAGCTTTCGCGAGAAGCTGTTAGCAGGCGAATCAGTCGTGATAGCTTCTGTATGAATTGGAAAAATTCCAGTTTTTGCCTAAAAACATTTCGCGAGAAGCTGTTAGTTGCGAAATACTTGCGAGACAGTAACGAGACTCTTTGTATGAATTGACAAAAATTTTATTTCCCTTAATCAGCTTTCGCGGGAAGCTCTGAGTCGCTAGCTTCTCGTGAAACTGCCTCTGAACCAGTTTTTGGAGAAAAACACAAAAATGCATTTTGATCAAAAACTAAAGGAACGAAGGTATAAAATCACTTTCAAAAACATATAAAACACTCAAAAATCTTTTTGGGTTTGATCGACAAGTAATTGAGCATACACATCACATTTGAACATGTACAATCACATAAATGAGATAAACATTAATTGAATCAAAGTCTTGTGTGTTGTGGGTGAGTATCAAATGTGGAATAGTCCTTAGACAGGGTGAAGGTTCAATGATCAATTCAATCAAGTCATACACAACTAGTACTAAATCAAGTGGTTTATCTCAATTATAGAAATGAATATATATGACCTCCCACAAGAAAATGATCACAAATCTTAGAAGCTTTTCATTTGACTTCTGCACAAATCATGACATTTGATCAAATTTTTAACAATACATCTCATTTTGAGATCGGTGCATGAAATTTTTGATATTTCAATATTGAGAGATAGCCTTTGGCTTTTTGAGCACCATACATTTCAACACAAGAGTCACTTTCCCTTTTTCCTAGTCAAATACTAGTATGTGCGACAGACTTTTGCAACTCATTATCTTTTTTCATTTTGAGATTTACATTTGGTGAGCTCTATTGCAAAAACATAAAAATAAAGTGGGAAGAGATATAGATACAAGTCTATGCAAGTATCAAGACCATTAAGACTATTGACCAATCATTCATGACAAGCTTGAAGATCTATTTACAACAATCACACATAGTTTTCAAAATTTATCCCACAAAGATATATGTGCATACAAAACAAGCTAAGCTCGTAAATGCACTACACCATTAGTACGAAGGTACTAGGCCAAACTCACATGTGATATACACAATACAAGCGATCAAACTTTTTGGAGATTTTTCAATTTTTATGGGTTTTTGAATTTTTTGAACACACTCAAAAACTGAACAAGTAAAGTAAGATCAACAAAAACAAGTACAAAACAAAACTTGTAAAAGAAACATGCTATAAACCGGAAGCAATGCAAGACATGATGCATGAACCTATGGTCTTAAACATTGGAAGTATTAATGCATGGACATAGGAGGTGATCATGCATAAGTACCCTTCTGCACCCACACTTTACAAGTGTTTTAGGTGAGAGCCTTAGATGGCGGGGTACAACCAACATAACTTTCAAACTTCGGAGTGATGCTAGCAAGGCATAGGGATATGTTTTTCAGCATTTCCATCACATCGCCGATGAGATGTCCTTCACTATTTCCCTTAGCTTGTGCTCCCCTTGGTCTTCTTCTTGAAGTTTCTTGACCACGCATCGAATCAGCCTTTTTGAGTGCATGAAGCTTGAAACAATTTGGCCTTGTGTGTCCTTGTGCGCCACAATGATGACACAAATGCTTTACTTAAGGCCCCCTTTGATTTTTGGGTAATGACTTCCCTTTTTCCTTTAGTTTTGTACCAGTGGTTCTCTTAACTACAGCAAGGGTCTTAATCTCAGGCTTCACTTCTTTAAGTTTCTCATCATTCTTGGCTGATACGAACTTTACTTCCTTCTTGGGTTTGCTGCTAGAACTTCCTTCTCCGGTATAACCCAAACCGGTCTTATCATGTGAAGATTTCTGAGAAGACAGCACATTGTCAAGTTTCTTGGTGGAGATGCGCTCAACCTTGACATTTGCTTGAATGATTTCAAGTTCAAGAAATTTGATCTTAGAATAAGCTGCAACCAACTCTCCTTTGAGTCTTTCTTCTTCACACTTTGATTCCTTAAGTTGCACAAGTATACCCTTATGTTATTCTTCAACCTTTTTCATCTTTTTTACAGCAAGGTTAGCAACTTTGGCGTATTTGCCACAATCTTCCAGCAAAGAATCATAGGCTTCTTGAAGGTTGTTCTCCCCTTCATTTTGGCATTCATCTTCATCTTCGGATTCTTCAATTTCCTCATCCTCAGAAATATTACCAAGTTCATCAACCAAATTGCTCAAATCATCCTTTGAGTCAACGGAAGCAATAGTCATGAAGGCTCGGTAGTTCCTTTCACTATCACATTCTCCTTCCGTGTCTGAATTTGAGCTTTCAAAATCACTAAGGGTAGTGGCAAATACTTTGCCCTTCCCTCTCAAATAGTTGGGACACTCTTTCTTGAGATGTCCATGGCCATTACATTCGAAACAGACAATTCCTTGAGGGGATTGAAAATCCATCCCATCTTTCTTCTTAAACTCCTTCCTATCACCTTTGAAGGATGAAAACTTTCCTTTGCTAAATGGCTTCCCACTGTTTTTCATCTTTGGGAATTTTCGGAAGTTCTTTGCAAGGAATGCTACCTCCTTCTCCACATCATCTTCTTCAGAGGAGTCAACCATTCTCTCGGTAATGGTTTTAAGAGCAAGAGATTTGCTCGATTTATGAGAAGGCAGTCCCAACTCATATGTTTGAAGAGATCCAATTAGCTCCTGGATTTTGATCTCATCCAAGTCTTTACTCTCTTCTATAGCTGTGACTTTTGCTCGTAAGCTCTCTAGTAAAGACCTCAAAATCTTTCCCACCACCTTAGAATCTTCAATCTTCTCTCCAAGATTGAGCTTAGCAATTATTATTTCATTGAGCTTTCCATAAAAAGAATTGAAAGCCTCATCCTCTCCCATCTTAAGCTCATCAAATCTGGTGGTAAGCATTTGGAGTTTCGTGTCCTTGACTTTCTTGGTACCCTCATAGGTAGTCTCAAGAATCGTCCAAGCTTCCTTGGCTGTCTCCACGTGCAATATCCTGTGAAACTCATCAGGGGACACACCACAGAATATAGCATTAATGGCCTTACTATTCGCATTAGCTAATGCAAGAGCTGCCTTGTCCCATTCGAACTTGGTTGTTGTGGGTTTAACATACCCATTCTCAATGGAATCCCAAACGGACTCATCTATAGCACACAAGAAAGCCCTCATTTGGACCTTCCAAAAGGCATAATTGCCCCCATCAAAGAATGGCGGGGCATTGAGAGATTGTGACCGGTCCATCACAAAAGGGTCAAGGATCACACTCAGGTAATTAAACCACAGCGAGTGTACCTACTCTGATACCAATTGAAAGCTCTAAAATGTGTGAAAACACAAGAGCTATTTAGACCCCCAAATTAAAGTTACGGCTTGATAGATTTTACTCTAACTTATACTAAGTACGGAATAGAGTAAAAACGAGCGGATAAACAAACAAGCTACTCTAACCCATATTCATAATAATACAGCAGTAAAATGAAAGGCAAAAGAGTAGGGAAGAAGAATGCAAACACAAGATAACACGCCGATGTGTTATCGAAGAGGAAGCCGAAGTACTCGGCGTAAAACCTCTCCGCCACCCTCCAAGCGGTAATCGATCCACTAGACAATCAGTTGGGATACATGGGTTAGCAAGAGACCTTCCAAGCCTAATCTACCCGATGCACCTAAGCCCTCCAAGCTCCTACTCCAACAAGGCTTCTCGGAACCGTGTCTTGTCTAGCTCTCCGGATCCCGCAATACGCCCGATTGCATCCGCCAAATCCTGGCTTCTTCCAATGCTTCCCAATAGCACCAAAAGCTCACTGAACACTCTGAAAGGGTGTGGTAAGTGTTTGGGCTGTCAACCTCTCAATAGTATGAAAATGGAGAGGTAGGAGTTGAGGAAAATCCACAATCAATTGTGTAGAGATATGTGGGTATGACAATCTCTAACTCTCAAGGTTTGTGGTTAGGGTTTTCTCTCAGAAGCACACTTCAACATTTGTGGGTAATGTGGGTATATATAGTGTGGGTACAGAAAGTGTGTATCAGATAGTACAGTCTGGCAGAACAGAATGTTTCGCGAGTGTCTCGCGGGAAGACCTTACCCGCGAGCTACTTGCAAAACACAGCTGTCTCCATCTGTCCTGACTTTTCGCATTCCATTCATGTGCAGGGCACATGCAACATTTCGCGGGATGCTTAGTCGCGAGCTACCCGCAAAAACTCTTTAGTCTTCAATAGCTTGAGTCTTCACACACTCTCTCTCTATCACACAATCCTTACAATTAAAAACCCACAATAAATACAGGGTACAAACGATTGAATAGAATTACAATCAAATTTGGCACGGAATAAAAGCCAACAGAAACACTGTTGTAAATCACAACTTTACAATATTACGAATAGTACTATTTAGAATTTAAATAAATAGTCAGAATATGAGTTATCACCGCCATTTAAGAGGTTTTGTTACTACTGTGGTAATGTTAGATAGAATGAGCCTTACAAATTTTCTTTATCAGATTGACATTTATGAAAGCTTCATGTATTGTTAATGTTTCCAATGAAATAACTTAGATAAAATCAAATATAGTCCTAGTTAGGTTTCTTTTTATGCTCCTTTTGGACAATGAGCCTTTATCATATCATGAAAGTCACAGTTGGAATCTAGATCTCTTGAATATTTATGTAAACTCTTATAATTCCTACCAAAACAACACAATTTAGATAGGAATATCAAACTGACAACTCAGAAAGGGTAGCTAGCATCCAGGCCCGGCATGCGATCTTTTAATAAGTTTCAAGTAAGTCATTACCAATAACAACAGGTAGTATTTTTGGCCTTACCTGCTACTCTGAAACCGTTCTAAAACTCACTTTTCCTTTCTATTTTATTGTGTGCAAGCTTTTGGAATGCATCTTCATTCCACAGAATTCAGAAAATCAATTAACTTCCATCATAATAATGGCCGCACTTTCTTTTCACAGAATAATAAATGTTTCACTGTAGGGTGTTTTCATGTCTTACAGCAACTTTAGCTGCTTCAGGTTTCCAAGCTCCTTTGGGATGGTCCCAGAGAACGAATTGTGGGCAATTGACCTGAAAAGTTAAAAAACAATAAATCTAGAAATCAACAACCAATTATTCTCAACAATTATTGTTCTGCTTGCTTTGTGGAAATTCATATTACTTTAAATTTTTTGTTGAGAAATTTTATATTACTTGAAATTTTTTGTTGAAAAGCTTTATATTACTTGAAATTCATTTAATACGGGGTCTTTATCTCTATGCACCCTTGTCGGCTATTCAGAAGGCCTCTGAAATTTTTTTTTAAAAAAATGGTGGGGTCTAGACCTTTCATTTCATCCCCTCTCCATCCACATTTACATGATGGGTACTTGCATTCATCCACATGAGAGAAACAAAAATTTTACCAAACCAAAATGAATCATGGTCAGACAATTTATATTGCACTTAGTAAGTTGGATGTGTTTACATGTTTTTACTGAATATAAATGCAATTTAACAATTTCCTCATGCTGCCTTAGACACTGCAGAAACATGAACCTACTGTGATAGATACGAGCATAAAGTTACCCATTTGCAAGCTCGGTGACAATGTGTATAGACAGAAAAGCTGTGCTACAATGTTTGAACCATATATATACCTTCTTTCAATACTTACAACGTCTGCAATGCAGATAAATTTCCAACAAAGTCTGGCAAGGGGCCCGTGAAGTAATTTTGATCAATCTTCCTACAGATTTAGAAAAAAAATTATCAACTCTAAATCTGAATCTTTCATTCAAATGAAATTTTTTTAACAATCTTCAACAGCCAATAATTTTATTTGTAATTTTTACTTTTTCTTAAAAATAAAAATTGAGGTAATAATCATAAATCAAACACAGAGAGTGAGGAAATTCATACAAGAAGGTAAGATATTTCAAAGCCACAATTTCTTCTGGAATCATTCCACGTTTGTCCATAGCATACACTCTCCTGAAAAATATACGAACAGTTAGCCTGCAATAAGTAAAGAAAATGATCTCTATTCAAATGGATATGTTAAGGTTAGCATGTGATAGACTAACACTTATTCCAAAAGCTTAAATTGATATGAAAAGTGGTTAATTTAATCACTCAACCATTATCCTAACAAACCCATCATGTGCCAAGATTTGTGGCTCAATAGCATGTCTCTCACGAAGAGAACTTGGGTTCAAATCCCCTCTCTCCCACTTGTTATATGGGCCCAAACTCGCCTTCAATAAATGGGACCCAACACATTAAATAAGTTTTTAATAAGTAGAGTGAAATAGGACTCAAATTCAAGATCGTCTATTCTGTCCCAAAAGTTTAAAGTGGTAGCAAAAAGTGAATTCAAGAAGAAAAGAGATATGGAAGTATAGCAATATGTAGCTATTCAGAGACATGTCTCCACTCCAATGTCAAGTGAGAATCTCTTTGAGGTGTACATTGTTGAGGATGATGCCACACCCATACAATTTTTTTTTTTCCCTTTATGATAGATAGCATCTTTATGGTTTCTCCAAGAGAATTGAATGGGTTTTAGCTTTCTAGGAACAGAAATTGTAGCGATATTTCTCAAGGGGTCAACATGGAAAGAGGGCCATTAGGAGACAACTTACTCTACAATGTACTATCAATGTCTGAGTAAATCTTAGTTCATTTTTTTTTTTTTTTTTTTTTGGTTGTTGTTGTTGCTAAGGAGTAAATCTAAATTCTTAACTACTCATACATGTGAATCTCAATTGGAAATGGAGTCCATTGGTTGTACTTGTACTTTATAACAAATAACTGTTAACTGTCCACGAATGGAAGTTAGGATCTAAAGTGATAGACTCAAACCTTAAACAACAGCTTATGATGTGAACAGCAGACACATGTCCAAAACTTGCTACTTATCCATATCTTATCACGTCCAATGCACGGGAGTATTGAACCCAAGTCTTACCCATTATCTAATTCGAAATCTCTCATCTCAATTTCATTGTTGATTAAGTATATAAATTTGACAATTTTAATGCGGTACCAACCAAGGCTAGAGTGAATATTAAAATTTGAGAATAGTTTTATGAGTGGAAGTTGGTGATCAACATTAAAATGCTATTTATTCTCTTTTCATGTCCTACTATGAGAGAGAGTTAGAGAGGGCATACAATTGTGTGATATGGCAGATGGTACCACCGCCGTAGCTACAGTCACATGTGATAGCTGGGTTATTCATTGCGTCCTCAAAATCAATTCCATTTATGGCAGCTCCGCTACATGGCTCTCCACTTATGTTCCACAACGCCGCTGCTTGTGTATCCCATTGTCGGAATATTGAGTTCAATGCCTTCACTGTCTCACAAAGACACAAATTCACAACACTGTTACATAAATTAATAACATGACCAAAATATAATATCAAAGGGGGAAAAAAATACTAGTGCACACTGCAAAATTACACGCAAATATTTTTAAGTCAAATTTTTAGTTTATTTGGGCAATGTATACTTGCACACACTAATACACTATATACAATAAACATTACCCAAAAAGAGAAAAAAACTAACAAAAATGCTAGGACAACAGCTAAACTCGCAACTTGCTAACAAACAAGTTGTTTGTGATGGAGTAAAAGTGATGGGTTCATGCGATTCCACAACTCTACCACCACAATTGGCCATGTGGATAAGTTGTGAGTTTACTAATCAATATATCAATATTATATATATAAAAGCAGAGACCTTACGCGGGAGTGCATAAGGTCCTGCCAAGTGGTGCTTTAATTTAGCATTTAGTCTTTTTTTACCTCTTTCATTAAGTTTTTTTTTTTACTGTTACCCAAAAATTCACATTAACTTATTTTACAGTTACCTCATTAATATCTCATTAATTGCCTAAACTTACACCACATCTTTCTCTATTTTTCATGTCTTTTAGCATACCCACTGTTTTAGAATTTTAAAAATAGCCAAAAAAATAATTATTAAGGACTGATAATAATAACTAACCAGATAAGGCCCTGGAGAGAGATATAGAGACACAAAAATGTTGTGGATTGTTAAACAAAACGCACAATTTCACAATATATTACCAAATAAAAAGATTTGAGACTGACAAATCATTTGAAACAGAGAGAAAGAGGAATTTGAGGGGTCACCACCTCCATTATACTGACCTTCCATCACCATTAAGATGCCGAAACCCCTACGGGTTTTTTTTTTTTCCTTAAACTAGGGGTTTAAATATGATTTAGGTTTGGGTAGTTTGGTTGGATAGTTTTTGTTTTGGGTATATAAGTAGAGAGAATATTTGGTGTGCAATGTAAAACCATATTCTATCATGGTTTAATTTTAAATCATCTATAAGATACATGCATACACACTTGCCCATACTATGTCTATGTGAATGCAACACAAATTAGTTGATTTTCATGGTCCCGTTACTCTTTTGCATTAATTTTTGGTTTCATGATTTAAAAAAAAATTTAATCTTACCTTGAGAAAGCTACAAATATGCAGTGAAACTACTGAACTAATTTTTAATATCTCAAAATGTATATATTTCTTTACTCTAATTTAGTTTACATTTTCTTTATAATATATATACAATATTATCCAAAATCGTCTTACAGAAAAATCACAAAATTATCCGTGCATCGCACGGGTAACTTACTAGTTACTATATAAAGTTTACAAATTAATGTAACAATGAATATAATTGATAGTCACTTAATAAATGAATATTTGAATTTTTTTTTAAGTGATCAGTCAATTTGTATACAAAATCTAATAAAATTTATTTAGGTAAACTAACCGGGTTTGAACTAATGCCAAGAATGTACGAAACTACCATCTTTGTCCCTAAACCCTAAGCAAAATTTGTTCCCAAACAGAGTTAAAGAGAGTTACTCTCATTCTTTTTTGTCACTTCTTTCACTCTTCTTTGTTATCTCTTTTATCTTTTATTCTTCTCTGTCATTCTACCCAAAAACAAAACCCACAGATTAGTCGTTGAAATTAACATCTTCTATTTGAAATGGGTTTGGTTGCTGGGTTTCATTTGGTGTTTCTCTACAAGTGTTTTTTTTTTTTTTTTTGTTGGTGGTGGTTGTTTTCTATTTGTAGGTCTCGTAGGTTATGGGTTTGGGTCTGAGAGGGTGGTTCTTGTTGAAATTAGTAGTATATTTCTGATACTAGGCAGCTAAAGCAACAAGGAATGCTTGTTAATTTTGTTCTTGTTCCTAAGGTTATAGTCTCTCGTGTGTTGGACCTTGCTGTTAGGACTACTAGTTTTCCAGTGCATGTCTACAATCTGTATGCGAACTCTATATAGGCTTAGCCTGTTTTGTATTTCCATCATTTTAATATATGTTTATCAGGTATCAAAAAAAAAAAAAAAAAAAAAATAGTAGTATATTCTAATTAATCAATTTAGAGTAAAGAGAGTAAAAAATAGTAACGACTTTGACACGTTAGCTCAAACCTCAGATTAATTTAAGTATTTTAAATTAGAGAAATGCTATGTATACAACATTTTTACAACAAATCCTAAGTTTTGTTGTTACTGGTTGTTATTGTTGGGGCAAAAATGTAATCTTAGTGTTAGGTTCAAATTTGAACCAATAACAACTAACCACCTATGATTTGTTGTAAAAATGTTGTATACGTTGCACCTCTCTTTAAATTTTGTTTAAAAAAAAAAGGTTTAAGTATTTTAAACTATTTATTTTAGTATCCTAACAACATTTTTTCTTGCAACAAGACCTTACCAAATTCAGTATATATGACCAAGGCCCATTAATTAATTAAATTTTTTTTTTGGGTGGGGGGGATATATCCCAAGATCCATTTTGGATAAACCTAAAGGCTAAAGCATATTAAACGCCGTACATTTCAACAACAAATATAAATAAATAAATAAAACTTTTTAAAAGCCTAATATATAAAGTTTGACTGTTTGGCTCAAAAATTCCAATGTGATGCGATAGACTAAACCTTGTGCTTGACTGAAGGTGACAGGGAAAAATTCCAATGTTGATTTTTCAAATAATCAACATTCAGTGAATCAGTTGTCGTCTATAGAATGAACTCATGAAGTTTAACTCATATTTTCAATATATAGCTTTTGGCATTTTCCCTATCCTGTGATATATATATATATATATATATATATAGATTTAAATCTCAAAAGTCAAAACAAGTATTGTCTTTAGTGAAAGCAGAATTTAAAAATCTTAACATATGGCCTAAAACCTTGTAATTTTCCATTTAGTGCATAATTCTCCAGTCAGCGTGATTTTTGTAGCGTGGCAATAATTAAAAATAAGATAATTGATCATTTATATCCCTAAGATTATATTTCATACACTTTGTCCTCCAAAAGTTATAATAAACTTCTTTCTAATATATATATATATATATACAATTTTTTTTTGAGAATCTTTTTAAATAATAAACTTCTTTCTAAATTAAATTAAAACAATTCATAGTTTTGGTAAATTAATAAAATCATAACTTATAATTATCATCTATTTTACCATTTAATGTTGGGTCCAATCAATTATTGCTTTTAGGGCATTGTTAATAAAAATTTTAGAAAATTTTAATACCAATTTTATGAAAAATACAAAAAATTGTCAAAAAATCAATTATTTTTTTTAAATCTTTTTATCATAAAAACTTTCCTAAAATTTTTCCCTAACAAATATCCTTAATGTTATATATAGATGCACAAACTTTCTTTCTTTATTTTCCTCAAACGCTTAAACGTCGTGGCGTTGAGTGGATGAAATTGATAAATTTTGCATGGAGGGTTTGAGAAAAAGAAAAAAAAGTTGTAAATGCAATTAAAGTGACTGATGATGTGATATCATTTAACTAGTTTACCAAAATATATCAACTTAATTAAAATTATAATTTAACTCTTAATTCTATCACTTGGATCTCAAGCACATCTCATGAAGATAAACAAAACAAAATACAACAAAACATAAATAGAAAATAATGAAATTGCTGTGATTTACTAAAAACAAGAGCGCACAGAGAGAGAGAGAACCTTCAGATGGGTCTGTGGTAGCAGCTTGGACTCTTGAAATGTCAAACGATAATACGAAAAAGAACAAGAGACAGTAACTATAAGCAAATATTGAACAAGGTGGTGGTTTCACCTTCATGTTCATCAGTGGCGACTCCAGAAATTTTGTCTAGAGTGTTCCTATTCCACTTTGAAAAAGTTTCGGGTCATTTCAGTCTATTTCGGGTGTTTCGGTAAATACCGGCTGAAATTCAAGATTTGGCCAGCACAAAGTACACCGAAAAACCTCAAAAGGAAAAAAAAATAAAAAGAACTGAAATGAACAAAGGTACCTGAACAATAAACTATAAGTTCATTTGAAATATGAATAAAATTATTAATTATTGTTGTTTAGTTGTTTCATAAATTTGTTTGTCTTTTGTAAACTATAATTTGTTGTATTGTTGTTTCATTAATTATTAATTGTCGTTTAGCCTAACATAATTTAATTTGTTTGTCTTTTATAATGTATTAGTTAATTAAATTATTAATTATTAGTGTTTAGTTGCTTCATTAATTTTTTTTACTAACTACTAGCAATCTAAAAAAAATTCTATATAAATTAATGAGAAATGCTATGTTTACAATATTTTTACAATATTTTTACAACAAATCCTAAGTGGCAGATTGTTACTGGTTGTTATTGTTGGGGCAAAAATGTAATCTTAGTGTTAGGTTCAAATTTGAACCAATAACAACTAATCACCTATGATTTGTTGTAAAAATATTGTAGACGTAACACCTCTCTAAATTAATATATCTAATTACATTTCAAAATTTTACCTCTTTTATTCAAATTATTTTAAGCTAATTTTACAACTCAATAAAAAAATTAAAAAGCGTAATAAGCCTTCTACAAGTGGTCAAAAAGAAAAAGAATAGAAAACTATAAACGATTATCTAAGAAATTAAAACAAAAATCAAAAATCAAAAAATAAAAAAAAAGTAAAAGAGTGGCAGATAAACCACGTTGGTTTGTCTGCCCATTAGTAACTTTTGTTAAAAAAAAAAAAAAAAGCATTTAATAAGAAGTAGAAAGTGGGTAGGTGTGATTCAGTACACACAAAATAAGACTAGAACCACACAAAACAAAAGGACCAAGGGGGTGCAGCTGTAGTCTAAACAATAGATAAGAAGAAGAGAAAAAAGAAAAAAAAAAAAAAAAAAAAGGAAGGTGAACAGACGAAACTGAAGGAGGAAGACGAAGGGATAACCAGCCAAATGTTAACAACGACCAACAAAGTGGTGCTGGGCCTGAAGGTGACGTGAGCCATTTGGTACTTCTACATTTTTTTTTTTTGAGAATACGTTTGGGTTGGGCCTGTTGGGTATTTGTTTAGGATTGATGTTGAGTTTTTTTTTTTTTTTTTCTTTTTAGATTTTCTGTTACAATTTTTTTTTTTTAGATTTTAGTTCAAAATTTGTTTAGCATAAAAATTTTGAGGGTATTCTTGATATTGCTTGAGGGTGTTCCTATATTTTTTTTTTAAGATAAACAAATAAAAAAATTTAAATTATTATATATAATTTTTTTTTTTTCAAGTCAGGGTGTTCCTGGGAACACCCTGCACTCTAAGTGGCGTCGCCACTGATGTTCATCATCATCGTCTCCTATTTTACATGAAACTGAAATAGATAACACTTACACAGTTACACTGACACACATATATCTTTTTGATGAATACACAGACATATAACATATATTTTAACAGTGGAGGAGCTAAGCGCAATATATATTGTAACCATAGTTTTGAAACCCGGACTGGAATATATACTATATTTCGGTCAGAGAAAAAATATCCGCTAGTAAAGAATTTGAATAAAAGTAAAAAGAAATCGGAAAGGAGAAAAAATAAAATACAGCTAAGTTACCACCCACTATTTTATATCTTCTCAGGTTTGTTTCTTGTTTCAGCTAGATATCAACTTCTCCTTCTTCTTCTTCTTCTTCTTCTTCTTTCAGCTTCTACCTTCTAGAGCCGTTTCTGACTTCTTCTCCTCTCTTCCTTTAATTTCATTTGCTTTTGTTTGTATTGCTTTCTTCTCTCTTCCTTTAATTTCATTCACTTTTGTTTGTACTGCTTTTTTAGGTTTGTGAGCTAGTAACGTGAGCATTAAAAAAAGGAAATTGGAAAGACTATTCTGAGACTTTGTTTACTACAAAGTCTTGAGCCCCACATGATATGATGATACATCATATCTTCTTTTTTGTCCACTTGTGCCGGTACAAATTGATGCTTTTAATTTTCTTTTTATAAAAAATGGTTTTTATTATTATTGGGTAGATATTTTATATTTGGGCTTGAGATGGATATATTAGACATAGTTAAAATATGGCTTTATAGTTTTAATTGGACTATTTTAGTTAATTTTTCTATTTTGTACTAATTTAATATATTTATTTATATTTTAAATAATTATTAAACTAATTACGATGTACTTACGGTTCGACCTCAATCTAAACTCAAAAACTTTGAACCTTTCTTTTTTACGGTTCATTGAACGGTTCAGGTTTGAAAACTATGATTGTAACGGCCCAAGTTAAAAAAAAAAGGTTTGGTTGGATATTTTTGGGACCACACGTGCCCCACCTACAACAACATCACCCCCTACCACTCATTTCAATCTATTTCACTCTCTCATGTCCGGCAATCCTTCTACTTTTTGTTTCTTTCTTTTCATTTCACTTAAACACACACACTCCTCTATCACTCTCATCCTCTCCCACCAGTACCTCCATACCACCATTTCCAATATCATTTTTCCGGCAAGATCACCGGAAAATCTTTAAGAACTTTTAAATAACTTCACATCTTTTATTTGAGTTAAAATTTTCTAATCTTTTTGGTAAGTTTTACACTTTTGCTTGAAGTTATTTTTATCTAAGCTTTAATAATGATACCCATGTAATTTATGAGCATTGGAAGTGATATTTATATGTTTTTAGGTATGGGTTTTGTATTGGTGGAATTAATTGATGAGTGGGTTTATGGTTTGTGCTAATGATGACTATCTAAGGTTTATTTATGGTGGAAATTTAGGGGTTTTGAGTTATAACATGTGATGGTTGGTAAATCTAATTTTTTCATTGTTATTGGGTTTATTTGGAGTTAGTTGAAGTTCTAAATTTCTTGTCTTGGAGGATATTTTGATTTTGCTTTCATGGGTCTCTTGATGATGTTGTGTAAATCTTATGGAAGCTACTCATAATGTTAGAGATGATATTGAATAGGTTAACTTTATAAATTGGAGTCTATGCCTTGTGAATTAATTTGTTGAGAAACTTTGGAAGTGGAATATATTATTGATGAGGTTAAATACTAGGCTTGCCTAATTAAGTGCTTATTTGACAATTTGTAAATTGTAGCTAGATACAATTTCAAGCTCTATGCTTATTGTGATAGGTTTGCTTGATATTGTTTAGGTTCTAGCTAATCTCCTTTGGAGCTTGGAGAATTAGGCTTTTACGAGTTGCGAGGTAAGTAGCTTTTTAATGAGATTTTTTTAAAATAACCATGTTGCATAAACATTGTTTTTGGGTCAAACACATTTTTGGAAAATTATATATGGATATATGTTTTCTTAAAAAAATGTTGTGTTGTGACCCTATTATATATTATTATATATGAAAAGTGCATCATATTTGATATTGCATTTGGGGAAATGCATGAATTGTTGACTTGGAAAATATGAGCATCTTTGATTTAATCTTTGATAATGAATTTATGGATTTTATGGTATAATGGAAAATTTAAAGATGCTTACCTTGTCTTGTTATTTGGGAAATTGATAGAAAATCTTTTTAACAAGAATAAACTTGAAAACCTTACAAACTTTGTGGAAGTTAGATTATTTAAGGTTTTTTTTGAAATTACTTAGATATAAACTATGTTTTTCAAAGTACATTTAACGTATGAGCTTTATGTGGTTTTGACACTATGCCATGTGTGATTTCCTGGTGATCACCCGATTTGGATTCCATAGTCTTTTTGACAACAAAATCAGATCCAGATCAGTGCCTTTTCACTTTGGATGACGCGTTCTTTCTTGTCCCCCATGGGGGGAAGAGGTTCCTTGATTGTGTGTGGGTGAAGCTGCTGCCCATGGGGCCAAAAGATCACATGCAAAAGAGGTCCTATTTGACGCGCTCTCCCTGTTGCCCATGGGGGGAGAGAAAAATTTTGAGGGTATGGGTGAGGCTGCTACCCATGGGGCCAAGAGACTGCATACCAGAGAGGACAATATCATGCCAGTTGTGAATGAGTGGATCCCCTGATCGGGGTATGTGGTAGTGTGGTATATTTGTGATAAATTACCATATGTTAGATTTTATGACTTTGGAATTATATTGCTAGTACTCACAGATTATAGTATATAGTTTCAAGGTATTTACTTTGAGAAACTTTGTATTTCATTATTCAATCATTCTTATCATATTATTATTATTGAAAATGAAACTTGTATTTCCTCCACCCCCATTAATTATGTTACTTACTAGGCTTTGTCTCATCCCATTATTTTATAAAATTTTTCAGAGTAGGCAACGATCATTTTGAGACAGCTTTTTGGTGGCTAACAGTAGTTAGACTAACTACTGATAGAGGCTGAAATTATGTGATGGAGATATTAGATGATGTATATCTTAGAGTAGGCTTGAGTCATTCTTTTGTATATTATAGTGGTTGTGACTTTATTCCTACTGATGGGACAAGCTGATGATATGTAATTGTTCATTCAGACCTCCATTCTTTTGTGGCCAATGGTTCTTGTAATTATTACATAGAGCTCTGACTTACTTTGGAAGTATATTTAATGGAATTATTATGATAATTCTTGATGTTGGTACCTGATATGATTTATTTGGATTGAATTGTCAAAAATGAAAAATCTACAAGTACTTTTGAGATGTCTTTCTCATGCTTTGGACCCTTTGAGGTTTGAGGCGTAACATATATAGCTAGGGACATTGACATGTCAAAGTTTTCTTTTTTTCTTTTTTTATAGTCCATGTCAAAGTTTATTGCTCAGTTCACACTTTACACATTTGCAAAAGTTTTTTTAATTTTTTTTAAAGGATAATGATTATTGCACAATTGATATTGTACATTTGGTCGCTCACTATTTATATGCAACCATTTAAGTTAAGATTGTGATTGTAGTTAAAATAGTGAAATTAGGTTTTTAGTTTTGACGATTTTAACTTAAATCAAAACACGATTCAACAAAGCATGCCCTGCCTACAAAGTGTGATAAGATGTGTAAAAAAAAAAAAAATTCCCTTATTTTTTAAATATCTATTTTGTTTTCGGAGTTTAGTTCGGACAACTTGTAAGTAATTTTTTAAAATATCTATTTTGTGAACAAAGTTTCTCTCCAAATTAGTTTGAAGATAAACTCTTCGAACTTCTTGTATATCTCTTTTTTGGGTGTGAATTTTGAAAATATAACCATTGAATTTTATGTTCTTTATGTTCTTAACATGTGTTTATTTTTAGACTCCTTAAAACACAACCAGATTAACCTAGTTATTTAGTCAAGTTATTACTTAGTCCAAATTCCAGATCTAGGTTAACACAATCATATAATCATATCAATGTAAAGTGTGGAATATAAAGAACACAAAGATATGATGACCTAGGAAACCAAACTGGTAAAAACTTGGGGAGGATTTAACCTAGCTATCCTCAAGGTAAACCCGAATCCACTATGAAAGAATCGAAATTTTACAATAGCGACTTAGACCACTAACATTCTATTGCTACCCACCAGTAGAAAATTTACTGACACGACCACGTGCAAGCTCCGAGACCACGGACTCCTTCCTTCTTGGATTCTCCAGCAAGTACAAGCACTCCCGCTTGTGTATCTATAAACTTTTATTGCAGCAACTGAATGATCATCAAGCTCTTAATGAAATCTCCTTCTTGATAACCCTAAGCATGTGTGAAGGCAACCACCTTTCAGATCTCACAAGAGATTCACACACACAGCAAATAGAGCAACCTCTAAAACGTGGCTAGGGTTTCTCTTTTATACCTAGGGCAAAACATAAAACCCTACACGTCATATGGGCTTAGGGCTGAGTTGGAAAATTCTGCAGAAAAAATAATCTGCACGACTTTTGATCAATCGAGTCTAATTTTTGATCGATCGAGCCAGTCAGAATTGCACACTCAATTCTGCAGTTAACTCGATTCCAACTTTACATAAAAGACCTATACTTTGAGCAAATCTAAACAAGACTAACAGCTATTTTGATCATGGTTTGCCAACATTACAAAATAGAGTTCTAATACATTAGTTCCTAAGATCTTAGAACCTAACAACATGCATATCAAATTTCGTTCAAATCGGATGTTATTTACTATTCGATCAATAAACTTATTTTTTATTCACAATTTTAGATCACAAAAACTTGAAATTTTAAATTTTGTTTGATGACATAAAAATTGATCTTTGATCTTCTTAAAATTTTGCAAGCATAAGAACATGCAATCTAATGGTTAAATTTTCAAAATTCACATTCATTATAAAGATATATGAGAAGTTTGTAGTGTTTCTCTCCAAACTGATTTGGAGAGAAACTTTGTTCCTATTTTGTTTTCTTTTACGAGGCTTGTATAATGATTATGTCCAACGAACAATACGCAATGACTATAAATTTGGTAGGTGAGAGATCGTTGCTTCTTTGGTAGGTAATTTTTAACGAGGACAAAGTTTGTGTACGTAATAGTTTGTAGACAATGACTATAAATTTCCACTAAAAATTAACATTTTTATATATATTTTAGATCTAAAAGTTATATTTTATGTTTTTAACATGCATATTAAATTTTATTCAAATTGAACATTATTTATTATTCGATCTATAGATTTATTTTTTATGTATAATTTAATACTATAGAAATTTGGATTTAAATGTTTGTTTGATGACATAACTTTGATCTTTTTGAAATTTTGCAAATGTGGAGAATATAATAAGAAGATTCAATCTAATACTAGATTTGTCAAAATTTACATCCAATAAAAATATATAAGAGTTTGTAAACATTGCCTACAAACTAGTTTGTACTTTTTTTTTTAACATGTATTTGATATAAATAAAAGACTAAAATTACTTTGAAGATGAATTTGAAACTATCTTAAATATCATGTCCCAGAAACACTATATATCCTCGTGAGTTTCTAAAAAACACCTTTTTATCAATTTTATGTTTTCTAATCGAGGTGGTGGTAGCCAATAGCCTTATAACTCAACTAACGCATGATGAGTAAATTTACAATAAAAATATGGCCATGCAATATTTAATTTAAGGATGATGAAAATGACTAGTTGAGCAATCAAACTAAATGTATAGCATTATTAAAAAAAAATATTAAATGTATTGTTCTATGCTTTAAAAGTTATTTTATTTTAGTTACATTATAATTTTAGAGTGTAGATGGGAATTTAAAAAAAATATGTATTTGAATATGCATTTTTTTTTATTAAAAAAATAGAGTTACTAACAATACAATTTTAAATGAAATAAAATTCATATCAAAAGTTAAATAAATATTATTTAATTAATATTCAATATAAAAAATAAACATTTAAAGCTGAGACCTTAGGTCCGAAAATACTTTGAGCCGACCTATATCTAGTGTAACTTTTACAAAATGGATATATCTGACTATTTATCAATTTTATACTATATCTTAAATGAAAAGGTATAGGCTTGAATATGATTTTTTTCTCTTAAAATTTGTCATATTACACATTAAAATATATTTATAATCAACTTAAAAAAGTATACAATATCATATTAATTTAAAACCAAATAATAATATAATCTATATGTTTGCAAATTTATTTTAAGAAGTAAAAGAAATTTTCATTATAAGTTAATAAGTGAGGAAATGAGAAAGAAAAAAAAATAAAAGAAAAAAGAATGAGACTCTTTGAGTTGAGATTGAGAGAGATAGAAAGAGAAAAAAAGAAATTAAAAAAAAGAGTAATTAGATGGGGAGGGAGAAGTATAGGAGTAAAAAGTAAATAAGAAAAACATTCAAGATTTAAATCCTCCTCCTCTATTATTGTAACTATTAAATTATCAAAAAAGAAAAAAACATCTTAAACAAAACAAAGATGAACTTGCTAAAAGTAAAGAGCTTGTTCCAAGAAAGTTGGTCACGTCAAGAAATCCACAAAACTTGATTGGAGCTAGTCCTTACTCTCCACCACTTTGAAGACGAATGGCTAAAATCATTGGATGGTTAATACTACTCTGCTAAAATATCTAAGAGGACCAATGTGTGCATCTCCCAAGTCCCAATCACAGTTTTGTTCTAGCGTGGATTGTGCATCCTACATGCCTCTAAAGTCTTCCAAACTTTAATAGTGGGAGTGTCCCACTCGGCAGAGTCGGCACTGCGTGTGTACCCAATACGTTCCCTATACATATTCACTTTTGGACAAAATTTAGCTGTAAAATTTGTCATAACTTAATGCTACAATCTTATTTAATATTTTTTTATTAGAAGTGAATTTTGACAAATCCACCATTGAATTATCTATTCTTTTTATGTTTTTCATATTTGCGAAATTTCTAAAAAATTAAATATCAATAGCTATGTCATCAATAAATTATTTAATTGCAAGTTTTTGTAGTTTAAAATTATGCATATAAATTATAAGTTTATAGATTATATAGTAAATAATATCTGATTAACACAAAATTTGACACATGTATTAAAAGCGTAAAGAACATACGATTCAACGATTAGATTTTTAAAATATGTAGTAATATATATATATATATTTATATATATGTTTTTAGTAAGGTTGTAGTCCAATTTTGTAGCTAAACTTTGTCCTTTACTTTATTTCCCTTCTCTCTGTGTCATTCTCATTCATATCAATTATAGTTGACAGTTGTAGAAAGATTTAAACCCTAAATATTTTCGGGAAAAATACTGTTATGACCTAGGTATTGGATAAATTATTTGAATTAGTTTAGTGATAGAATAAATCTTCCTAGATAGATTAGTATTGTTATTTGTTTGTATTTAATTTAATTCCTATGTTTTAGGATAGGATTATTTCCTATGTTTTAGGATTTGTTGATGAGGTTATCCCATCTTTGGCTATTTATGTACATTGAATGCATTAATGAGAATTAAGCAGAAAAATAACCAAAAAATGTGTATTTCCTCTCTCAAGTTCAGAAGATTGGTCATCTCGAATTGACTATACTATCTTTCAATTATCCCAGTTCACAACAAATACCAAATAATAGGTACTAGCCAATTTAAGTTACGAGACTCTTAATCTATGCCTTGTCATCAAAGCATTAAAGCTTAAAATAAACATAAAAAATATGCCTGCAATAAATAAAATATACCTAAGGATATTAATTATTTGTCATATTTGTATAGTATTGTGTTCTAATTTTTTAAGAATCATATGTTGTACCATGTTTATATCCATGCTTCTTAATCTCTGGGTTTTTTTTTTTTTTTCCCTATTTTTTTTTTTTCTCTTTTTTGTCTGAATTAACTCACTTTAGTATATAAAAGTATGATTTCGTCTAAGTATCTTATTGAACACTTCCAACTTAGGAGATGGCCAATCTATCATTACTTGAGTTTAATGCCTAAGGTTCTATTTACCTAAATTTTATTTTGTGAGGCTTTTTTTTTTTTTTTTTTCCTGAATTTGAGAGGTTAATATCAAATGTGAATTGGAATGTAAATAGGTAATGAATATAAGGGGACAATGAATAAGTTTTTCCAATCAATCCAGCTCTAGGTAGCATCCCTCTCAGCCTTTGAGAAGCACAGCTTTCCTCCTCTTCTTGTGGCCCTCCCAAATCCAATATTGGGTCCTACGTTCGGCTAGTCCCAACCTTCGTTTTAACTCTTGCTCTCACCTTGGCACAACACTCCCTTCTCCTTCCCCAATATTTACCAATCTATAATTCCCACTTATATAACCTTCTCATTTTCAGTGTGTAAACAAAAGAAAACCGGACAAAATTGGCTTTTGCCATTTTTAAAAAAACAATCCAGCATTTTGCCCCATTTTCCAAACTAATTAGGGAAATGCCCATCTTTTGAAACTCGACTTTCTCAAAATCGAATTTAAAAATAAAAAAAAAATCTGGAGGCATACAGTGGCGTTTTAAGAAGCTTAAATTGACGTTTTAAGGACCTATAGTGGCGTTTTGTAACTCGATCTTCATGAACTCGAGTTCAATGCAAGTTTTTCCTCTCTTTTTTACCTATAACTCGAGTTTATGGAGCTCGAGTTACAAAACGCCACTATAGGCTTATTAAAACGTCACTATAGGTTCCTTAAAACGCTACTATAGGGTTTAACTCAATTTTGAGAAAGTCGAGTTTCAAAAGAAGGGCATTTCCTTAATTAGTTTGGGAAATTGGGCAAAGTGCTGTATTATTTTTTAAAAAATGGCAAAGCCCAATTTTTTCCAAAGAAAACCATCACATCTTTCCATTCATTGGGTCCTTCCATCAAACACATACAATGTCCCATTGTTTGTTGGATGGAATTATTTTGATTTGAGGCAACAGGGTTGGGCTCCACTGTGTCGACAATGTGTACTTTTAAAAAAAAAAATTTAAAGAAATCCAATTAATTGTTAAAATAATTTCATAAAAAAACATTAAATGAATGAAGAGCATTAATAAATTTTCTCAGCAACCAAATAGAAAAATAAAAATGAAAGGAACAACCCAATCAATCCAAAGCAGAGCCAAAATCCATTCAAACAGTTAAGTTGTTTTTTTTTTTTTTTTTTTTTTTTTTTTTTTTTTTTTTCTCAAAAAAAAAAAAAAAAAGAATTCATTTTTCTCACATTTTCTTGATAACCAAATGGAAATTTCATTTGCTAAATTCAACTATGTATAGATCCGAGAATCACACATCAACACAGATCTCATAAGCACTCAGAATTTTTCAAAGCTAGAGTCTCTGCCATTTAGCAAATCAGGTCACTTGACCAAAATTTAAATAAATAAATTAAAAATGGCCCAAAAGGATTCTTCATGAACATACAGCCCAGCACCAATATGTTGATGCAGGTGAAAGAAGTTCAAGAAAAAAACAAATGGTCTTCAATGGATTCAGCCCAGCACCAGTATGCTTGGAGGACCGTTTAGGATTTTCACGACGTACGTGCTCGTCCATAAACACCTCGATCGTGTTGTCCAGGTTTGGGAAATGGATTTAGGCCCCGGCCACTGGTTGTGCATTCAGATGAAAATTCAAAGTTGTTAAGATCGAATTCATTCAAACTGTTAAGTTTTATTTTTATTTTTTGTTTTTTGGGATTGATTCTTCTATTTATTTATTTTTTTCTATTTGGTTCCTGAGAAAATTCGTTAGTGTTCTTCATTGAAAATGTTGGGTTAAAATAGATTGACTTTGGTTAATTAATTCAATTACTCAAGTTGATTAATTAGGTCAAATTACATGTAAATCGTGGAGGTACCAACAAATTACCAAATAAACTAAATGCAGCAGAAATTAAATTGACACGGTGATTTGTTGACAAATGTGGAAAACCTCTCGCAAGGCTAAAACTCCACCGAGTGAATTTAAGGTCACCACTCACAAGAATCTACTAATTAGTATTCAAGCGGTTACAAGTATGAGGAATCTTACCACTACCCTGGTTTATCCCAAAATATCAACCTATAGTTGAACCTTCACTCCAATACTCAATTGGACTTGATCTTGTAGCAGTCTTCTTTCCTTTGTTGCACGAATCTCCAATTTGCGATTAACTCCTTTGCATGAATCCTAGTACATGATTAACTCCAGTAACTTGAATGATTGTTGTTGGCTACAAAGTTCTTCACTTCATCAACAATGAAGATCAGGAAGCACTTGGTTACAAAACCTTACAACGTACAAATGCAGTTGCTTCACACAGAGCGTATAAGTTCTAGGTCTCCGTTTCCGTACCTAATGACTTTAAAAATAAGTCTTATATATGACTAGGGTTGTGAGTAGGAGTGTCCACAGGTCGGGTTTGTACCCAACCCAGACTCGACCCGACCATCTCGGGTGGGGAAGATTTCAACCCGCAACCGACCTGGATGCAGTTTCAGATCAAGCGGGTCGAGTCGTATCGGATTTCAGGTTTTCCTTGGTCAGTTTTGGGTTTTCCGATTTCGCCGGTTTTGGCTGAAATCTGGCCGGATCTTGTCAGATCTGGCCGGATCTAACGAGATTTGGCCAATATTCCTTCATATCTATGGAAATATGGCCGAGATTTGGCAGAGATCTAAAGGGATTTGGCCAAGTTAGAGTCGAGCTTACCAGAGTTTGAGTAGATCTGGGCTAGATTCGCCAGATTTAAGCTTATCGGGGTGAGGATTTGAGCTTATCTGAGTAAAGGAAGGCCAAATGTGGCCGGATCGGAGTTGAAAAGCCCAAACATCGTCGAATTTCGGCCTTCTTTTTGAGGTTTTGCTAGGCAGGTCGGGTAGATCGGGTTTTTGAGGACGGAACCCGCCACTCGACCCGCCGAGGTCGGGTTTTGAAGATTTGGACCCATCATCGACCCGTCAGAGGTCATCATAAGAAAAGAAACCCTAAACAAACAAGTCATCATGGGCCGAATTTCAGATCTGGAAATTCTGAAATCGTAGACCTCAATAGATCGAGCTTATGTCGAGCTTGTCCATTAAACTTCGATACTAGCATCTGTTAGGACATATGTGATTCACTTGTTAGGAACATATGTCACTATTTTATGTAATTGGCTAATCCTTTGACAAAACGCACTTTACTTGTATTTGGGTAGATTTAGGATGTGTTTAATACTTCAAAAAATCTTGTTTCAAGATTAAGTGTTAAAACCATGCAAGTCTGTCCAAGATTCAAGCTGAAAAGTACAAGTTCATTAAAACTCGACAGCTAGCATCTATCGAGCTCGAAGAGTTGTTCCAGCCCCGTGGCTCGACAGCTGCTCGACAGATGGCTATCTGTCGAGGTTTAAGAAAAATAGATTTTCTGTTCTATTTTCTTCCAATCCGTGATTATGTGTTTAGGCCTTCTTTTCTCACAACCCTAGACATATAAAAGGATTATTTTAAGGGCTGTCAAAGGTGACACAAGTTGCACAAGTGCTGAGCAAAGTTTGTTCAAGCAAATTGTGACCGGAGATAGAATTCGCCCTAGTTCATCGTTCTTGTGTAGAAGTTGTTGTGTTTGTTCACCATAGGGTTTTGTAACTAAGCATCTTCTTGATCTTCATCGTTTGGATGAACTGAAGAATTTTGCAGCCAACAACCTTCTCTAGTTGGTGATTGAAGTCATGTACTAAGATCCGCGCAATTGGTTAGTCACATACTGGGAGCCGTGCATCAAAAGGAGAGATTGTCACTACAGAACAAGTCCAATTGGGTATTGGGAGTAAGGGTTCAACTGTAGGTTCGTATAAGGTACTGTGATTCCTTTACTTGTAACCGCTTGTTGTGATAATAGTAGATTCTCGAGAGTGGTGACCTTAAAATCACCTGGTGGGGTTTTTGCTGTGTTGGTTTTCCCCATTCGTAAACAAATCACCGTGTCAATTTAATTTCCACTGCACTTAGTTTAATTGGTGATTTGTTTGTGCTACCACGTGTTTGCATGTTAATTTGATTAATTAATAAACTTGGCTAATTAATCAATTAATTCATCACAATGAGTCAATACGTTTTTGGCCTATCAAGTGGTATCAGAGCAGGCACACTCTGATTAGGGTTAATCTTTGCTGTGTTGATTCATTGACCCCTGTTTGTCATGGATAGAGGACAGTCATTAATTATACATCCTTTATTTGATGGCACTAACTATGCATACTAGAAAGTACGCATGAGAGTTTTCTTGCAGTTTTTAGATGAGAAAGTGTGGTAAGTTGTTGAGATAGGCTGGACCAAGCCGAAGGAAGCACCGGCCGATTGGAATCATGCCAAGATCAAGGTAACAAACTTCAACAGCAGGGCATTGAATGTCTTATTCAATGCGGTCACTAATGAGGAGTTCAAGAAGATATCCTCAACTGAAACTGCTAAGGAAATATGGACCATTCTCTAGACAACCTATGAAGGAACTAAGGCTGTCAAGGACTCGAAGCTTCAGAGGCTCACTACAAGCTTCGAAGAGATCAAGATGGAGGAGGATGAGTCGTTCGATGAGTTCTATGTCAAGCTCAAGGACATAGTGAACTCAGCTTTCAATTTTGGGGAAACCATTCCTGAACCCAAGATTGTGAGAAAGCTGCTTAGATCTCTACCCGAGAAATTTCATGCCAAGATCACCGTGATTGAGGAATCAAAGGATATTGACAAGATTCCTTTGACAGAGCTTGTTGGTAATCTGCAGACCTATGAGTTAGGCTTGACAAGGATCGGGAAGTCGAGAAAGAGCAAGAGCATGGCATTAAAGGCCAAGAGCAGTGATACTGATGAGTCTTCAGAAGATGAAGTCCTATATTACAAGGCAATTCAAGAAGTTCATTAAGAATGCCAATGGGAAGGGTTTCGACAAGGACCGTAGGCAATCCAGTTCTTCTCAGTTCAAGAGCCAAGACAAAGGGAAGAAGGATGTTAGGGATAGCGGTCAGTACACTGTTCCCTCAGGACCAAAGTGCTTCGGGTGTCAAGGCTTTAGACATATGAAACAAGAGTGTCCTACGTATCTCAAGACCATTGGGAAGAGCAAGGCACTTGCTGTTATGTTGAGTGACACCAAGCCTGAAGATGATTCCGACAATGAGGATGATGGAATCTTGAATGCCTTCACTGACACTGTCAATCCTACTGAGGGGATTGTTGAAGATGTGGATGAAGAAGAGGACTTGGTGAAGTCTAAGTTCGAGAAGATGAATGATCAAGATGATATCCATACAGCCTATGAGAAATTGTAAAAAGTTTCTGAGAAGCATGAGAAACTTTATAGGCTGGCCACCAAGAAGCTCAGTGATGTGGAACTTGATCGTGAAGAGCTTTCCACAAAGTTTGATGAAGCCAATCAAACTATTGAAGCACTGAGGTTTGAAAATAATTTCTTGGCTGATAAGACCAAGAATCTTGAAACGGAGCTGTTTCAAGTCAGAGCTCAATTGAAGAGGACTTCAAGTGCAAAGCTTGATGAGATGCTCAGTCTTTAGAAATCTGCTTCTGATCGAACAGGTCTAGGGTATGGTTTTTCTTCTCCTAGTATTGCTTCTACTAGTACTACTATTTTTGTTCCTCCTGCTAATAATGTCGAAATTGAGAACACTAATATCAAAAATGATTTAGCTAGTGAAAACATAGACAATGGTAAATCTATCTTAGGAGCACTTCCTAAACTTGCTAAGAATGAGACAAAAACCCTAGGGCTAAGAAGGCTAACTCTCAAAAGCCTAAATAGAAGAAGCAGCATCTCTATCATCACTGTGGAGCAGCCAGTCATACTCGACCTAATTGCTATAAGTGGTTAGCCACTCAACATAGCAACGACATGATCGCATCGAGAAACCAGAATCAGTTTCCATCCTCTTTTGCTCCCCTTGGAGATCTTCTCAAAGCCCTCATATTTCTTTCGAACTTGAACGGTTTTAATTCTTCCCACTCACTGCCGGTTCAAGGGTTTACTCAAAGGAAATGTTCTTCCAAGGTGTGGAAGGAAAATGGCTCCAAGTGATTCTATCACTTTCTTCTCTCTCTTCTCGTTTTTGTTTGCATTACTTGTGTGTTTTGCTTTACTGTTTTGAGTTAGTCTAGTTTTTATGCTTTGCTTTGCTTAACATGTTTTTGTTTGTTGTTTTTAGTTTTATTTATTTTGTTTTTCATATAAAAAAAATTGAAAAATCAGAAAAATACAAAAACAGTGTGTGTTTGTGTACATTGGTACTTGTGTACTTTGGATGGCCATTGAAACAAAGTTTTCTAAATTTTGTATCTTTTGTAGCTTAGATGAGCATCTCTATGCACAACTAAGCAAGTGAGTTTTGTGGCTCGTGTTTGTGATGAGTAAAATTAAATTATCTCTTGTACTTAACACTCGTATCACTCTTTTTGACGAGAATGACTAGAAAATCCTAAAAGGAAGGCATAAATAACCATCTCAGCACTGTTGCCTGCCAATCATGAATGACATTTGTGTGCTTCGGCATAGCAAAATTGGAATGTCAAGTGCTTAACATAATTGGGTATTTCTTTTCTATCTCTTATATGCCCATGCATGGTTTGCTTAAAAGAAAAATATGCAAAGAAAAATCAAAAGTAAAAAGATCAAAATGCTTTTAAATATGATTGCAAACGTGTATTCTAGGAGATGTGGGAGTTATAGGATGTACCTCAAAGGTGATAGTCCCCATCAAATAGTTATGATTGTGTGTGAGTTAAAGTGATTTTCTCATATCTCAAATCGTCATAACTAGTTGACACATATGCAATCTTGCGATGTTTTTTACACACAACACGCAATATTCTTTGCTACTCTTGATACATGTGCAGGTACAATGTGATTTGGCCATCACAAGGTTTTAAATGTGTTAATGTATGCACACTAAACTGTCTTGACTTGTTTTTGAAATATAAAATTGGTTAGACTTATTTAGTGTGTGTGTGTGTGTTTTTGGGATTCATGTGCTTAAAAATTGTTGTTGAGAGATGATTTTGAGAGTTTAAAATGTTGATTGGATCATTGGTTAAGTTGCATGCTTGATTGCATTCATATCTGTGTTTTTCCCTTCTTGAAAAACAGTTTTAAGCAATCTCGACAGCTTCTCGACACCTCCTTGACACCTGGCTATCTATCGAGCTTTTCAACTTCTTTTTATCGCAATCTCGATAGCTTCTCGACAGCTGGTGGATCGATTGACAAAGTTTCTGACCCCTCAATAGCTTCTTGACAACTGGTGGATCGATCGAGCTTCTTTATTATCTTTTCTGTTGAATTGTTCCTCGACAGATCCTTGACAGCTGCATCTGTCGAAGCCTTTTATGCTCGACACCTATCTCGAATGTATTTGTGTAGGGTTTCTTTTCTCACAACCCTAGACATATATAAGACTTATATTAAAGCCCGTCACATAAGAGAATACAAGGAAAACACATGAAAAATGTGACCGATGCCTTATTCTCTCTTAAAGAAGCTACTGTGTCTTTGCGCCTTAGAGTTTTGTAACTAAGTGCTACTTGATCTTCATTGTTGATGAAGTGAAGAACTTTGCAGTCAACATCTTCTTCAAGTTGGTGAGTTAGTCACGTACTGAGAGCTGTGCATCATTGGTTAGTCACGTATTGGGATCTGTGCAAAAAGAGTGGCGTTCATATATTGAAGAGTTCAGAGGTTCTGAAGCGGTAGAAGGTTTCTGCTGTAAGTTCATCTACGGGGATTGTAGAGTTTAGGGATAAAGGTTTTGTACTATATTTGAAACTTCTCTTTACTATAGTGAATTGCTTTACGGGAAGGTTTCCTCCAAGGTTTTTTTACTGTGAAACTAGTTTGTTTCATTGGTTTTCTTGGGTCATTATATCTTGTCCTATTTATTTTTCCGTTGCATGATTTTGACATGATATTGATGTTTGTTTGTTTTAACAAGATTTATTCATAATAAATTTAATTAACAACTTGGGTTTAAAACTTGTTAATTCTATCAACCGAGGTCTAAATTTTCCAACACTACTTTTCTTTTAATCTCATCTAAATCTATGCTAATTTTTAACTTCTTAGGATAACTTGGAATAGGAAACAAAATATTATGATTGATAGGTATGGACCATATGTTGTTCCTCTTTTTCTTTGTATTTGGGATTATAACTTAGTTTAATATGGTTATTTTTATTAATTTTTTGACAAATTACGATGTAAAGGTTTGTATTGGATTTTCTTTTCCAGGGTTGTAAATACCATGTTTCTTTTTTTCTTTTTTTTTAATTGATACTCTATTTCTTTGTATTCATATTTACAATTTTTTTTACATAATTGCGTTTTACCCATTAAAATGGTTTGTGTTTAAAGAATTGGAATGTGTTTTATTGATTTAGTACATGATCATTTGCCTCTCATTTGTTTATTTTATTTTCTGAAGAGCTTTGTAATATTTTAAATTAAATACTACATAAATCCTTGATAATTTTCTTTTAATCTCATCTAAATCGATGCTAATTTATAACTTCTTAGGACACCTTGGAAGAGGAAAAATATTATGATTGATAAGTATTGACCGTATGGTGTTCCTCTTTTTCTTTGTATTTGGGTACCATTTATCTTCTCAAAAAAAAAAAAAAAACTTACAATTTATAACTATTGCATCCATTTTATGAGTATGGACATGCATGCAATATTTCTTCATGTTTCCATGGTAATACTAATGTCCATTACTTTGAAATTAAAAAATTCTCTCAATTGAAGCATATACCTCAACGTGATCTCATTTTTAGGAAATCTTGCAACTTAATTCAAATCATGCTATCCAATAGATATATTAAATATATATATATAATAAATATAATGATTTTGTATAGTCCAACATGAATTAAATCATATTACCTTAGTAATTAGCTTAATTAAGCTTATCTAATTCTCAAGAGAAAAAAAAAAATCTTAAAGTTATATCTTATATCTTATTGTTCAATTTGGCTATGATATGTTGCACTTCAATCCATCATACTCCTTAAATATTCAAAAATATAATAGAAATAACATAAGAAATATAATAGATAAATACAACAAGAAATCAACTAGGCATTTCTTTTATATTGCAAATTTCACTATTATAATTCTTAAATAATATGTACTTAAATATTCACTATTAGCTCTTTTAGAAATACAATCAATTTTTTTTTTTTTAACTTCCTATATATTTCTTCTATCTAATTGAAAAAACAAATCCATAAAATTCTCATTTATGAAGGAAATTATTTTCTCTGATAAAAATTTTTGGGAAAAAAATAATGAATATGGAAAGTCTTAAATTTTTCATAAACCTATATGGTAGCCCAAAAGTCCTCTATTCAAACTTACTATTATGTTACTACATTGGATTTGATGAGTTTTTTTTAAAAAAGAATATATATATTTATATATATATATATAATATTAACTATGCAACTTACCAGTTATAAATACATTTTTCAATTACCAAAACATACAAAGTCTCTTCCTCTTCTCCAACATTTCCCCTCCCTCAACACTTATGTATCGTATATACATTTTTCCTTTCCCCTACACACACACACACACACACACACACACACACACACACACACACACATATATATATAATATTTATATATGTTTTCTTTTAATCTCTCTTAAAACCAATAGGTATAGTATTTGTGATGGAAAATTTTTTAATTATCACTACATATTTGTGATATCTTTTAATCTCTCTGTTAATTATCACTAAAATTTAGAAATTGTGTTTGGCTTCATTTTGCTAGGTTCTTTTTCATGATCATTGGTTTATATGCTAGGAGTTGGGTTAAAGCTACAAAACTGGGAGAGATCAAACAAGATACAGTTGCTACATGAATATTTTAGAAAGCAAGAGTATTATTATACAAAAACAAATATGGACATATATATAAACAATTATACATTGAATACGTTTGCTTTCCCCTGCCCCTTTTATGAAATTTATTGATTGACTAAGAACAACTACACATTTTTATTTTTTGGAGAAAAGATCAACTACACATTTAGCTTCCTTAGTTTTTCACATTTTTTAAATTGTATGGAAAGGAATAATAGAAATCAATATATGTTTTGGGGAGAAAATTTTTTGTAATAGTTAATTCTCATACATGAGTTTAGTGATTATCAAAATAGAAACTATTATAATTTTGTTTAATAGTTCTTATGTGATAAAATGGAAACAAAGTTTGGATAAATTGCTCAGTAACTTCTCCAAAAATGCAAAATAATGTTAGCTTTCATATGAAACCAACAAGATTCATTTTCATGTTCTAATAAAAATTAAACATTTTCCATTTTTTAATTGTGTTGATTTTTGATACATATCTCACACTATTATAATGTATTACAAAATATTTTGTCATATATAATAATTGAAAGTAAAATGCAACATGTTTCCTCGCTAATATATATATAAATACACACACACACACAAAAAAATAAAGACTTCTTTACTTACATAAAATTTATTATATATATTACAATGTAATCACATTATTGTGAGATGAGTTTGAGACTATTACTTATAAATCTCGACTATTATTCTCATTCTTTACTTAACAAAAAATAATATGACATCAATATTATCCCGCGCATTGCGCGGGTCTGCGACTAGTAATAATAATGGTGTGGCATCATTTTATTGGTTAAACTAAACTTACATGGCAAGCTTATGTGGCACTTAACGAAAAATATGGATGGATGGGCTGTTGATGCAAACGATATAGAATTTTATGGGGTAAAATCCAAAATTTAAAATTTTAGGGTGTAAAATCCAAACACCCCAAACTTTTGGAGTGTCGTTTGCAATTTTGAAAACTCATATTTTCAAACTCACATGTCTATGTATTGTACGATACATATGATTCAACAATACGATACGATTTATACAATACTGACCTTTGTATCGGACGATTTATGAGCACTAACAATATGGATAGTATAATTATCTTTTATTTTGTTATTATTGTTATAAGTTAAGAAGCTAGAATGACAAGAAGAAATATAAATAATAAAATAATTATAATAGAAGAACAAGAAAAAAGATAGTATATGTTGATGATGATGAAGAAAATGTCAATGAAGAAATAATTTTGCGATATGAATATACCTATGATTTTATTAGATGCTTGAGTATCTTAGGATACATAATATGATACTATATACAATACAGAAAAATAAAAAATCAATTCATGATATGATTCTTGTTTTGACAACTATGATCATGTGTGTTTAAGCTCAAGTCTTGGGGAGGGCAGTTTGAAATGTGGTTTTAATAGCCATAATTGCCTCCTAATTAATTTCAACAAATAAAAACCCAATCTTTCATTTCAATTCAATTCAATTTAAAACCAAACGACCATTTTAAATTTCTAGGACTTTCTTCTTTGGTGAATTGGAGCGATGGGACAATCTTGGGCGGTGTTGCATTCTTTTGAAGATGATCCAAAAATCAAAGGTCCAGGAGAAAGAGGCCCCCACTATTACTACTAATGCCTCCATTTGTTAGCATTTTAACATTTCTAAATGAGATTTAAAATTTTTTTTCCAAAGATAGTTAAAAACTTAAAATTAAGTACCACGTTTTAATAGGCACCAAAATCTCTAAGGTGCCTAATACCTTACCCATGCATAACCAAATTATTGATTTTTTAATTTGAATTCTTTATTTAATACATGATTTTATCAAAGCTTTCCTTAGTACCCTCAAATTTTAAGTTTAAGGTTAAAATCGATTATACATAAGTGATCAATCACACATTAAAAATTTGGATGAGTGGTGGTGATTCTATTCACTTAATTTACAATCCATGCACTGTCAATTACCTAAAATATGCAAAATGCACACGCAGGGAAGGTACCCACACACTCATCACCAAACGAAAAATAGGGTCAATCCTCAGTCTGGTATCCACACTATCAAGTATTGCACTGCCCATTCTACGTACCAAACGAGCAGTTACCTCAAAGAGATCTTGCTATTTATTTGCCTGTATAGCTCACAGTCCTATTGAGTGAGTCAGTGAGAAAGGTAAGAATGATGTAGTCCTTCGTTTGATGTTAGTGGGAGGGTCTAATCCACTTTACACTACAAGAAAAATGCCTATTAGCGACCAAGAAATTTTGACGAACCCAAAAAGCCCTCTCAAAAAATCTTATTTGTGATGGCAAAATAAAGCCCTCGCAAATACTTAGTAAAATGTGAAATATTTGTGACCAACAAAAAAAACTGTCGCAATTATGTGTTATAGCCGTCACAAATACTAATATTTTGGAGGGAAATTTTCCCTCCATATTATTTGCGAGGGACAATTAAAAATCTCTCGAAAAAAGTGTATTATTTGTGACGGTTAAAAAAATGCCATCACTAATACTAAATTATTTGTGAGGGCTAAGATCGACCTTCACAAATAATCATTAAAAATGTAAAAAATTTTGGAGGGAAATGTTCCCACCAAATTATTTCCGAGGGACAATAAAAATTCCTTGCAAAAAGTTTATTTTTTGTGTGAGTTAAAAATATACCCTCACTAATACTAAATTATTTGCGAGGGCCACAATTGGCCTTCGCAAATAATCATGAAATTATTAGTTATTCTAAAATTCAAAGAAAAATAAAAAGAAATACATAAACATATAGCACTTTGTATTCTTTAGATGAACCTTTTGTTTACAGCCTAAAAAAAATACTTTTTATGTACATCCTATATATGAAAGGTCTGTCCTTATTTTCTAATAAATTTTACCCATAAAAAAATGATAGCAATTTCAACTTCAAAATGGTAGCCTGAAATTCAAAAATAGCAGCCTTTTGTACTCTTTCTCTTTCTCAAAAGTGAATAAAATTTTCTTCCCATCAAGGAAATCGAGCTTGTCCAATTGAAATATAAGCCAATCACAATATAAACATTATCAAATAAGTCAAGTCTCTTTTCTTTTTTTTTTCTTTTTTTGAGCTAAAAAGGATAGAAATGCTTTATTAGAAACAAAGAAGAATTATATTAAATAGTCCTTTTAACACGGAAGCATGAAGAAATTTTTAGCAATTACAAACAAACAACCTGTGTTTCCTTCCCATTTTGTGGAAAATGCTTATTAGATAGATGTCCAACATCAGATTTGTTCTACAAATATATTTTGATTTATGTTGTGCCCTGGACAGGAATGAACACAAAATAATAAATTAGTTCCTTCCATGTCTTAGCAACTTTAATAGCATTAAGCTATAAGGAGAGATTTAGATTTCACTTTCTCATGTATTAAAAGTCTCTAGCTTTAATTGCTGTTATATAAGCTGTATTTTAGATATCTCACCAATTTGATAAAAGATCCGTAACAAACAGGGGGAGAAGAAAGGAAAGATTAAAAGAGAATTCTAGGAATAGAAGCAGTAGAAAAAAATCCTAAGTAGAAGAATTAACAGCGAAAATTGCATACAGATGTAAAACTAGAATATAAAGGACCTCTGATCAAAATAATTTCATTTCATTTCTTTTTATTTTTTATTTTTGGCCTCATTATGTTTCATATCATTCCAAATGTTTCTTGTGGCACACAGTTGGACTCACTGCTCTGGAGATTAGATTATTAGATCTCCTTTGAACTTGAACCTAGTCAAATAGATTTATATCTACGATCTTCCTTTTGATACTATTAATGTCATTACTATTTGGAGCAGAAAGATTATACCTTAAAATTGGCAAGTCTTCTTTGAAGTCTTAGCTTGTGCTCTAATGCCTCTTAGCGACCAAGAATTTTTGATGGACCTAAAAAGCCCTCTCAAAAAATCTTATTTGCGATGGCAAAATAAAGCCCTTGCAAATACTTGGTAAAATGTGAAATATTTGTGACCAAAAGAAAAGCTGTCGCAATTATGTGTTATAGCCATCACAAATACTAATATTTTGGAGGGAAATTTTCCCTCCATATTATTTGCGAGGGACAATTAAAAATCTCTTGCAAAAAGTGTATTATTTGTGACGGTTAAAAAAAAGCCGTCACTAATACTAAATTATTTGCGAGGGATAGGATCAACCTTCACAAATAATCATTAAAATGTCAAAAATTTTGGAGGGAAATGTTCCCACCAAATTATTTCCGAGGGACAATAAAAATCCCTAGCAAAAAGTTTATTTTTTGTGTGGGTTAAAAATATGCCCTTACTAACACTAAATTATTTGTGAGGGCCACGATTGACCTTCGCAAAAAATCATTAAAATATTAATTTTTTTTAGAGATAAAAGTTATTCTAAAATTCAAAGAAAAATAAAAATAAACGTATAAACATATAGCAATTTGTATTCTTTAGATGAACCTTTTGTTTACGGTCTAAAAAAAACCTTTTATATACATTCTATATAAGAAAGGTTTGTCCTTATTTTCTAAACAATTGTACCCATAAAAAAATGATAGCACTTTCAACTTAAAAATGGTAGCCTAAAATTCAAGAATTTCAGTCTTTTGTACTCTCTCTCTCTCTCAAAAGTGAATAAAAAGTTCTTCCCATTAAAATAATGCATAAAAGATGAGTTTATAGATCAAATGGTAAATTATGTCATAAAATGACCATTTACTCTTATGAAATAAGTAAAATAATTATTCATAATATTCGCAATGAGAAGGAGATTGAAATAGAATATTTAAGGCTTATCTTTTATTGTGTGAACATTTAAAATAGTTCCTTCACTTGGTTCCCCAAGCGTGATGTCATGGTACCCTGAGCGTGACGTCGTGGTACCCCGAGCAGGATGTCGTGGTTCCCAGGGGTACTAGGCCTATAATCCATGGAACCCAGAATCTCTGGTTCCTTGGACTATAAGATCTTTCTCCATGCTTATTATGCAATGGAGTTTTGCCCTTTCCCTTTACCTCTATAGGTCCTACATAAGAACACACTATACAATATACATATCTTCAATGAAAATTGGCATGCATGTTAAGACCATATAGAACATGTAATCCAACGGTTGGATTTTCAAAATATGAATTCAATAATAAGTTACTGGGTGGTGTAACATTTTTTAGAGTTACATCAGGTGTAACTTGAACCCAACCCAATATTTCTTAATTCGATGTGAATTTTGACAAATCTACCGTTAGATTACATTATTTTCATATATTTTTCATGCTTACAAAATTTTAAGGTGATCAAAGATTAATAGTCATGTCATCAATCAATTGTCTAGATTCAAGTTTTAGTAGTTTAAAATAATGCATAAAAGATGAGTTTATAGATCAATTGGTAAATTACATCCGATTGGCATGAAAATTGGCATGCATCTTAAGAACATATAGAACATGTAATCCAACGGTTGGATTTTTAAAATATGAATTCAATAATAAGTTATTAGGTGGTGCAACAGTTTTTAGAGTTACATCAGGTGTAACTTTAACCCAGCCTATATTTCTTAATTTGATGTGAATTTTGACAAATCTACCGTTAGATTATATTATCTTCATATATTTTTCATGCTTACAAAATTTCAAGGTGATAAAAAATTAATAGTCATGTCATCAATCAATTGTCTAGATTCAAGTTTTAGAAGTTTAAAATAATGCATAAAAAATGAGTTTAAAGATAAAATGGTAAATTACATCCGATTGGCATGAAAATTGTCATGCATCTTAAGAACATATGGAACATGTAATCCAACGGTTGGATTTTCAAAATATTAATTCAATAATAAGTTATTGGGTGGTGTAACATTTTTTAGAGTTACGTCAGGTGTAACTTGAACCCAATCCTATATTTCTTAATTCGATGTGAGTTTTGACAAATCTACCGTTAGATTATATTATTTTCATACATTGTTCATGGTTACAAAATTTCAAGGTGATCAAAGATTAATAACCACGTCATCAATCAATTGTTTAAATTCAAGTTTTTGTAGTTTAAAATAATGCATAGAAGATGAGTTTATAAATCAAATGGTAAATTACATCCAATTGGCATGCACGTTAAGATCATATGGAACATGTAATCCAACGGTTGGATTTTCAAAATATGAGAGTGATAGGGGAGTTAACCCAACGGTTGGATCCAACCGTTAAAATCATATGGAACATGTAATCCAACCTATATTTCTCTCTCTCTCTCTCTCTCTCTCTCTTAGTCACGAAAAAAAAATCCGACCTCACTCTCTCTAACTCTCCCTTTCTCTCCCTTGCTGATCAACCTACCTTCGAATCGCTGTCCATCACGCTGCCGCTATCCTCCGATCTAAGGCTTTACACCGTCCAATCCGCTACTGTAGCTTTTCCCACCCATCTCGCCTCCGCCGTCCTTCATCTCCACTGGGAATCGAGCCAATATTATTGGTCCTACCCTCTGCCGCCGACACCAATAACCTCCATACCAGCCACCGCGGCCATCCCCGAACTCTTCCCCTCCCTCAGCCGCCCAAAACGCTCCTGAAGGTATACGAATCCCTAAACTTTTTTGCATGTTTTGTGCATTTATTTGCTTTGATTTTATTTAAGTTTGTGATATATTGATATTATACCTGAGTTTGTTAGGTTTTCAGCACATATATGGTATGATTTTGGACTTAGGCATTTGGGTTTGGATTGTTAAATGCTTGAATTTTGATTTAATTATTTCAGTCCAAATACTGTTCATTCGCCCTTTATTTGTAACGTGGTATTTATTGTTGAACTTGGATTTATATTGCAATAGGAATTTATAGTTTTGTGTATTGTGTGCTTGGTCCATTGGATGCCACTTAGGCCTTTTGACTACAAAGTGGTGGTGGTGCTCTCTTATCTCTTTAACCTCTGTCCTTGGTGAAGGAAGGCGTTGAGCCAGGTTCTTTGTGTAGCAATAGTGCTCACAAAAATTTGACCATAGGCAATCTTGTTAAGGGGAGTATACCATTGATCACTTGGTGTTGTGTGTGTAAGGCAAGCACTGAATCAGTGGGTCATCTTTTGCATAATTTTTATTTTGTAGACTTTTTGTACTTGCTATTTGTCACCAAGTATCTGATGCAATGAATCAGTGGGTCATCTTTTGCATAGTTTTTATTTTGTAGACTATTTGTACTTGTTATTTGTCACCAAGTATCTGATTTCATCAATAGGCCATGATACTTTACAAGCTAAGTACTTTCTTTGGCAATGAATGTTGTCTAAGTCGTGTTTAGGATGTTTATAATTTACATGCTGTATTTTTTTTTTTTTTAATTTTAGGTACTCTATATGTTAGTGTGACTATGGCTATGCTAGACATGACATGAAATTCTTTGAGTCAAAGGAAATGGGACCCCATAATGTGACTGGCATCAATATAATAGAAACTTCAGGGATTAAAGGGTGGATTGTATTTGTTTACTGCAAAAAATAATATCCAATCTTAACTGTAGTCCAGCAAGTTCTCCTATCTCATTTATTTTTCTAATATTCCATTTGAGTAGATTTCATATATATGTGCCATTAATGGCCTTAAATTACTTTTATGCTTTAGTTTTATGTAGTGTACCTAGGAGGGCATTCACATAGACAAGACCCTTCTTTGATGGATCTTGATGGTGTGACAAATTCTCATTATGGTTTGCTAGGGTCTATCTTGGGGAGGTATATAATTGTATACAACTCTACAAAATCTCTAGTTTTTAAAGTATAATAGAAGTAGCGAGTTCTATTGGATCCTATGCCACATGTCTATTATTAAAAAACATTAGGGCCTTCTATTGGATCCTCAGCTTAAATAAATGATTTGAAAATTTTGTCTTTTAACTTGCATAAGTTTGTCACATGTCTATTATTAAAAACATTAGGGCCAGTGCCACACCGTTGACAAAGGCGCTGGTCACAAGCAAGGTATTCACTTTTTCCTAATTTTTTATTTATTTTTATATGTATTCGATTTGGTTGCGGCATGTTTGGATCTGAGTGATAATTCAAAGTTTGTGACTTTAGCTCATGTGAATTGGATTTTTGTTGTGTGGTTTTGATTTGTTGAGATCTGTTTGGGTTGAATGAACTGTTTTTTGTTAATTATGAGGATGTAGTTGAAATGAAATTTGCTTAGATCTGACTGGTTTTGATTTGAGTGATCTGTTTGGCTACTTAGAAAGCTGAAGAAAAAAAAAAAAAAAAAAAAAGAAGAAATTTTTATTTCTGTAATGTTATTCTCTGAATAGAAACAGTTTTTTGAGCTGGAATTTATTTTTGAAGGCTGTTTAGTGATATGGGAATTGTCAAGCAGTCTTAAAAATATAATTTTGAAAGAGTTGGAGAAATAAAAATATAATTTTGAAAAAAAAAAGAAGTAAGATTGATTTTTTGTAACATGAGAAATGATTATTGTGTATATTATGAAGACCCAACAAAAATAGGTAGCTTAAAGGTGGCCACTTTTGCTTGTTGATGCGGGATGTTTATCGATCTTTGGACATGAGATTAATGATTAAACGCATTGTGTTTTGTTGTTATACATATTTTATGTTATAACTTAAGTATATGTCACTTTATGGATGTGTAAGACTTTAGATTTGGAGTGATTCTTACTTGCAAAATTTACTCGTTGGCGGGTGTGTAAGGCTTTAGATGCTGATTTTAAAAGATATGGACTGTTTTCCATATTTGTTTTTATTTATAAGTAGAAATGAATTATGAAACTATTTTGTATGTTATTTGGATTTTTAAGTTGTTCTCTGATTTTTTGTTTAATGAGAAATTTCTTGTCCGAGCTAAGATTGTTGGACATTGCATTATTGGACACTGTGATGGGTGTTGCAGAGAACATGTTTCAAGTTTGCTAAAATTCACAATATTTTGCTATTTCAAGGATTTCATTACTAGGTTGGGCACTGATTTAAATTGTACAAAAAACAAACTATCTTTGGCTTTTTCTTTCTTTCGATGAATGCTCTGAGAAAAGTAACGTGTCTTATGGATATAACTTCATGCAGATGCACTTGTTAGTTTATTAATAAGTTTTGTAAATATGCTTTAGTAATTTTTTTTCTTGCTTCTTTTTGAAAGCTGTTGTGATCGCTACTCTCTTGAAAGTTTTGGAGTTTTGTATAAAACTGTTCTAAATTTTCAGGTCCCAATCTGAATGGATTGTTCCAAAGGCAATCTGGTACAACTTCGGGTACTCCTATTCAGCTGCTAACAAGAACATGGCTGTCAATTGGGAGGAAAAGACATTGTATGATTACTTGCTGAACCCCAAAAAGGTATGAATCAACTCAATATAAAAGACACTGCCATAATGTTAGAAAATGCAATGATCACCTTGCATGTGTGTGTATGCAATAGAGAGAGTAAACTGAAGATAGTTTATCTTACTTTGGGAATATCGCCTTGCATGTTTTAGAGAGCGGTTTTTCATTGGTGCAAGTATATGCATTTGTGCGTGATAAATTCTTTTGGTGTGAGTATATGCATTGAAGTGTTTTGTTGTAACTTTGATAAACCAAACATGGCCTAATTCTTTTGTTTTTGTTTGTGCAGTACAATCCTGGGACTAAGATGGTATTCCCCGGGCTGAAGAAGCCACAGGATCGCGCTGACCTCATTTCATATTTGAAGCAATCTACTGCATCTTAAATACTCCCAGACTTTTAGTTTCCCAATTCCATTTTGTAGTTGTAGGAGATCCATTTTGTTTTGTTTTGTTTTTTTTTTTTTTTTTGTTTTTTTGTTTTTTTTTAAGGATGGTACTAGTAGAGATGAAGAGGACAACTCAATCAATAACATGAGGGAGGTTGAAAACAGCTTGGAGGGTAACTCAGAGGAAGACTAGTATAGATTTTGTCATAATTCTAGTTGTTTAAGTTTAAAACAAGGTTTAATTTTAGGATTTTTTTTTTTTATATTATATATTTTAAAGTTTGAACTTATATGAATTTTTATCTTTCAATTGATCAATTTTTAGTAATTATTGTACTATTGCATCAATTTTTAGTAATTATCGTATTTTTTTTATAAGCTATTGTACTGTTGCACTATGATAGTTAAACAAAAATGATATAAAATAAATTAAAAATAAATAAATAATAAAATATTTCAAAAATTATATAAAATATTATCACTGATGACATAAAAATTTAGTCATAAATGACTTTATAGTGATGACAAAGTCTCTCACAATTTATAGAATAGCGACGCCCCTTAATCCCTTGCAAAAACATTTTAAGTGACAGCTTAATGTCGTCACTATTATTCTTAACTAATTGCGATGGGTTAAAATCCCTCACAAATAAATTTTAGTGACGTCATTATTTGTCTTATCGTTAATTTGAAATTTGCAAATAACTAATTGCTAGGGTATAAAGGTCTTCACAAATAGTTATTTAACGACGACTACTTTCCCTCGCTAAAAATAAGTTGCGAGGGGCTAAAAGCTCTCACAAATAAATTTTAGCGACGCCATTATTTGTCTCTAAAAAGTATGTCAATTTGAAATTCGCAAATAACTAATTGTGAGGGTATAAAGGTTCTCACAAATAGTTGTTAATGATGACTACTTCCCCTCGCTAAAAATAAGTCGTCGACTTTTCTCGTCGTTTGGTAATATATTTGTGAAGGCGGATTTGTTTAGTAACGACAGTAGATTGCTCTCGTAAATTATCTATTTGCGAAAGTATGGTCGCAAAATCTCTTTAAGCAACAAAAACAAACACGACGGCCTTCGAGGGCCATATGCCCTCGTTAATAACCTTTTGCGACGATATTTGAATTTTCTTGTTTCAGCTAGATATCAACTTCTCCTTCTTCTTCTTCTTGTTCTTTCAGCTTCTACCTTCTAGAGCCGTTTCTGACTTCTTCTTCTCTCTTCCTTTAATTTCATTTGCTTTTGTTTGTATTGCTTTTTTCTCTCTTCCTTTAATTTCATTCACTTTTGTTTGTAGCGCTTTTTTAGGTTTGTGAGCTAGTAACGTGAGCATTAAAAAAAGGAAATTGGAAAGACTATTTTGAGACTTTGTTTCCTACAAGTCTTGAGCCCCACATGATATGATGATACATCATATCTTCTTTTTTGTCTACTTGTGCCGGTACAAATTGATGCTTTTAATTTTCTTTTTATAAAAAATGGTTATTATTATTATTGGGTAGATATTTTATATTTGGGCTTGAGATGGATATATTAGACATAGTTAAAATATGGCTTTATAGTTTTAATTGGACTATTCTAGTTAATTTTTCTATTTTGTACTAATTTAATATATTTATTTATATTTTAAATAATTATTAAACTAATTACGATGTAATTACGGTTCGACTTCAATCCAAACTCAAAAACCTTGAACCTCTCTTTTTTATGGTTCATTGAACGGTCCAGGTTTGAAAACCATGATTGTAACGGCCCAAGTTAAAAAAAAAAAAAAAAAAAAAAAAAAAAAAAAAAAAAAAAGTTTGGTTGGATATTTTTGGGACCACTCATGCCCCACCTACCACTCATTTCAATCTATTTCACTCTCTCATGTCCGGCAATCCTTCTACTTTTTGTTTCTTTCTTTTCATTTCACTTAAACACACACACTCCTCTATCATTCTCTCATCCTCTCCCACCAGTACCTCCATACCACCATTTCCAATATCATTTTTCCGGCAAGATCACCGGAAAATCTTTAAGAACTTTTAAATAACTTCACATCTTTTATTTGAGTTAAAAATTTCTAATCTTTTTGGTGAGTTTTACACTTTTGCTTGAAGTTATTTTTATCTAAGCTTTAATAATGATACCCATGTAATTTATGAGCATTGGAAGTGATATTTATATGTTTTTATGTATGGGTTTTGTATTGGTGGAATTAATTGATGAGTGGGTTTATGGTTTGTGCTAACGATGACTATCTAAGGTTTATTTATGGTGGAAATTTAGGGGTTTTGAGTTATAACATGTGATGGTTGGTAAATCTAATTTTTTCATTGTTATTGGGTTTATTTGGAGTTAGTTGAAGTTCTAAATTTCTTGTCTTGGAGGATATTTTGATTTTGCTTTCATGGGTCTTTTGATGATGTTGTGTAAATCTTATGGAAGCTACTCATAATGTTGGAGATGATATTGAATGGGTTAACTTTATAAATTGGAGTCTATGCCTTGTGAATTAATTTGTTGAGAAAGTTTGGAAGTGGAATATATTATTGATGAGGTTAAATACTAGGCTTGCCTAATTAAGTGCTTATTTGACAATTTGTAAATTGTAGCTAGATTCAATTTCAAGCTCTATGCTTATTGTGATAGGTTTGCTTGATATTGTTTAGGTTCTAGCTAATCTCCTTTGGAGCTTGGAGAATTAGGCTTTTACGGGTTGCGAGGTAAGTAGCTTTTTAATGAGATTTTTTTAAAATAATCATGTTGCATACTCTCCCTTAAAAGTTATCATGATTTTTGTAAGGTTGAATTTAATCAACCATTTTGTTGGCTTTATTCCGTGCCAAATTTGCTTGTATTTTAGTAATTAGTAACCCTGTATTTAGGTGGGAATCATGTAAGGGTAGTGAGTGAGAGAGTGTGAAGAAATGCTCAAGAATGTGCAAGGATACCGAGACTTGTGGCTGGGACTCGCGGGTGACTCGCGATTGGCAAGCCGCCAACTGCAGCACATGAGTGAAGCGTGCAGAGAAGATGAACAGTCACGCCAGCTGGAGCACTACAGGACAAAAATCCAGCCTGGCCGTTCTGTTATCTCGCGGCTTGAACTCGTGACTCAGTCAAGTCGCGAGGCCAAACCGCTAGCCAGCTCTGTTTTGAAAAACCTGACTCTTCGCATTCCATTCTCACCCTAGTATAAATACCCCTTATACCCACGAAATGTAGAGAACTTTGTGAGAGAATTTTGAGAGAGAAACCCTAGAGAAAAACAAGATTGACTCATCCCCAATCTTCACTTAGAGACTTTTCAAATTCCTCTACTCTCTTCCTCTCCATTATTACATCCTTGAGAGGTTCTTGACCAAAACCTTTTCTCACCATACCATATCTGTGAGAAGGCTGTTTGGTGCTTTGGAAAGTAGTTAGGAAGGGACCAATGGTTATTGGTTGATGCTATGGTCAAGTAGCGGAATCCGGTAAGCTAGAAAAGACAAAGGTTCGGCGCAACCTCATTGGAGCAAGAAGCTTGGAGGGCTTAGGTACACTGGGTAGATTAGGCTTGGAGGGTCTATTGATGTTCATGTATCCCAACTACATTTTCTAGTGGATTATTGACCGCTTGGAGGGCGGCGGAGAGGTTTTACGCCGAGGACTTCGGTTTTCTCTTCGATAACACATCGTTGTGTTGTCCTTGTGTTTGCATCTCTCTTCCTTTAATCTTTGTCATTTAATTTCTGCTGCGGATGTGATTTTATTTGGTTTAGATTGTTTATCAATTCGGTTATAAGCTTATGTTCATTTTCCGCACATACATTGTTTGATATTAAGCTTGAATTGGTATTTTGTAAATTGGGGGTCTAAACGTTCAAGGGTGTTTTACACACATTTTGAACATTCAATTGGTATCAGAGCGGGTGCACTTGCTGTGGTTTTATTACCTAAGTGTGATCTTAGACCCCTTAGCTATGGATGAAGCTATGGAAAAGGCTATGCTGAAATGTGATTTAAATGTTTGTGATAATGACTCTATGAGTTTGTTTAAGGGATGTCCTAATAACGAACTCCTAGAGTTATTGAAAGCAAAGAAACATGCTAGGATGTTTGTTCACATGCTGAAGTATTTTGAAAATGAGAATCACATCTTGCACAATAGCCTATATGAGTCTAATTCTTTGATTAGGAAGTATAAAAGAAGAAATAAAATTTTGTGTGATAAGATTGATAATCTGAAAAAGAAAATTCAATCCAACAAGAGCATGGAAAATGAAGATAAGTTTCTATTTGAAGGTCAAGAGTGCTTGTCTCATGCTTGCTTATTTGTGCATACTTCTTTGAAGGTTTTTAATTCATGCCTATGTTATCTTGATAGCGGATGTTCTCGTCATATGACAGGAGATAAAACATTGTTTAAGTCACTCAAAGAAAAGGTTGGTGACTATGTGACATTTGGGGATGGAAGTCATGCTCAAGTTCTTGGCAAGGGGACTATTGAGATTCCAGGATTACCTCTATTGAAGGATGTTTATACATCAAAGGGCTGAAGGCAAATCTCTTAAGCATTACTCAAATATGTGATGAGGACTTTCTTGTTCAATTCTCAAAGAAGGGGTGTGTAATTATTGATGAGGAAGGGATTCAAGTCTTGGAAGGGAATAGGACTATCGACAATTGTTATGGAGTAGTTCCTACGACACCAATTTCCTGTAGAAGTTCTCAAGTTGACATGTTGGAACTTTGGCATCAAAGGTTTGGTCATGCAAACTTCAAACAAGTGGCTAAAGTTTCGAAACTTAAGGCGGTTGAAGGACTTCCAAAATTTGGAAAGGTTGAGAAAATCATTTGTGGTGCATGTCAAATGGGAAAGCAAACAAAGGCAAGTCATCAAAAGGTGAATGTGATTGCTACTTCTCGATGGTTAGAGCTCTTTCATGTCGATCTAATGGGGCCCACAAGAACTGAAAGTCTAGGGGGAAAAAGATACATTATGGTCATTGTTAATGACTTCTCAAGATACACATGGGTGGAATTCCTTAGGGAAAAATCAGAAGCATGTGAGAAAATGGAGCTTCTATGCAAGAGGGTTCAAAATGAAAAGGGGATGTCTATTGTCAAGATAAGGAGCGATCATGGCAAGGAATTTGAGAATGCACGATTTGATTCTTTTTGCGAAAAGAATGGGATTAAAAAGGAATTTTTAGCTCCTAAGACTCCTCAACAAAATGGGGTAGTTGAGAGAAAAAATCGGGTAATTCAAGAGATGGCAAGGGTCATGCTACTCAACAAGCAAATTCCACAAAAGTTTTGGGGAAAAGCTGTGAACACTTCATGTCACATTGGCAATAGAATATACTTTCGAGTAGGAACGAAGAAGACCGCATATGAAATTTGGAATGGGAAGAAGCCAAAAGTGAAGTACTTCCGAGTGTTCGGAAGCAAGTGCTACATTCTCAATGATTGGGAGAATCTTGGGAAGTTTGATGCGAAAAGTGATGAAGGTATCTTCCTTGGGTATTCTACTAGCAGCCGGGCATACAGAGTCTACAACAAGAGAACAAAGACAGTAATAGAGTCCATCAACGTGACAATTGATGACGCTATAACAAAAACAGAGATGGTTGATGATGGAGAAGGGCCAAGCATTAAAGAATCCATTGTTAAGGTTGAAGCCCTTGATATTGAGGTTGAAGGATACACACCGAAAAAGGAATCAACTCCCGTAAATTCAAGAGTGGAGACTAGATCAATATCTAGAATAGCAAGTCCTCTCACTCCTCCGGAAGTTCACCCTCCTTTCTCTCGGAATGATGAAGTGTCCACTTTAAAGAAACCATCATCACGAGTGGTTAAAAACCATCTGGAAAGTAACATTATTGGATTTTTAGATGAAGGCCTTCGCCTTAGAAAGGGAAACACACTTCTAGCCAATCATGTGACATATCATTGTTACCTAGCTCAATTTGAGCCGAAAAAGGTAGAAGAAGCTCTTCAAGATGAAAATTGGGTTGAGTCAATGCATAAAGAGCTGAATCAAATTGTGAGGAATGATGTATGGGAACTTACTCCAAGGACTGAAGGTGTTCATGTCATCGGCACCAAATGGATCTTAAAAAACAAGACTGATGAAGATGGAGAGATTATTCGGAATAAATCTCGGTTAGTGGCTCAAGGATACACTCAAGTAGAAGGAGTTGATTTTGATGAATCCTTCGCTCCTGTGGCAAGGCTAGAGTCTATTCACATTCTCATGTCAATTGCATGCACCATGAACTTCAAACTATACCAAATGGATGTGAAGTGTGCATTTCTAAATGGCTATCTGAATGAAGAAGTGTTTGTTGAACAACCCAAAGGTTTCGAAGATCCTCACTTTTCGGAACATGTACTGAGATTGAAGAAAGCACTTTATGGGTTGAAACAAGATCCAAGAGCTTGGTATGATCGGCTTACTTAGTACCTCCTGAATAAAGGATTCAAAAGAGGGTATGCTGACCGAACTCTGTTTGTCAAAAATGATGAGGATTATCTTCTCGTAGCTCAAGTATATGTTGATGACATAGTCTTCGGAGCTACTATTGATGCCCAAGCCATAGAATTCTCTGAGGAAATGAAGAACGAGTTTGAGATAAGTATGGTGGGGGAGCTTACATTCTTCTTAGGTCTTCAAGTCAAACAAAGGAAGGAAGGCATATTCATTTCACAAGAGAAATATGCTCGAAACATAGTCAAAAAGTTTGGTTTAGACTCCAAGAAGCATGCCTCTACTCCGATGAGTTCATCTACGAAGCTCAATGTTGATTCTTCCGGGGTAGAAGTGAGTCCAAAATTGTATAGGAGTATCATTGGGAGTTTACTTTATCTCACGGCAAGTAGACCGGATATTGCTTTTAGCGTGGGTGTCTGTGCTCGATATCAGGCTGCTCCGAAAGAATCTCACTTGACTGCAGTGAAGCAAATCATAAGATATGTCAATGGAACTCCAGATTATGGCTTGTGGTACTCAAAGGACTCTAATGCTTGTCTTCCTGGTTATTCAGATGCCGATTGGGCTGGAAGTGTGGATGATCGAAAGAGTACTTCAGGTGGCTGCTTCTACCTTGGAAACAATTTTGTATCTTGGATGAGCAAGAAACAAAATTTCGTGTCTCTCTCTACAGCTGAAGCTGAGTATATAGCTGCTGGAAGTTGTTGCACAGAACTACTTTGGATGAAGAAGCTACTTCATGACTATGGGATTCCGCAAGATATAATGTGTCTTCTGTGATAACACCAGTGCTATAAATCTCTCTAAGAATCCAGTTCAGCATTCCAAGTCAAAACACATAGAGATATGTTACCACTTCATTCGGGATTTGGTGGAAGATAAAGTTGTATGTCTTGAATTCATTCATACGGACAACCAAAAGACAGATATCTTCACCAAGCCTCTCGATGGTCCACGGTTTGAATCACTCCGTAAGACCATCGGTGTTGGTACAATTCCTTGAATCTCATGTATGATGTGTGCTTTAATTCTTTGTCTTGTGTTGATTTCTCTACTTTAGAGCACACACTACTTTGTTGGTTGTCTATATAGCTTGTTCTGCTTGTTTGTTTTTGTTTTAAATGTTTTTACATTGTTGTTTTTTTATCAATCTTTTCCTTCTTGTGTGTCAAAAATCCAAAAACCACATAAAAAGTAGAAAATCCAAAAAGTTTGATCGACATTGTTGAGTTTTGTCTCAAAATATGTTTTACCTTGTACCTTTGTGCAAATGGCTTTGTGCATCTACGAGCATAGCTTGTTTCCTATGCACTCATATCTTTATGGGAGAAATTTTGAAATCTATGTGACTGTTGTAAATAGATCTTCAACCTTGTCATGAATGACCAGTGAATGATTTTGTTGATCTTGAGATATGCATAGGCTTGTGCCTATATATCTTCCCACTCTTTTATTTTACTGTTTTTGCTAAAAGAGCTCATCAAATGTAAATCTCCAAATGAAAAGAGATATTGAGCTGCAAAAGCCTGTCGCACATACTAGTATTTGACTAGGAAAAAGGGAAAGCGACCAAAAATAAAATTGTATTGCCCAAAAAGCCAAAGGCTAACTCATTAAGTGAAATATCAAAAATTTCAGGCATCGATCTCTCAATGAGATGTGTTGATTCAAAAAGATCAAATGATATGTTGAACATGGAGCCAAATGAAAAGCTTCAAAGATATTGTACTCAAGCTTATGTGGGAGGTCATATATGCATATTTCTATAATTGAGATGGGTCACATTATCTAATGCTAGTTGTGTATGCCTTGATTGAATTGATCATTGAAGCTTCACATTAGACTAAGGACTATCTCATTTTTGATATTCACACACAACACACATGTCTATGTTCAATGAATGCCATATTCATTCGTGTGATTGTACTTGATTAAATGTGTTTTCACATGCTCAATCTTTGTTGATCAAACACAAAAAGATTTTTGAGTGTTTTAGTTGTTTTTGGAAAGTACTTTGTTTTTACAAAAATTGTCAAAATTTTCAAAAACTGTGTTGCCTTGTATTGGCGACTCAGTCGCGGGTTGGCCCAGTCGCATGCTCCAGTCGTGAGCCCACTCAGAGATTTTCCGCGGCTCACTGGCAGGTCATTGCCCCAGTCGCGAAAAATACTTAGAATATTTTTCAAAATCTGGTTTTTCATGTTTTTCGCGACTCATGTTGGCGACTTGTTCGCTGGTGGAAGGTTCAGTCGCGAGGGGTTTACAGAGATTTTCACGGTTTAGCTCGCGACTTTCTCGCTGGTGGACCTCCCAGTCGCGAAAAACACTTAGAAAATTTTTCAAGAATCTTGTTTTCAAAGTGTTTCGCTGCTTACCCTAGCATCTAGCTAGCGACTTGACTTAGTCGTAAAAATCGCGTGTTTTTGCAAAAACAGGTCTGCTTTTTAAATCCTTTTGGGTTCCCCTCGAACATTTTGACTGTTCATTGTCTTCTCTCTCTCAAACCCATTGTGTTTTACACATAAACCACCATTTTCGTCATCTCCTCACCTTCAATCTTCAAGAAAAAGGTATGGGTTTTCTCATTTTCTTTCAGCATGTCATATTCCTTGTCTTGATTTCTTGGTTTGTGAGTTATTATTGAGATTTGAGATCTATTGTTGCTTGAATATGGGTATCTGCTCTTCCGGTGAAATTGGTGTGTGATTTTTTTTTTGATATGTAGTGGTTTACTCTGTCTTGTATGAACAATGTGTTATTTGTGGCACATATACACTCATTGTCATGATTGAGGGTTATATCTCAAGTTTTTAGGGTTTTCTACATCATCCATGTTTTGGGACTAACCAAATGCTAATAATGTCTGTTATCTTGTGTGGTTTTCTTTTTGTGAAACATGATGTAGTGTGAAAATGTCTCCATTCAAGAGAGCAGCTGTGAAAGGGGGCAGCAGCAAAGGGAAAAAGTCTGTAATCGATGTTGATGACCTCTCACCTAGGCCAAAGAGGTACCGTTCACTGTCAGAAGTGTTTGATCCCAACAAGTTCAGATCCTATGCTGCTTTTTAGACCTATAAGGATTATTTCAGAGGTGTGACACCGCTGGTTGAAAGGGCCGTTGATTAGCAGTCTCTTTTTGAAACGGACATCCCTACATGGTTTGCTCACAAGGATTGGAACTACCTTCTCTTCGACCTTGATGAAACATATGAGAACTTGGTAAAAGAGTTTTATGCCAATGCAATTGTTGAAGGCAAAGAACTCAAGTGCTGGGTTAGAGGAAAAAGTTTCTCAGTATCTCCCGTATATTTGGCAGAGATCCTTCACATCAACTGACCAATGCTGAAGAACCCACCAGTTTATGATGACTTATATCCAGATGAGGACCTACTTCGGGATGCTCTTGGAAAAGATTTGGAATTCTCTCCAAATGGGAACTCAGTCAGTGTTTCCTCTCTTCCTCCGAAACTGAGGGTGCTTACAATAATCATGTTCCATAATTTATATCCTTTATCCAGCACCGGATACATGAATCTAGGGCGTGCTTTGTTCCTTCATGATCTGATCTCTGATGTAGAAATTGACATTTGTGCTCATATATTTCAATTTCTGTGCAAAACTGTTTTACGAACTGAATACAGGACATGCATTCCTTTTTGTTGCCTTGTTTCGAGGATTTTAAAGCTCAAAGGCATTCATCCATCTGAAGATAAGTCTCCCTACCCGAAACCCAGTCCAATCAACATGCATACATTCAACGCGAGCATTGGTCATAGCAAAAAGGGAATCAAATCAGAGACTCAAGCTTCTCACAGTGGGTCACACTCTAGCTCATCCTCCTTTAACGAGAAACTAGACAATATTATGGCATCTGATCACGAATTGAGCACTAAGGTGTCCGGACTAGCATCTATCTTGCACCATCATAACAACCGGTGTGATATGAAGTTCACTTCTCTCCAAACTCAATTGGACCAAATTCAAAGAAAGCTAGAAGAAGATGAGAACTAGCTATTCCTTGACAAAAAGGGGGAGATGATGTTGATAGGGGGAGCTTGATTAAAGGGGGAGAACTGAACCTGAGCAAGCAGGCTTATGTTTAATATTTTGTTTCATATTAGCATATTTTAGTGTTTATATTATGTTTTTCAGTCTATTTACCGTACATGTAGTTGTACTTTGCTTTTGTAAGCTTTTTAATTTATACCTTGCTTTGTAGCCTTGTACTTGTTAAATGTTATGCATTTTTCTTTAAGTACTTTCACTCTTGTGCCATAGTAGGATTTTATTCCTAGATGCATATACTTCATGTATTGTGCATTGGTTGAGTGTTGGACATGCAAGTGATTTGCATTGAGCTTATTAGCTTGTATGTCTGGATGTTCATTCCAAGTGTGAATGAGCATTGTGGTCACTACTTATAGTGATTGTTCCTTTTTGGTCAAGCCATGGTTTATTACTTATATTCCGTTTTGCTTGATCGCATTATGCTTGCTCCATATGCATTACAAGTTTTCTGCATACAATGATCATATTGTGTTATTGTGTTTCAGGAGTTACTTGTTCTTATGGTTCAAGAGCTGCACAGATTCTAGAGTTAGGTGTGAGTGAGTTATGTTCAACTGTTCCCAACTCACATGTTAAGTCTAGAGTTTGTTTTAGGGGTTTTGTCACGGAATAGCCAAAGGGGGAGATTGTAAGGTTGAATTTAATCAACTATCTTGTTTGTTTTATTCTGTGCCAAATTTTCTTGTATTTTAGCAATTAATAACCATGTATTTAGGTGGGAATCATGTAAGGGTAGTGAGTGAGAGAGTGTGAAGAAATGCTCAAGATTGTGCAAGGATGCAGAGACTCGTGGTTGGGACTCGCGGGTGACTCGCGACTGGCAAGCCGCCAACTACAGCACACGAGTAAAGCGTGCAGAGAAGATGAACAGTCACACCAGCTGAAGCACTACAGGACAAAAATCCAGCTTGGCCGTTCTGTTATCTTGCGGCTTGAACTCGCGACTCAGTCAAGTCGCAAGGCCAAGCCGCCAGCCAGCTTTGTTTTGAAAAACCTGACTCTTCGCATTCCATTCTCACCCTAGTATAAATACCCCTTATACCCACGAAATGTAGAGAGCTTCGTGAGAGAATTTTGAGAGAGAAACCCCAGAGAAAAACAAGATTGACTCATCCCCAATCTTCACTTAGATACTCTTCAAATTCCTCTACTCTCTTCCTCTCCATTGTTACATCCTTGAGAGGTTCTTGACCAAAACCTTTTCTCACCATACCCATATCTATAAGAAGGCTGTTTGGTGCTTTGGGAAGCAGTTAGGAAGGGACCAATGGTTATTGGTTGATGTTATGGTCAAGTAACGGAATCCGATAAGCTAGAAAAGACAAAAGTTCGGCGCAACCTCGTTGGAGCAAAAAGCTTGGAGGGCTTAGGTACATTGGGTAGATTAGGCTTGGAGGGTCTATTGATGTTCATGTATCCCAACTACATTTTCTAGTGGATTATTGACCGCTTGGAGGGCGGCGGTGAGGTTTTACGCCGAGAACTTCGGTTTTCTCTTCGATAACACATCGTTGTGTTGTCCTTGTGTTTGCATCTCTCTTCCTTTAATATTTGCCATTTAATTTCTACTGTGAATGTGATTTTATTTGATTTAGATTGTTTATCAATTCGGTTATAAGCTTATGTTCATTTTCCGCACATACATTGTTTGATATTAAGCTTGAATTGGTATTTTGTAAATTGGGGGTCTAAACGTTCAAGGGTGTTTTACACACATTTTGAATATTTAATTTTGAGTGGAGTTGTGGTGTGTCTTTGTATTAGAACCCATTTCCCTCTCCCTTGTGTGTGTGTGTGTGTGTTTGTTTCTCAAAAAAAGAATGGGTAATTGTCCCACATTGCTTAAGAGAGTGTGTTGTGTGTAGTATAACTTGTTCCACCCTCCCTTAAAAGTTATCATGGCTTTTGAGTGAAGTTGTGGTGTGCCTTTGTGTTAGAACCTCTTTCCCTCTCCCTTGTGTGTGTGTTTCTCAAAAAAAGAATGGGTAATTTTCCCACATTACTTAAGAGAGTGTGTTGTGTGTAGTATAACTTGCCCCACCCTCCCTTAAAAGTTATCATGGCTTTTGAGTGAAGTTGTGGTGTGCCTTTGTGTTAGAACCCCTTTCCCTCTCCCTGATGTGTGTATTTGTTTCTTAAAAAAAAAAAAAAAAAAAAAAAAAAAATTCCTAAAATCAGTAATCCATCCCATCTCCCTCTTCTCCATCCTAAAACTAATAAAGTTTTGACGATTTATTGACTATGACTATAACGGCAGATTGGCTTCAACTTCCAGGTGCTTGGATTCTTCTGATGGTGGTAGCCCCTAGTTTATTTGCAGACACCATAAGAGACAACTGGGTTGGCGTGTTACTGTTAATATGCCTTGCCATTGTGTGTTATTTGCTGCAACAACACATACGGGCTGGTGGGTTCATAAATTCTTTCACAAGAGCCAATGGTCTATCAAACACAATTGGAATAGTCCTGTTTGTCTATCCCGTTTGGCACTGGCACTTGATGTGCTATGGGCTCACTCTTAGCAGCATTTGATTGTTTTGTTGCTTGCAATTTTAGAACCTATTAGTTTTCCCAAACTTATCTCACGTGTGCATATTTTAATTTAGTTTTTTTTTTTTTTTGAAGTGGTGGTACAGTTGGTAGTTGATGTAACATAAAAAATAATCTTATATTGTTCTATTTGACACATCAGTTTTTTCTATCCAAGAGATAACAACAAAGACTATGTTGACATAGCACTAAAAATGTTAGAGGCTAAATTGACACGATTGAAATGTTATGAACTAAATTGAGCTATGGTGTAAAAGATAGGGACTAACTTTGTAATTTACCCTACAATTTATATATACTGATTTAAGAGGTTCATATCAGTACATTAAAATGAAATGAAATGAACAATTTATTACAACATACAAGCACTCAGAGAGAGAGAGAGAGAGAGAGAGAGAGAGAGAGAGAGAGAGAGAGAGAGAGAGAGTAGTTTCTTCAGATGGACCTGTGGTAATAGTTAGAGCATTGAAATGTCAAACAATACTAGGAAGAAGAACAGGAGACAGTAACTATAAGCAAATATTGAAGAAGCTGGTGGCTTCACCTTGAAATTCATCTTCATTGCCTCCTATTTTACATGAAAACTAAAATATTTATTTGTTTAAATATATATATATATATATTTGTTTAAATACTAAATGTGCTCTTATGATAATTGTTAATAAATCATTTTAAGAAAATTTTGATACAACTTTTATGGGAAATAGAAAAAGTTGTCAAAACATTAATTTTCCTAAAGTCACAAGTTGCGTCACCAAGGCTCAAATGTTAGCAGGCAGAGTTTTCTTAGATTCACCTAATAAAAATTGAACAATAGCAGCACAAACGCAAAACCACACTTCACAGAAGCTTCAATTTTCAGCCCTAGCTAAATATATCCATCATTACTGTGTAGATGAGTTTGAAAACTATTTTAAATATCATGTTCCAAATACATGTTCCCCTCATAAAATTTTGTGGAACAATCAATTTTGGAGGCGTTTGATTTGCCGTGATGTTACATTATGCCGTAATATTACATTATTGTAATATTACATTAATGTAATCTCAATACAAGAATACAACATTACATTTTTTTTTTTTTTGAGAAACAACATTACATTGTTTTAGAATGTGATGAGATTAAGATGATGTAATATATTTTGTAATTTTATATTATGATAATGTTAGAAAAAAAGAAAAAACAAAAACAAAAACCTTAATGTGACATGATCGTAATGTGCATCACATCAAGGATCAATCACAGCGAACCAAACACCCCCTTTCTGTTTTTTAATGGAGGTGGTAGTATTGTGGTGGCTAAGAACCATATAAGCATGTACCTCAACTAGCATTTCTTGCTTCATTTAGGGTTTGAAATTCTCATACCCTCAATTATTAATTTATTAAAAAAAACCAAAAAACAATTTTATGTTTTTTTTAATGAATAATTTCACATAATTAAACTATGAAACATAAAAACATACATGCATATATAGAATGAGAAAGAAAAATGGTTTCTTATCAAAAAAGAAAAAAAAAATGGTAATAAGGATCAAATTTATCACTTGTGTTTTGGTGTCCGTTTCTGTTTTTCTAATTGAATGAAATATTTGGTACTAATATATTTTGGCTTATTATTTGCAGATTTCCTCTAATTATATGTAAGATGCATGTAACTTGCAAAAAAAGATATAACATTTACGAAATAGATATTTCTAACTATTTACAAGTTTATACAATATATCTTAAATGAAAAAAAGTATGTGCTAAGATTTTTTTTCTTCTTCTTTTTAAGTTTGTACTATGTCATATGATATAATTTAGAATTAATTAATATATTACAAATTCAAATATATGAAAAAAATAAAATAAATCTGCATTATAAGTTAATAAGTGAGGAAATGGGGGAGAAGAAAAATGAATGAGAGTCTTTTTGTTGAGAGAGAGAGAGAGAGATGAACAGGAGTAAATAGGTTGATATATGGAATGAAGTTGATAATTATATAATAGTATAATTTTTGGTTTATTTTTAACTATACTTGTGTGATTATCCCTATATATATTGATTATTTGAATTGAAGAAGAGCTTATGAAACGATATGCTATTGTATAAGGGTCATGTTAATAGGTATCCCTAGAGTATTTGTTAATAGATCATTTGAAGAAATTTTCAATACTACTTTCATGTAAAATATATAAAGCTGTTAAAAAAATTCATTTTCTTTTTTCTTTTCTCATAAAAAAGTTTCTTAAAATATAAACTAAACCAATTCTCATACATCCCCTTACAAATCCTACCCATCTCCATTAGGAACCACTCGGTTCCTAACATATTCCCAAATGGACACTTAAAGGGTGATATTTTCATTTCTGCCACAAAAAAGAAAAAAGAAAAAAAGAATAAAGAATTCTTTTCATATGGGACATAGGAAATATTCAAGCTAAACTGAACAATCAATATCAGGGGAAAAATGGCTAAAGAGCCTTAATTTTTAAACTATGAAGCCAAACAGCCCCCTTTTCAAAACTAGCCCAGATAGAATTTGATATTAGCAATGTCGAGCTCCATGCGTATTCTGCCACTTAAAATTTTATTTTTTTGAAAATTTTGCGTAAAACTTGACATTTCTAATGTTGAGTTCTAAAAGGGTGATAAATGCCCTTTTGCTAGAAAGTTTGAAAATATGGTTGTTTCAATACATAGTTTAAAAGTTAAGACTATTTAGTCATTTTTCCCACCAATATCAAGTTCCAGATGTATAATAAAGGCATGCAATGGTAAGTTTTAACATGGTAAGCTTTGATCATCACTTCTTCTTTTTTCTTTGCAATGTAACACCGGAGGAGAGTTCATATATAATTTTCTTTTAAAGTTCAAATAAATTAAAATTTTAAAATTTGACATGTCAATTTGCTTTTCTCTAAGAGCTAACATGACATCATTATTTTAAGGTTTTTGTTAGTGGATTATGACATGGTATAATTTTAATAAATTATTTTAAAATGAAAGGTTAAGATTAAAAGAAAGTTATATGGTAGAGTATAAGAATTAAAGAGAATCTTGATTAAAATAGAGAGGAATCTGTTACAGAAAGCTCAACATTTGCCTTCTAAATTAAAATTTGTAACAAATTTAAGAAAACAATATCATTTTGTCACAGAAAGGGGGAAAATTAAAATGAGAATCCTTGTTTTACGAAAAATTATGTTACAAAATTATGTACAAACTTACACAATATATATATATATATATATATATATATATATATATACTGAAAGTCCAAGATTCAAGGAAAAAATTTGAATTTGTTAAATGTACGATATTGTGAAAATTCAATGGAAAATTGTGTACATTAGATGTACACACACACTATTTGCTTTTCTTTAATAGCTAATGTGATATTATTACTTTAAGGTTAGTGTATTATGACATGGTCTAATCTCAACCCTTTATTTTAAAATGAAAGGTGAAGACTAGAAGAAATTCACATGGTAGAATACCTTAGGAACACTAGAGGATCTTAGTCCAAAATAGAGAGGATTCTGTTACGAAAAGCTCAACATTACTTGAGGGGCCCATTCCTCCTAGCATTTCGGTCTTAAGCAATTTAACAGAGCTGTGAGTTCTGTGTTCTATGTTAAAAGTTGTTGAGTTGCATAATCTCTACAATAATTTCATGTGATTTTAAACTATTAAAATTTATAGCCAAAGAAAATAACAGTTATTGATGGTGCAATATCATGCAGAAGGATTAGTGACTTACATGGAGTGGGTTCACTTTTCCCGAACCTACGTAACATGGGAGGCCTGATAAGATTGTAAGGTTTTTATGTTGTAAAATTATCTGCAATTAGAATAATACACATGTTATAGCAATTTTGCTTATATGAAGTTGGTTTATGTTTCAGGATGTTGAGAAGCTGTAATATCTCAGGACAAATCCCTGGATATATATCAGGAATGACACAGCTGAAAATTTTGTAATTTCTCTGTTCATTCTTCTCTTTAATTTTTAGTGAATTACAAAAAGATTGATAAATATTGAGAAAAATATTAACACTTGAAAGGTATTGAAGTTCAAAATGTGTGGACTTAAGCTACATTGCAATTGATAACTTGCTAAATTCTAATTTTTGAGACAAGAAATTTTGAGACCTTTAATTCCTATCTTGACAAATAGATTATTGTATAGTATTAGAATTAGTATCTCAAGAGATATGATCTGAATTTATTGCCTCTTTCGTCTAGTGATTGTAATTTAAACTGCTAAGACAGAATGTTAGCCAAGGATATCTACAGATAAGAACGATAATGACATTATGATGTTTAAGAAGACCTTTAATCTCATTAGTTTGGTATATACCATGAAAACCTATTACAATCTCCAACGTGGGTGTGAGAAACTGAAAATGTTATACTACATAATACATTGATAAAAGATAAAAGTGTCAGGTGGAGCCCAAAATTCATGATAGGAAAGAAAGAATAGTAACATAAAATTAAGAGAGGTCGTATGAAATATGAATAATAAGTAAAGTTTGGAGGACTAGCTGTATACTTTTCTCAATTTCCATAATATAACAGAGATTGAGACAATTTGTAAGGTCATTCAAGAAGAATTAAAGTTGAGACTAGTTGTTTAGGTGTACACTATACATAAATATTTGTTTTGGATTGTATGTAATTAGACAAATTCTAGATGATTATGCCCATGCTATTAGCTGCCACATGTTTAAAGATCATTTGACTGATGCCTACTTGAGTTACTCAGTACAGAAATGCCCTTGTCAGATACATGCTTAGTACTCTTCAATTATGAATGGAAACTATAATAGATTTATAGCTCCATAGATTAAGTATGTGAACATATTATCAGGTTCTCCATCAATCTGCTATACCTAAATTTATGTTATTTTCTAGGTCCATTCAAATTTAGGGAACAAGCATGTCTATAAGTTCACCATGTTGACTTGGACAGTTATTTAGCGTACTGACATCTGCTTTTTCCTTTTGCAGGGATCTTAGCTTCAACAGATTGGAAGGAAACATTCCAAATTTGGAAGTTCTAACTAGTTTGGACACCATGTAAGCAATCGAAATTCATGCGGTGGCCAACTTACCACCTGATCCTGGGGCCATTTATGTTAAGCTGGACATACTATGTTGGCCTGCTTCCTAAAGCAATTTAACTTTTGAGATTGTTGATTTACCAACATAGTGTAAGAGCCTGTTTGTCTGAAAGGTTTTTGGAATGAAACATTATGGTACAAAGTCATGTCTGAAAGGTTTCATACAAATAGAGTCAGCTCGCAAAAGTTTAAAAACAAAATTTTCTTTTATGTACATTCAAAACAGTAACAATATTTGTGTTTCTAATCACAATGTGATGATTTGATGCTCATTGGATAGATATCTGACAAAAAACTTGCTCAGTGGGCCAATTCCAGACTGGATTAAGGGCAGAGATAGCCGCTAGTATGTTTTCCGTCTTAACTTCTACACTGAATTTGCATGATATTTCCATTCATTTATATTCTTTATTTGCGACAGTAGAAGCATATTCTCTTAAGGTGCTAAGCATAATGTTTTATATCCGAAAATGTATATACCTAATTTAGATAATGGTTCATTTCATGACCTCTTTAGGGGTAAGTTGCGGAAAACATTCTCCACATAATGGGTTAATAATCCCATTTTTCTTGCAGCTTAATTTGCATTTTTCTACATGTAGCGTCACCTTGAAAGAACACCATTATTTTGTTCCATTGTTCAATGTTTGTTATCTAGAAATGCTTAGTGGGAGTGGCTGAGTGGGCCTAAATTGATCTTGTTTTAGCTTTTGATAAATCCAGTTTGAAGTTTTAGAAACGCTATATTATGGTAGATATATAGAACACAATGCTGTTATAGAATACATGTAACATATGTCTTTCTTAGAACATCCAGAAGGATGGTATAAATCACTGAATTGGTTAATTATTTAGCTAATTATGGAAAGAAGGAACTCAGTTTGTATTAATTGGTGGTTAATATGGTCATAAGTTTGTATATAACTCAAATTTCCTCTTTCAACTTCTGTACATATTAGATCAATTGTAGCATTAAGATCAATTTATATCAAAATTCATGAAATATCAGATCAATTGTAGCATTAAAATCAATTTATACCAAAATTCATGAATGTGTAATTTTATGTTTTGGAAGATTAAAGGAAATTATGTTTTCATGCAGTCAAATAGATATCTCTTACAATAATTTTTCTGAAAGCTCTGCGCCAAACACTTGTCCAGACACCTTGTAAGAAACTTTTTCCTCTAAAAATCAACCTACTTGAGCTTTCAACACTTTGCTTTATTCATTTACTTCTTCTTCTTCTTCTTTTTTTTTTTTTTTTTTTTTTTTTTTTTTTTTTTTTGTGGTAATTTTTCTACTAGTCCTTAAGGTTAGCAGTTGTATGGATCCTAATTAGTGAAGGAAGAATTGGAGTAATTCAAGGTAGTTGTGGACTCCCAAGAGAAGGTAGAGAGAGTTTAGAGAGAACTAGCTTATCATCTATATCTATATATATTTAAAAGCTGAAGCGTAGTATTTATTGTTGTTATGCTCCCGTTGAGCCACATCAGCGTTCATATCATTATCTTAATTCTTTCCAATTTTTCTATAATTGTTTTTAACATTTATTTTTTTAATATTTAGACTCTCCAACTTTTCTCACTCCCTTACCTTTTCATCTCCCCACTACCATCTACATTAATATCATTCTTCATCTTTCCCTTCATCTTCCTTTATTCACACCCTCTTAATATAAATTTGTCTCTATCTCTTCCATTCTATACATTGTTTTCCCTCACAAACAAAAGGTTGTTTCTCTCTCTCTCTCTCACTCTCAATTTTTTGGTGGATTTTTTTATTTTTTATTTTCTTGCATCTCTTCTTTAGGTTGATTTTTTTATTTTTTAAAACTCTACTTTGGGTTAATGTGATTTAGTTTTGTTTTTTAAATTGATGTTGTTGTTGTTCTTTTTCCTCTTTAATTGTTAAATGTTATCCTATTGCATTATAAGGAATTGAACATAGCATAAAAAATATTATTCTATTACATAGCATGATTTGGATAATTTGGTTTTTATTCTGTTACATTGCATGATTTTTTATAGTGCTCAATTTAGATGTTAAACTATGAGACTGTACTAATTTTTGTTTATTTTTTAATTCTTTGTGGCGGACAAAGTACTTTTAATAGTTGTATTAGAAGTACTCTATAATGTCATTTATTTAGAGAAAATCAAAGGTTTTGCTTAGCCAAATGAAAATAATCGAATGGGTGACAAATTTTAGCTTTTGAAATTTTATTTTTATTTTTATTATTATTATTTTATAACAATGCATATATAGAAATTTAATTCTTAGATTTTGCTAATTATTGTTTATTTGATAATATGTTTTGGGTGGACGAAATTACAATTTCTGCAAAGAAAATAACCTTAATAGATTATCAGCAACAAAGTGTTTTCCTAATTGGTCTAATTAATCATTGTTAAGTTTTATTAATCTCTTTAGTTATGTTTTTTAGTGTTTTGGATTGTAGGCAGAAAAAATAAGGTTTGAGAAAGTTTGTTTAAAACTAAAAGAATAATTTCAAAATTTTATAATCTTTTTAATGATTCACAAAATGTTATAAATAACTTTTATTAAAAATGAATATTTATGTTAACTTGCCTTATGAATTTCTGAGAAAAATTGTATTGTTTTCATTTTGGAACGACAAAATTTATATTTATAATTTATGATTGTTCCTATATTACATTTATGATTATTCCTATAATAAATAAAAATATGATTATTGTGGTGGGCCTTTTTTGCGATGTTGGGCTGGGTTGCCCCCTGCTGTATTAGGCCCAAGTGTTCTGAATAAGAGAATTGGGACCGGTCTAACTGTACCTCACTTTGGTCCGGCTTGTGCACAAATTATGCCCCGTTTGCCAAAGCTTCGGTCACATGCCCATGGCAGGTGGTGTTCCTTGTAAAGAAAATGGCGAAAGTAAATAGGGAAGGAATGAGTTATCAAAGAAAGAAAAGATCAATACGTCATGCCAAGTTATGTCACAGGACCAAGACTAAGGGGGGAACCATTTTTCTCAATGTGAATAATCTCTCAAGAAGATCCTGCCATAGAAATTAATCGATATGAATACTCTCTGGTAGAGAGTATTCCTTTAGAGGGAGAGAAGGGATTAACCTATTGGTGCATGCCTGCCATTCTACACTCTCTGTTTTCCTCTTACTGATTTTCTCGCTGTTTTTGTTATTTCTAATTCTTTTCTTTTCTTCTTTCAGCACTTACCCCTCTAGTAGGTTGTGATTCTCTCCTCCTCGTTCCTCCCCCCTTCCTGTGCACGGCAAGGTTCCTTTTATACACTGCCTACCGTGACTGACTTTTACCATTTTAGCTTTTAACTACCTTTGTCTGGTCTGGGTGTCCTTGCTGACCACCACTGGTTTGTCAGCTGTCCAGCCACCACCACTTACCTGTGTTGGCTACTCCACTCCCCATTACCAGACAAGGAAGATTATTTTGTTTGCTTGCTCACTATGGCATTCCTACCTGCTACGGTGTGGGTGAACTTTCTCTACTCTATCCCTCATGGCATGCACCTAGTGGTTCTATCTCATCCTTACTTCTTTTAGGTGGTATGTCATCCCAGCAGGACATTTCCCCCAAAAGAGCCTGAGCGTGAACCCCAAAATAGGTTTTCCCCTCTCCCCACCGCTAGACCATATCCTCTTACCTCTGACCCATGACCCACCACTTTCTGTATTTACTGGGTACAGGGTGGTGATATCTGGGCCTTACGCGTGCTCTACTTCTGTGTATGTCCAAAACTTGCCCGCTGCCCATGCGTTTGCTGTGGTCTGGAGGCTTGTCTGCGTATTCTGTCACCCATCCTTGACTTCTTATGGCATGAGCTATTTTCTAATTTCTCATTCTTTATGGCCTGCTCCCTTTAAGGGCTGGGCTTTACTTTATTGTGGGCTCTTCTTCCTTCAGCCTACTCTTTTACTCCTTTCTACAGTCTTGCTACCATTTCCTGCCGTAGCACTCTTCCCTCAATGACTCAATATGATCATTGGGCTTTTTATCACATTACTTGTGAGCTCTTTTGTCCCATTTATTTCATCTTGGACATCCTTGGCCCATTTGCTTTCTTTAGGCATCTTCAGCCCCTTTTTTTTAATTCTGCATTCCCATGGGTTTTTACTAACTCTTTCGGGTTTCCCTAGTCCAATTACTTTATCCTTCATCCTTGGGGCTTATGGACTTTCTATCAATCCCTTACTTTCTTTACTTGCATTACTTCAAGCTTACTATGGCCCATTCTCACTTTTCTACATCATATACTGCCTATGGGTTTGCTACTTCTCTCTCTCCAGGCTCCTTTAGGCCCGTTTGCTTTCTCAAGGCCCATTTGTTTATTTTATGGGCCTATGATCCATTATTCCTACCACTTGGGCTTAATGGTTTTTTCTATCTACTCACTAGCTCTTCTCTACCCACATTGTTGGGCTTCTTCCTTCTACCGGGCTTCCCAAAATGAGCATCAACAATTATGAAACACATTACTCCTTATTAAATTAGTTTAAATTGTAAAAATAATAATAATAATAATAATAAAACCACTAGAAAAATAATTATCACTCGCAACGAGCGGCCAAAATGAGCATCAACAATTATGAAATACATTACTCCTTATTAAATTAGTTTAAATTGTAAAAAAATTAAAAAAATTAAAAAAAAAATTTAATAAAACCACCATAAAAATAATTATCACGCGCAACGAGCGGGTTTGCAGTTAGTTCACATAATGAGCAAGTACAAATACATGATTCTATATATACTCGAGATCTTGGTATTTTTTAAGCAAGATTATCTCTAAATAACTTCTAATTAACAAACCAATTGTAACAAAGTGCTCTAACTACTACCTTAATGAAATTCAATCTTTAGCTTCCTACTTGCCTATTTTCCTCACATGTCATGATTCTCACACATAATTCCTACACATGATGCTACTTTCACACGCTTACACACAAAATTTTGGCTCTTGACTTGCTTGCACACGACATATGGGTTGGGGTTGCGTGGCATGCATAGCACAAGGCCCTTACTAGGCTCCCAAGATATCCCTCCCTTTGAAAAGCACCTTGCCCACAAGGTGAGGGAATTGGAGTTGCAAGGTATGGAATAACTCTCATGTAACATAATTTGCATGAGTGCCTTGAGTTGACAAGCACCTCTATAGCAACCTCATTGCCCAGCTCGGTCACTGTTCTTTGTAAGATTTCTTCGGGTTCAGGAGAGAGATCCCCCTCTTTGTTAACTTGAGGATATGTTGACAAAGGAGTGGTATGTTTTCTCAATTTTGGCCTGAGGTAGATACTTGAAAGACTAGATGGATCTGAAATTCAAAGGAATCCTTTAAAGGATCTAAATGGAACAAAGTATATCAGTGATAGCTTCAAATGGCTTCGAAGTCCCAAATATTTTTGTTTGTAAGGGAGTCTCAAGAACAATCAATCATCCACTGAGTATTCTTAACTAATTATGTGTTTGTCAGCTTGTATAGTCATTCTTTCTTGGGCAGCTACAAGATTGTTTTTGAGGATAGACAAGATCTGCTCCCATGACTTCAACCGTCTATAATTTGCTAGTACCAGGTATGTGGTCTATGAGCCAAAGGGGTGGAAATTGGAAACCCAAACAGGGCTTCAAAGGGAGTCTTGATGGTGGTTTGAAAATTGCTGTTATTCCAAAATTCTGCCAAGGGCAACCAATCTGACTACTTGTTAGGCTTGTAACAAGTATAGGATCTCAAGTAATGCTACTCTACCTAGTTGACCGTTTCAGTTAGCCATCTTTCCAAGGATGAATATTGTTAAAAGATACTAAAATACTCACTCACACACACAATCACACACAGATTTGCTTGAAATGAAAAAGATACACATACCCAGGAGATTCACTTGAAACATAAAAAATAAAAAAGAATAATGCTAAAGCATACTGAAAAACTAGAAGGGTTAACATTAAATATTTAAGATGACATTATTATAATCTCATTGGAACCTAAGAATAATGTTAAATCATACTGAAAGGGAAAACATTAAGAGATTAAGATGACGTATTATTATGTTATGAGAACTTACACATTCAGAAGTTCTTCACTCTTTAGGCTAGGAAGTGTACCAGAGAGACTATTGTTTCCAAGAAACCTAACCATTTTGATTGAGTGTAAGAGAAAGCACAGGAGAATTAAAAAAGGACTTGGGGGGTGGGGGGCACAATTATGGATAAAACATAAGTCCACGATGATAACAAAAGAGGGCATAGATCAAGATCTTCAAGCAATAAGGACAAAGTGCTCAGCCCTGGCTTAGGTGGTAGAAGGGCAGGTTGGGTGTAGGCCTTAAGTTTGTAACTTTGAATCCTTCTGTTGCAAGAAGAAAGGAAAAACAAGAAGGCAAGGGCATACTTACAAGAATTTGAGAGAACTTATACTGAACAAACCACTTGGTATTTCACCTGTTAGGTTGTTGAAACTCAAATCCCTGAAAAAGTAAGTGATAAATTGAGAGAAATAAATAGAACAGAAAGAAGTCTCAGAAATCAGTCAGAATTTAAGGCTTGACTGTCCATTGGAACTTACAGTATTTGTAACATTTTGTATTCTCCAATATCAGATGGAATATTTCCAGTAATCAATGCATTTCTTAGAACTCTATGGGAGAAATAACAATAGATAATTAGTGCATAGGTGAATGAGCTTAGATTGTATATTTGGTAAAATAAACAATGTTGGATGGCATATGAGCGAATGGCAGGTTAAGTTAACTTACAGGTTAGTCAAGGACTTCAAATTTTTAATAAAGTCAAGGGAGGAGCTCACACTGTATATGTCACTGATTCGCCTACACGTATACACAAACATTATGAAACTAGTCTTGTTGAGAGAGACAGAGATTACAATAATTTGAAAAATATACTCACAAAATTTGCAACAAGGTCAAGTAAGAAAAACTGGATGGTATTGGACCTTCAAAAGAGTTTCCTTCAAATTTCCTACAAAAACATTTAACTGGCTTATCAACAGTAGTATTATAGTAACCATACTTCTCTGCTTTGGAGGAATGCATAAAAATCTAGAGATGACTACAACTTCTCATCCACGTAAAATACATTTGAAGATGAAACCAGAAACTTTGATGGCTTACAGTTGTATTAGCTTTGTCCAGTTTCCAATGAAGTCTGGTATCCTTCCAGTGAAAGGACTGTCTGATGCCCACCTGAAACCCAAGCATATCTATTGTAAGCTGTGCCCATGATAAAATCTTCGTCTAAATGAGTAATATAAATAACTAAAAGTGATGTCCTCTTAACATGATTCGCATGTATTGAAGGTTGGCAAATGTCGAAGGGATTTCACCACCCAGTCCACTACTGTCAATGTAACTGCAAAATTCACAAGCCAATGTGATTTAGACATTGCAATTTGACACACTCTTGCATATGATTAAATTGAAGTAAAAGAACGTTAGAACTTACATTTGCTCAAGTTTGACCAAATTACCCAGTTCTGGAGGAAGTGTTCCTGAGAAATTATTTGAACTAATAGCCCTGCATGGTATATATCCGGAGAAGTTATATGTCAAAGAAATCATCAAAATTCATATGGTGTATTTTTTTCTCCCCGTAGTCAGTTTCAAAACTGATTTCTTTGATTATTTAATTAAATGCAACTTCTGATTAACATTCAAGAGCTTTTTCAATCTAGTAGTAAAAGAGGCCTTCTTTTTATTTATTATGAAATAATGTTAGACAAAATGAGCCATATAAAAATTTCTAATTTTGATATTATCATATTTTAAGCATCAGGTTTGTAAATCATCAAAACTAGTTAAATAATGTCAAGAACAGTACCAGGTGAAATTTATTTTAAGTTCATGATCCTAGATGACTAATGTCTTAAAATACAAGTTATCACTGCCATTTAAGAGGTTTCTTGACTTCTGTAGTAATGTTAGATAGAATGAGCCTTGTAAAATTTTCATTTTTAAGTTGACATTTATGAAAGCTTTATATTTGTTAAGTTTCCAATGAAATAAGTGAGATAATATCAAAGATAGTCCTAGTTAGATTTCTGTTTATGTACCTTTTGGACAATGAGCCTATTATCATATCAAAAAATTCACAATTATAATCTAGATCACTTGAATATTTATGTAAAACTCTTAACATTTCTAGCAAAACACAATTTGTATAGGAATAATAAAGTGACAACTCAGAAAGGGTAGCTAGTATCCAGGCCCAGAATGCTACCTTTTAAGAATTTTCAGGTAAGTCATTACCAATAACAACAGGTAGTATTTTTTGCAAAATGAAACCGTTCTAAAACTCACTTTTACTTTCTATTATATTATTTGCAAGATTTTAAAATGAATCTTCATTCCATAGAATTCAGAGAAGCAATTAACTTCCATCAAAATAAGGCCATGCATTTACAAAACAAAACTTTTGATTGATGCTTTCTTTTCACAGAATAATTGATGTTTCACTGTAGGGTGCTTTCGTATCTTACAGCAGATTTAGCTCCTTCAGGTTTCCAAGCTCCTTTGGGATGGTCCCAGAGAACATATTGTGGGAAATTGACCTAAAATGTTAAAAAAAACAATAAATCTAGGAATCAACAACCAGATATTCTCAGCAATTATACTTTATAATTCACCCACCAGTATTGATCAATTATTTCTAAAAATTACATCACATTATATTTATATGGAAATACCAAAAAAGCATAATTAAGAAAATGAAATAATTGTTAAAATGAACAAATAGTAAACAGATTATAACCGGAAAGGACAAAAGAATTTTGGTATGATATATGTCCAAGACAGCATAGTTGCTGGCTTAATGTGTAACTGTCTAAGGTAGCAATAGAAGTGCTAAGGCATGATAATTCTTGTTACATGTAAGGTTTCACCTTTTTGAAGCAAGGGTAACAGAGGATTTGAGGAGCCTTGATAATTAATTGAATATCAACGCATGTTAGGCACGCATTATGCATGTTCCTGTGCTGCTTGCGATGTGGATTTGAGGAGCCTTGATAATTACTTGAATTTTTTGTTGTGAAGATTCATATTATTTGGAATTCATTTGCTGGGGAAACTCTCTCTATAACCCCTTTTCGTAATGCAGAAGGCCTTTGAAAATTAGATATGAACTAATTCTCCTCTTAACAACTATTAAAATAAAATAGAAGACTAGGTTTAGGCCTTTCATTTCATTCCCTCTCTCCATCCACATGATGGGTACTTGCATTCATCCACGACACAAGCAAAGGTTCTACTGAACCACAATGATTCATGGTCAGATAGTTTATATTGCACTTAACAAGTTGGATATGTTTTACATGTTTTTACCGAATATAAATGCAATTTAACAATATCCTTATGTTACCTTAGTCACTGCAGAAACGTGAACCTACTCTAATAGATGACAAGCATAAAGTCAAATATTTGCTTCAAAGTTTGAACTATATATATGCCTTCTTTCAATACTTACAATAACTGCAATGCAGATAAATTTCCAATAAAGGTTGGCAAGGGGCCCGTGAAGAAATTTTTATCAATCTTCCTACAGATGTAGAACAAAATTATCATCTTTAAATCTGAATCTCTCATTCAAATGAAAATTTTAACAATTTAATAAACAATAAGTTTCTTTCCCCACCTTAAAAAAGACAAATAGAAAAAATGAGTTAACTATCATAAATCAAATGCAGAGAGTGAAGAAATCCATACAAGAAGGTAAGAAATTTCAAAGCCACAAGTTCTTCTGGAATCACTCCAAGTTTGTTCAATTCATACACTCTCCTGGAAAAATATAAGAACAGCTAGCTTGCAATAAGTAAAGAAAATGATATGTATTCAAAAAGATATGTTAAGGTTAGTATGTGATAGACTACAACTTATTCCAAAAGTTTAAATTGATTGAAAAATGGTGAATCTAATCACTTAACCATTATCCTAACAATCTCATCACATGCCAAGAGATTTATGGCTTAGTGACTCTATTGATTCTCTCTCACGAGGAGAGGTTGGGTTCAAATCCCCCCTCTCCCACTTGTTATAAGCCAAAAAATCCCCTTACATATGGGCTCAAAATTGCCTTCAATAAATAGGATCCAACATATTGAATAACTTTAAATGCAAGGTAGAGTGAAACCAGACTCAAATTCAAGAGTATCCATTCTAATACCATAGTAAAATACCCTTTGTCCCACAAAAGTTTAAACAGGAGGTAAAATGTGAATTAAATCCTTACAATACTAAGGAGGAGGGTTGGGCCTAAGAAGAAATGAGGAATGAAAGTAGGGCACTATGTATCTATTAGGACTTAGGAGACATGTCTCCACTCTCCAATGTTGAGTGAGAATCTCTTGAGGTGTAACATTATTGATGGGTGATGGAACCCAAACATTTTTTCATGGCCTCTCTAAGGGAGTTGAATATATCTCAAGGAGTCAACATGGAGGGTCTGTTTGGGATCCGCTTATCTTGCTGAAATTGAAAATTTTTTGCTAAAAGTACTATAGATAGAGGTAAAAGTTAGCTAAAATAGTACAGTTGAACCTATGAATAATACCAAAAAGTGTAGTGAAACCCATAAATAGTAGTAAAAATAAGCTGAATAGTAAAATAAGTTGAGAAAAATAATCTTTGCCAAACGGACATGGAAAGAGAAAATATACTCTACAATCTAATATCAGAATTTGAGTAAATCTTAATTCTGAACTACCCATACATGCGAATCTCGAATGGATATGGAGTCCATTTCCTTGGTTGTACTAGTACTCTAACAAATAACTGATAACTGTCCATGAATGGAAGTTAGGACTTAGGATTAGAGAAAAAAGGCACAAGAAGGTAAGATATTTGGACATAACTTGGGTCCAGTGCACTCTGAACCGATACAATGAAAACACATGTCCAAACCTTGCAACTTGTTTAGACCCAAGGCTAGAGTGAATATTAGAACTTGAGAATAGATTATGGAAGGAATTTGGTGATAAAATGCAAACTAGTATTTATTCTCTTTTGATGTCCTATTATTATGTGAGAGAGAGAGAGAGAGAGAGTTAGAGGCATACAATTGTGTAATATGGCAGATGGTCCCATTGCTATAGGTACAGTCACATTTGATAGATGGGTTATTCATTGGGTCCTCCAAATCAGTATCATTTACGGCACTTCCGCTACATGGATTTTCACTTATGTTCCACAATGCCACTGCTTGTGCATCCCATTGTTGGAATATTGAGTTCAATGCCCTCACTGTAACCCAAACCTCAATATCATCACATCACTATCACATACTCAAATGATATGACCAAAATATAAAGACGTTCCAGATTCCAATATACACTTTGATATAAAATAAAATTCAAATTCAAAATTTCTTGCAAAAGGACCTAACCAAATCCAGTATATAATATATGGCCAAGGCCCAAGATCTTTTCTCTTACATTTTTTGGGATTAGATTGTTATGTAGCCTACGGCCCAAATCTCGTATATAACTATAGATGGCCAAGGCCCAGTACACATTTTTTTATTATGTAGCCCAAGATCTATTTTGGATAATCCTTAAGGCTAAAGCCCGTTAAAGATTTCACCAAAACAACAGTTTTAAAAGTCTCCTATCAAGTGAGTGCACTATTAATGAGTAATAACATCCATCCCTTAAGTTATGTCTGTGATTTCCTTTCCCTCTCCTACTATTTATCTATCTCCAAAACAAATAAATAAATGAAGCAATCTCTCTCTATTCTCCGTAAATTGTTTACTAAAATCTAATTAAGACTTTTTTTTTTTTAGGACAGAAAATCTAATTAAGACTTGACACATAAGGAAAATGTAGATTTGGATTTGGGTGTGAAAATCGATGTGTCTAGGGTTAATTTTTCTCTCTAGAGTTATAAATATTATTCTATTATCTTTTTTAGTTGTTTCTATTTGATTTATGACTATGTTTGTTCTATATTCATCATATCTTTCATTTTATTTTTTTGTCAAGGAATAAGTTTCCCAATTCATAGATTAAATTTTAATGGAAAATTAGTGAATCATTTGGTTATGAATTATCAAAAAAAAAATATTTCATTTTGAGTTTCATTCAATTTATATATTTCTATTTTTTTTAAATCTAAAAAATAATAATAGATTTATTTGTTAGAGTTTTTTTCTTATTTTTTTTTCAGAAATATAAAATGATTTTAATGACACCCTTTTTTTTGTTTCTTTTGCTACATTTAGAAAAAAAAAATAAATAAAAAAAATGTTCTTTCTTTTAAAACTCTCATAACTATAGAAAAACTGTTCACCCCCCCCCCCCCCAAAAAATGTACATTATAACTAATAATTCTTAACTGTCAAAATATTAAAGGAAGTTACTTTATTCTTAATTAAAAATAGAAGCTACTTAAGTTATTATTAATAAGGAAAATTACAGTAAACCCACTTGTAGTTTGGTTCGTTTTCACTTTGCCTACCCATGGTTTAAAACTTAAGACTTTACTCACCTGAGGTTACTTCCGTTAGGGCTCTGTCACTCACCTTTGACTTTTTCGTTAAAAAACAACTTTTACCACCAAAACATAGCATAACACGAATCAAAAAGTTAGGGTTTGAATTTTTTTGAAAGAGCTTGGGTTATGGGGTTTTGTGTCTCTATGCAAATTACTGGTCCTTTGCTGAAATTCCTTTGAAAAATAATCAAGAAAGGAAGAAGGCAAGAAAGATAGGATTGTTTATGATAAACCATTAAAAAAGGTCTACATTGGCACCTTTTTTAATATCTCTGTAACACACTAAACCCCATAACCCAAGCACAAAATGTCTCTGTAACACATTAAAAGAAAATGTCTCTCTCATCTCTCACGCTAAAATTCAAAAAGCACTGTCTAAACGCCACGAAATCGAGGTCACCATCGCCATTGGTGATAAAACTCATCAATGTCATACCGAGTTTCCTCCAAACCCATCAGCCCATTCTTCGCGACAAGCCCGTCTTTCCTCTGCTGCGACTCAACTTCCTGCCGCTCCTCTTCTCGCTTCATCGACGCCACCAAAACACCGTAGAAATCCCTCTGCTTACACTCCAACAACGACTCTCGATTCTTCAACGACCGCTCCATCGAGGTCACCATCGCCACCGTGAAATCGATGACCTCATGTTCGGACAATTGGGTGTTGTTTTGCTTGGAAAACTATTTTAATTTTTGTTGTTTGAACTTTTTTGGGTTTTCACCTTTTCTCGGTTTCTAGTTTTTGGACATGAGTAGTAGGAGATTTGATTTGATTTATTTGAACGTTGTTGAGTTAGATTAGGAGTTTTAATTTTTAACCAATTTTTCTCATACGGCTTTATCATGCTTTCAGATGTATAATTAGTTTGTTTGTGGTTGAGATGATAAGTTCAAATACAAGTTGAAGTTTTAAGAAATTGCATAATATTTTTTACCAATAGCACATTTTGATCTTGTTTTCTCTTAAATTTTTATGTGTTTTATGTTTTGGGAGGAGAGAGACATAAAAATGGTGCAAAAATACATATTTAACGTTCTTTTTAATAGAGATGTGTAATAGAGCCGTAACAAAAGTAACTTCAAGTGGACAAAGTGTTAAGTTTTAAACTACGGGTAGGCAAAGTGAAAACGAGTCAAACCACATATGGGTTTACTGTAATTTCCCCTTATTAATATTTTTGGATAAGTACAAGCTACTTTATTGTTATAGTCTTAACTACGAAATTAACAATAATGAAGTTTGACTAAACACGCTGCCTTTGATAAAAATTGCATTATGTATTATAGTAGTACCTTTTTTCATTTTTTGGTCATGTGTTGTCACAAATGTCAATGCCATCCTTCAAAAGTTTTGACTGTCATGCTCAAATAATTCCAATGTGATGCGATAGAGGAAGCCTTGTCAATGCATAGGCGTTGGTGGTGATGACAAAGAATAATTTGCTTTGAATTTTGTTCAAAATGCTTAATGAGATTTTTCAAATCAACATTCATTTTTTGAACGTAGAATGAATTGTTTAACCGGGAAGAAAATAAATAAATAAACATCTATGAAATGAGGTTTCATATTTTAATTTTTCAATAGCTAGGCATTTCAATCTCGAAACAATTAAGCATTGTCTGTAGTGAAAGAAGAATTTAAAAATCTCAACATATGGGCTAAAATCTTGTAAAATTCCATTTAGTGCATAATTCTTCAGTTAATTAGTATGATTTTTGTAGTGACTAAAAATAAGAAAATTGGTCGTTTATATCCTTATGATTTCATATGATTGCATACACTTCGTCCTCCAAAAGTTATAATAAACTTCATTCAATTTAAATTAAATTAATACATTTTGGTAAATTAATAAAGTCATAACATATAAATTGATACATTTTGCACGGAGGTTTTGACAAAAGAAAAAAGTTGATGCAATTAAAGTAACAAATAATTGACGATGTGATATCAAGTTCGCATCAAAATATATCAATCAAATTAAAAGTTAAAGGGTAAATTATAAATTTGGTCCATATCCTTTACATTGTATCTCAATTTGGTCCTTATTCTTTTAATTGTGTCAGTTTGGTCTCTAACTTTTTGGTATTGTGTCAAAATGGTCCTGCTTTTAAGTTATAGATAAAAAATGTTGACATGGATAACGGTCAAATTAAAATATTATTTTTTTATGCTACATGACTTCCACGTAAGCTACCACGTGCATTAATTATAAATATCAACATTTCCTAATTCACTCTAACGCTCTCTGTGTCCCCTTCTCTCTTTCCTCAGACTCCATGACCAAAACTCTCCAAGCTCCTTCAGTTAGGCCAATCAATTGAATACAAAATGGAGTAAAACACAAGTTTTTTGTAAGATTATTTTAAGAAGAAATGAAGCCAAGAAAACAAATACAAATGCACCCCGAAATCAAATACCCACTTGAGATCAATACTGTTATAGATTCTTAAAAAAAATCAATACTGTAAAACTAAAAAGCCCAAATTAGCAAACAATGTAAACAAGATTAAAACCCAAAAGGAAACAAGTAAAAATACAGATCTTAAAAAATTGGAATGATTATACAAAGAAAAAAAATAAGAGAAAATGTTAGACCAACGAAGAGCTATAAAGGTGATCCTCTAGATGTATAATTGTATTGTCTCTGACTCTCCCATTCTCACTGTTTCCCTCAAAACTAAACTGAACCCACCATTATACTGGGCACTCGGCAGTAGCCATGATCATACAATCAAAATCAAAAAAATATTCACACCTGTTGCATTACCAAAGGATATTGGTAGCATTGTTTTCAACGCATTTTATTGTGGATCATTGTGTGCGCTTCGGTTTTCGTTTGGCAAAGGAATATCTTTGATGGGTTTTTCGTGTTTGGTCATGGTGTTAATCAAGGAAAGCATATGTGAGCACAGAGGGCATTGATGAATTTTTTTTTTTTTTTTTTTTTTCATTTTATTGTTGACGTGGCAGTACACATGGCCATTTATGTAAATGAAAATAATATTTTATTTTTATTAGTTAGATATGTAGCATTTTTCATCTATCACTTAACGGTAAGGACCATTTTAACACAAAACCAAAAGGTCAAGGACCAAACTGACACAACTGAAAGGTTAGAGACCAAATTAAAATTTGACATAAAAGATATGGACTAACATTGTAATTTACCCAAAGTTAAAACTATCAATCTCTAGCACAGCTCATGAAGATGCCACGTTTCTTAGTTAAGATACATATATGAAGTAAAATAAAATAAAGATTAAGAAAATATAATGTAATTAGTGTGTTTGGATGAACTTATTCATCAATTTATTAGTGCAAAAGTAATTATATTTTGAAAAAAAAAATTGATGTCTTAAAAACTGCAAGTTTTATTTTGAAGTGAAAACAACTCATTATCCTAACAAAACCTCATGCTAGGAAGTAGAAACACTAATAGAGGCGAGAAAAAGAGAGAGAACTAAAGTGTGTTAATTTATGTCGGTGCAGGTAAACATGTACTACGAGCTTCTCTATATGAGTGAGTCCTTGCTAAAACCTCTTAATATCTCATGCAAAGCTAGGAATAAAAATGGACAGATTTGGCTTTCCCAACGTTTAAATTAAACCCCATGTGATGTGCTTGCTTTACTGCAATTTCATATTGAGCCAACTCTATACAGATTTGGTTTATTACAATTCATATATACAGATTTGAGAGGTTCATATCAGTATGTTGAAATGAAATGAAGGATTTATTACAAAATATACAGAGAGAGAGAGAGAGAGAGAGAGTAGTACCTTCAGAAGGGTCTGTGGTTGCAGTTTGGGCGTTTGAGATGTCAAACGATACTAGGAAGAAGAACAAGAGACAGTAACCATAAGCAAATATTGAAGAAGACTGTGGCTTCACTTTCATATTCATCTTCAGAGCTTCCTATTTTACATAGAAAAATGAAGTAGATCTAGATATATAAAACACTTTCAGTTACGTATGTATATGTTTGGATAGCGTTTTTCTGTGGTTGGTGCTTGTTTGCGTTTAATTTTTGTGGGTCTTAGATGAGATAAGGGAATACACTCACACGTCAATACCAAAACTGCATGCAACAGTTAGTGTTGCGAAATAAGTAATAAACCCCTTCTCAATATCACACTTTATCGATGTGGGATGATTCGACAACACTAAATATCTTTTTAATAATAAGCGGCATTATAGCAATGACCAATGGAGCCTAAACACGACAGAGGGACATGTGACATGACAAATTAAATTTATTGTTCAACTTGGAAGTATTTGGCCACGTGTCAAGCAATGAACCAAAAACAAAACCAATGAATAGTAATAGCCATTGTGTGTACGGATTACATACCTATCGTGTTATGTTTTCATCATTCTCAGTTATAATTAAAATTGTATTTTGAAAATATAGTTTTTATAATTGGGTCCTGTTAACAGATATTTTTATGTAATAATTAATAAACCATATTAAGAAAGTTTTAATACTATTTTTATGAGAAATATAAAAAGTTATCAGAAAAACTAATTGTTTTATTATTTTCCAATGAAATTTTTCTAAAAATAATTCCTAAATCAATACTTGAGAGGATTTGTTAACATTTTCTTTTATAATTTGTGCGTACAACCTAGGATGCATGGATACGAACATGGGCACAGATATGGGTATGTGTACGACATAACAACATGAGCAATTTTTGAAAAATTTTAATATAAAATAGTAGGTACGATACTGATATAACACGGATACAACATCCTAAATATAATTTACATGCATCTCAGTGTATAACTAATTGTACGTATATAACAATAATTAACGTAATATATATATATATATATATATTGCTTTCTAGGCTTGTGTAATAATTACGTTGTCAGCGAGGGCCCAAATGGTTCTAAGATTCTGTGTTTCACTTTTTTTTTTTTGAGAAACAGATTCTGTGTTTCACTTAATAGTAATAATTGAACAACTGCAGAAACGCAAAGGCACACATCTATAAATATCCACCATTGACTTGACTTCGTAGCAAAGCCACACATCTAAAAATATCTATCATTGACTTGACTTTGACTTCGTAGCAGAGCCACACATCTAAAAATATCCACCATTGACTTGAGAAAATGAAATTACTGGACAAATCCCACAACTCCACTATCCCTTCATCATGCAAGGTCACAGACTTGACACCAGCAAGAATGAGGTTCTTTGCTACAGGAAGCAAAGATAACATTGATTTGATCAGCAGCAAGATTACAGATTATAAACCCAACACCAGCAAGAATGAGAATCAAATCACATATATATAGACATGGAAAGAAAGAGGTATAAAATTATTTATCAACCTTTTAAAAAGATAAAAGATAGAGCAAGACACTAGACTACACAATTAAAAGATCATAAATCCAGTGAATATACGAGCATGAGGTTGCATCTTTATTCTAATAATGTCCTAATCTAGCACACACCAAAAAGCCACAACGTTTCACCTCCCCATTATCTAATTAACACAGCACAAAATCAGAACAAGAAAACCAAATCATCAAAAAACAAATTCAAAACCAACATCCATTAGAGCTTAACAAATTTCCTAACTTAGCTCACACTTAAATCCACAAAATTTCACCACCACCATACAAAGAAATGAAAAGGCAAAAAAAAAAATCAAAATCAAAATCAACCAGAGCTCAAATATAATTAAAGACTTAGAAAGTAGATATATACCTATCTCAGCACCAAGACCCTGCAACCCGGAGACGAGAACATTCGAAGCGAAAAGCCGCCTCATCGTCTCACGGCCATACACGGCGAGCTGCCGGCTACGGAGATCTTCATCGATATCCTGCGAATTCGTGTTGCCTAAACCCATGATTGGAATCTCTTCTCCTTGCTCTTGTTCTTGTTCTACAACTATGCCGCCGCTACTGTGATTGTGATTGTTGTTGTTGTTGTTGGTCAAAACGGCGTTTTCCTCGGCGATTCGAAGCTTCTTGTTCTTGTTGAAAGCCGAAGCGCCCTCACACTTCTTGATGGTGTTAAAGTTGCTGCTGTTGTTGGTGTTGTCTTCTTCTTCTACAACCACTGCTTCACTGGCTCTCTTTCTGGGAAGCATATAGTGCAGTAAGCTGCTGAAGAATAGGCGATAAAACCCCAACATTACCGAAATTATCACAACCAAAAAAGCAATCAAGTACCGTTTATCATTACCATTAACATATTTTCCAAGAACGATCTGTACCAGAACCAGAAACGAAACTAGTACCTCCACATTATGAGCTGTGGTCCTCAGCCGATTGTGCTACCCTTTGAGGTAGCCAATTAGTTATCTCTAAAGGAAGCGACTTCGTAGCAGAGCCACACATCTAAAAATATCCACCATTGACTTCGTACCACAATTTACTGTGCAGATGAGATTTTTTTTTTTTTTTGATAAATAATGACAATGCTGTTGGTGAATACTTATAAGAGAACACTATTAATTTGGTGAATACTTTTATGCATTTCATGTCCATGATAAACTAATTTCATCCGGTGAAAAACTGGAAATTAATAACTTATTCTATTTTTCGAAATTGATGGTACATCAATTACAATCAATTATTTTATCAAATTATAACAAATTATGTTGTGGTAGAAGGAGTGATAGAAAATTGTCATAAAATGATAAAATCCTAAGAATTTTAAAGATTTAACTTATTACTAAAAAAAAATTGAATAAAATTAATTCTTATGGTTTTATTCTCATTTTTAATAGTATCACATTTATTTTCTTAAAAATAGGAACCTCTCTTGAATATTAGGATTTGAATATTCTGACACATTTTTTTCTTTTAAAAGAAATAAACGAAAAAAATTTTAGGAGGGCCAAGCTATAAGGATATATATACATTTTAAAATTATTTTTCTAAAGGAAAAAAAAAAATCTCAAGATTTTAGAGAGGTGGCAATGCAACTCGATTTTCTTGTTCTTTTCCTATCAGAGTACCATTTTGACACGAACGAGTAAATTTACAATAAAAAAGCAATTTACATATAATTTCGATGATGAAAATGAATGGTCAATTTTTACCCAATAAAATAAGAAAATAAAATGACTAGTGAATTATCAAATTAAATTTATAGCAAAATTTTTTTTTTTGGAGCACGGTGCTTTAATTATGCGTTGAACCATGCCACCAGTTTCACACAGTACACTCATTTAAAATTAAATAATATGCTTTTCTCAGTTCTTCTGAAAAGCTTAGCAAATGACCGCCTAATTATGGACAGATTGAAGCATTTCGGGAGGCCTTGGATTTATGTTAGATGGAAGACTTGGGGTTTAAGGGATACCCTTTCACATGGAACAACAAGCGACCTGGGGAAGCAAACACAAAGATCAGATTTGATAGAGCAGTGGCAACAAAGGGATGGAGGGAGAAATTTCAGTTAAGTTCAGTCACACACTTATCTTCCCATGCATCGGACCACCTGCCTATTCTTCTTCAAGTTAGAAGCTTCGGTCAAAAAAGAGGTAGGAGTGTCCGTAATTTCAAGTTTGAGGAGTCTTGGCTTTTGTGGGAGGATTGTGAAGATGTGATTAAGGAAGCTTGGAACTGGGTTGGGGTAGAAGAGGCTGGTTTGGACTCAGTTAAAGAAAAAATAAGGTGTTGTGGTGATGCACTATTAGCTTGGGGTTCAGCTAAAACTGATCCGAATGTTGAGGAGATTAAAAGCCTACAGAAACGGATTGAGTGGCTGATTGCAGAAGATGTTACACCTAAAAATAGAGCAGAATTTTTGGAAGTAAGTAAACGGCTGGATGAACTACTACTTAAGCAAGAGATGTATTGGGCTCAGAGATCTAGGATCTCTTGGTTAAAGCATGGTGATAAGAATAAAAAATTCTTTCACTCTAAAGCATCTCGACGGCGGAAGCGAAACCATATTCAAGGGAGCAGGGATATTCACAACCAATGGGTGGATGATATGGAGGATATAGCCCGGGTGGAGTCAAATTATTTTGAGGAGTTGTTCAGTGCAAGACCGTGTGATCAGATGGAGGAATGTCTTGAGGCAGTCCCTTGTAAGGTAACCCCTGATATGCAAAATATTTTATCCAGTGAGTTTAATGCAGAAGAGATCAGACTAGCTTTGTTCCAAATGGGTCCAACAAAAGCTCCTGGGCCCGATGGTATGAATGCTTTATTCTACCAAAAATTTTGGAATATTGTGGGTGATAGTGTTATATCTGCTGTTTTAGATTTTCTGAATACTGGCTCTATGGTTCCTGGCATTAACCATACTAATATTGTCCTCATCCCTAAAGTGAAAAACCCCGAGAAAATGACTGATTTTAGACCTATTAGTCTATGCAATGTCATTTATAAAATTATTTCTAAGGTTTTGGCTAATAGATTGAAACAGGTCCTTCCTCAGATTATCTCTCCCACACAAAGTGCATTTGTGCCTGGGCGTCTTATCACAGATAATGTCCTGGTGGCCTATGAAACTCTACATGCAATGCAGAATAGGAGAAAAGGAAAAAAAGGGTCCTTAGCACTAAAGCTGGATATCAGTAAGGCTTATGACAGGGTTGAGTGGCCTTTTTTACAGGGTATTATGCAGAGGTTGGGTTTTCCGGAAGGGTGGATAAGTAGAGTGATGGGATGTGTGACCACACCAACATTTTCTGTCCTCCTTAATGGCAAGCCATATGGGCATATTCAACCATCTAGAGGAATTCATCAAGGAGACCCTCTTTCCCCATATCTGTTTCTCTTATGTGTAGAGGGTTTTACTTCTCTGCTAGCTAAGGCAGAATTGGAGGGGAGAATTCATGGTGTGGCCATTTGTAGAAGAGCTCCTCAAATTTCTAACTTGTTGTTTGCAGATAATTCTTTATTATTTTGCAAGACAAACAATAATGAAGCTGAGGAGATTGCTGATATTTTTCAGGTTTATGCAAAAGCTTCAGGTCAGAGTATAAATTTGGAGAAATCATCAATGCTCTTTAGTACCAATACTCCTTGTGATAAGAAGGAAGAAATTAAAGAAACCCTGGGGGTAAAGGAGGTGGACAGATTTGAGACATATTTGGGGCTGCCTACACCCATTGGGCGTGCAAAGTACCAGACTTTTTCCTATGTAAAGGATCGGGTGTGGAAAAAATTACAGGGATGGAAAGGCATGTTGTTGTCTAGGGTTGGGAAGGAAGTCCTCATCAAAGCGATGGCTCAATCTATTCCAACCTACACTATGGGTGTGTTCCAACTCCCAATAAAATTATGTGATAAGCTAAACTCTAAGTGTGCAAAATTTTGGTGGGTGTAAAGTTGTAATTTACAAACATGTATTTTGTTGACTTTTATTCCGTGCCAAATTTGATTGTAATTATATTCAATCTTTTGTACCCTGTATTTATTGTGGGATTTGATTGTAAGGGTTGTGTGTTAGAGAGAGAGTGTGTGTGAAGACTCAAGCAATTGAAACCAGAAGAGTTCTCGCGGGTGTCTCGCGACTAAGCTTCTCGCGAAGTAAAGCATATGCCTTGCACATGACTAAAATGCGAAGAGTCAGTACAAGATGGAGACAGCTGTGTCTCGCGAGTATCTCGCAGGTAAGGCCTTCCCGCGAGACACCCGTGAGACATTCTGTTCTACCAGTCTGTACTATCTAATACACACTTTCTGTACCCACACTATATATACCCACATTACCCACAAATGTTGAGGTGTGCTTCTGAGAGAAAACCCTAGCCTAAAACCTTGAGAGTTAAAGATTATCATACCTATATATCTCTACACATATGCTTGTAGATTTCCTCAACTCCTACCTCTCCATTTTCATATCATTGAGAGGTTGATAGCCCAAACACTTACCACACCCTTTCAAAGTGTCAAGTGAGATTTTGGTGCTGCTGGGAAGCATTGGAAGAAGCCCAAGATGGCAGATGCAACATGGAGCTTGTTGCGGGATCTGGAGAGTTAGACAAGACATGGTTCCAAGAAGCCTTGTTGGAGTAGGAGCTTGGAGGGCTTAGGTACAGCGTGTAGATTAGGCTTAGAGGGTCTCTTGCTAACCCATGTATCCCAACTGATTGTCTAGTGGATCGATTACTGCTTGGAGGGCGGCGAAGAGGTTTTTCGCCGAGGTCTTCGGTTTCCGCTTCGATAACACATCGGCGTGTTATCTGTGTTTGCATTCTTCTTCCCTACTCTTTTACATTTTATTTTACTGCTGTGATTATATGAATATGTGTTAGTGTAGCTTGTTTGTTTATCCGCTGGCATTTACACTATTCTGCACTTAGAATTAAGTTAGTGTAAAATCTATCGAGCCGTAACTTTAATTTGGGGGTCTAAACAGTTCTTGTGTTTTTAACACATTTTCGAGCTTTCAATTGGTATCAGAACAGGTACACTCGCTGTGGTTTTAATACCTGAGTGTGATCCTTGACCTCATATTGAGATAGACCGGTCTCAATCTTTAAATGCTCCACCATATTTTGATGGTAGCAATTATGCCTTTTGGAAGGTGAGGATGAGAGCATTTTTGTGTTCAATAGATAAGGCTGTTTAGGATGCAATTGAAACAGGTTGGACAAGGACGAAGGCAGCCAAATCCACATGGGATAAGGCAGCCCTCATGGCGTAAAATGCTAATAGCAAAGCACTTAACGCTATTTTTTGTGGTGTGTCTCCAGATGAGTTCCACCGGATTTCTCATATTACCATTGCCAAGGAGGCATGGAAGATATTGGAGACCACGTATGAGGAAACGAAGAAAGTTAAAGACACCAAGTTACAGATGCTAACCACTCGATTTGAAGAGATGAGAATGAGTGAGGATGAGTCTTTTGACTCTTTCTATAGCAAGCTGAATGAAGTGGTCATTGGCAAGTTCAACTTAAGGGAGAAAATGGAGGGATCAAAAGTTGTGAGGAAGATCCTTCATTCACTGCCAGAGAGCTTCCCTGCAAAGGTGACTGCTATTGAGGAGAGCAAGGACCTTGATGACATCAAAGTCCAAGAGTTGATTGGTTCTCTTCAGACTTATGAGCTTTCACTGCCTAATCAAAGAAAGAGCAAATCCCTTGCTCTTAAGACTATAAATGAAAGGGCAGAAGCACACAATTCATCAGATGATGATGTAGTCAAAAAAGATGTTGCCTACCTTGCAAAGAATTTTTGAAAATACCTGAAGTTCAAGAACAATGGGAAATTTGGTGATAAAGGAAAATTCATGAGTTCCGGAAAAGAGAAGAAGGACTTCAAGAAGAGAGAAGGAAAGGAGTCTCAATCTACCCAAGGAGTCACTTGTTTTGAATGTAATGGACATGTCCATTTCAAAAGGGAATGACCTAACTATTTGAGATTGAAGGTCAAGGCATATGCCTGCACTCTTAGTGATTCGGATTCTTCCAACCTAATTCGGAGAAAAGCTGTGATGGAGAAGGAAATTACTCCACTTTTATGACTATTGCTCATGTTGAGTCTTCGGAGGATTTGAGTAAGCTTATTGAAGAGCTTGGAGAGCATAATGATGAGGAATCCATGGGAATTGTGGAAGAATCAGATGCTGAAGAAGATGAAGATACATTGGGTCTTCAAGAGAATTACAATTCACTCCTTGAGAAGTCGGGAGAGTATGCAAGGGTGGCCAAGGTAGCTGTGAAAAAGATGAAGAAATCAGAGGAAGACTATAAAAGTCTCCTAGTGAGATATAAGGAGGCCAAGTGTGAGATTGAGACGTTGATTGGTGAGCTAACCGAGGCTTACATAAAGGTGAAATTCCTTAAGCTAGAGGTAGTTCAGGCAAATGCCAAAGTAGACCGAGTCTCTACCAAGAAGCTTGATGATGTCATCTCTTCTCAAAAGTCTTTCTCCGACAAAATCGGGTTGGGGTATACTGGAGAAAGTAGTTTGAGTGTCAAGGTAACCAAGGAAGTAAAGTTTGTGAAGGCCAAAGAACCAAAAGGAGTTGTCCCTACTGTTGAGAAAGCAAATATAGAGAAGAAGAAGAATATGGTTGACCAACAAGTGTTGAATAAGCCTCGCAACCAATCAACAGTCAGGTCTGAAGCCAAAGGGAGATCTCCTCCAAAATCACAAAGAGGTCCGAGAACGAGCCATGTTTACCATCATTGTGGACTTTAAGGACACACCATACCTAATTGTCATAAGCTGCGAGCATTGAATAATGCTAGGGATCAAAGGTCAAGAGGACCAAGAGATGACAAGAGGAATTGGGCTGTTGGGCAACCAAGAGGTCAAAATGGAGATTCCGGTGTGATGGACGTAATGAAGATGATTGAGGCATTCACCACATGTTTGGAAAGATTCAACAGCAGGTTTGAAGGTCACAATTCGCGTACCCAATCCTATAGGGATATCACCCCAAACGCACGTGATGTGTGGGTGAAGAGGGGTACTCATGCATGATTATCTCCTATGTCCATGCATTAATACTTCCAATGCTTAGGAACATAGGCTCATGCATCATAGCATGCATTGCTTTCTGATTATAGCATGTCTCTTTTACAAGTTTTGTTTTTACTTATTGTTATTGATCTTGGTTTTCTTGTTCTGTTTTTGAGTGTGTTCAAAAAATTCAAAAACCATAAAAAAAAATTGAAAAATCTTCAAAAAGTTTGATCACTTGTTTTGTGTGTATCACATGTGAGTTTGACCTAGTACCTTTGTACTCATGGCGTAGTGCATTTTACGAGCTCAGCTTGTTTTGCATGCACTTATATCTTTGTGGGAGAAATCTTAAAATCTATGTGTGATTGTTGTAAATAGATCTTCAAGCTTGTCATGAATGATTGGTCAATAGTCTTGATTGGTTTTGATACTTGCATAGACTTGTGCCTATATATCTTCCCACTTTTATTTATTTATTTATTTATTTTTGCAAAAAGAGCTCACCAAATGTAAATCTCAAAATTAAAAAGAGATTATGAGCTGCAAAAGCCTGTCGCACATACTAGTATTTGACTAGAAAAAAGGGAAAGCGACCTTTTAAATTGAAATGTATGGTGCTCAAAAAGCCAAAGGCTAACTCTCAATGTTGAAATATCATAAATTTCAAGCACCGATCTCAAAAAGAGATATACTATCCAAAAAGGATCAAATGTTATAAATTATGCAGAAGCCAAATGAAAAGCTTCTTTGAATTGTAATCATTCTCATGTGGGAGGTCATATATGTTCATTTCTATAATTGAAATAGACCACTTGATTTCATACCAGTTGTGTATGACTTGATTGAATTGATCATTGAAACTTCACTCTGGTCTAAGGACTATTCTACATTTGATGCTCACACACAACACACAGGACTTAGTTCAAATAATGCTTATCTCATCTGTGTGATTGTACATGTTCAAATGTGATGTGTATGCTCAAGTACTTGTTGATCAAACCTAAAAAGATTTTTGAGTGTTTTATATGTTTTTGAAAGTGATTTTATACTTTCGTACTTTTGTTTTTGTTCAAAATGCATTTTTGTGTTTTTCTTCAAAAATTGGTTTAGAGGTCTTTTCGAGAGAAGCTCGCGACTTAGAGCTTCCCGCGAAATGTGCTTGAGGGAAATTAAAAAGTCACATTTTCATACAGAAAGTCACGCTACTGCCTCGCGAGTATTTCACGACTAAACTCTTCTCGCGAGATTTTTTTTGCAAAACTGGAAAATTTTCATTTCATACAGAGGCTATCGCGACTGTCTCGCGACTAAAAGCTTCTGGCGAAAGCTTTTGAGCTTCAGTGGTCATTCTCGCGACTGTATCGCTACTGCCTAACCCGCGAAAAACGCGTATTTTCAGTTTTGTAAGGCAGATGTGACAAGTTTTCAAATCAGTTTTCTTTCCCTCGCTTAGACTCTCTCGAACCCCCTTCAACCCAAAACTTATTTTTCTTCAAAAACCCATCATTTTCAAGCAAAATCTTTGCAAAATCACTTCAAGGTATTTTTTCCTAAACATTTTCTTCATGTTTTTCTAAGATTATGCAGAAATTTAAGTTAGGGTTCCAAAATTGGGGATTTTCGAAAATTGGGTTGGGGTTCTTAGTTCTTGTCATTTTTTTTGAAATCATTGATTGGGCTGAGTCCCATTTATAGTTTGTGCATCTGTGTTGGCCTCTTGTGGCATTTTAAGTTTGTATTGAGGCATTTTTCAATCTGTTCATGCACTGTTCATCAGTTTTGTGCATTATTGCATGTTAGGTGTTTGACAAATTGTTCGTGTGACATTTTTGTGTTGAATTGGACTCAAGTGAGTTCTAATGCTTGAGTTTCCTTTTGATTGAACATGTTTACAATGTTTTGGTTAATCGGTGTGTGTTTACACATTGTGCCCATTTTATGCCTCTCAATGCCATGGCATGCACACACTAGGCATCCTCTAGGCACACCTCATACATCTTATGCTGCACACACATGCATCAGCACATGCACAGCACAGACACACACATGCACAGTCACTTATATTCATGCATTGTGGTTCTATTTACATGGTTAAATTCTTATAGAATACTGTTTTGTGTCTGACTGCTCTGTTTTGAGTTTGGTATACTTCGTTTTTAGGTTGTTTTACCTATATTTTGGACTAACTTGAATCTAATCAAGATTTTGTGGTTTGTGTGTGTTGTTTTGCATTTCTTTTCTGGTTTGTGTTCCTTTGCATAGATGGCTCCTACTAAGCATGCAGCCACCAAGAAACAAACTTCCAAACATGCACACACTGATTCTGATCACTTCAAGTCTGTTGAGGTTGATATGAAGTACAATGACTGTTATAACAAAGCCACCATTATCATGGAAAGGGTGGTTCAGTTGGAATCTCTTAAGGACACCTTCATCCCTGAGGTGTTCAAAGAAAGGACTTGGACCAAGTTGTTGAACCCGGTTGGGGTTGTCTACTCATAGATAATAAAGGAGTTTTTCTCCAATGCTGTTGTGGACGGAGAACGTATAGAGTGTTGGGTAAGGCACAAAGAATTTGTGATTACAAGGGAAATCATACAAGACGTTTTGGAGATTCGTCCTCCATCTCAGCCAATCTCAGTTCAATATGAAGACAGATTGGGGTCCACTGAGGAGATGGTGCAATTACTTGGGGGTACACCGAAGAAGTCATCCATGAACACAATACCATTTTCACATAAATGAGGACTTTGGCCTATGTGATGATCCACAACCTGTACCCGGTCACCAACCTCACTACATTGTCAGCTCCAAGGACAATGTTTCTATACGATCTCTTCACCCACAAGGAGATCGATATATGTGGACACATCTTCCACTTGTTGAAGAAAAGCATAGAGAAGCAGAACTCCAGAACAGTCATGCCATTTTTCTCACTCATTATGGGCCTAATTGCGAAGACAAAGCTTAAACTCTCGAGTGGCCTCACTGTGGTTCAGAGGGACTATCCCATTGGTGCACACACAGTCACCAGGAGCACAGCCCACATCAAAGGCTCCAAAACAGGTGTGCATACAATACCACGGGATCGTGTACAAGGGTAGAGATACAGATGAGGAGATTGATAAATTCACTTCTACTCTAGAGACTTCAGCACAGCCATCCTCTTCTGCACTAGCACGAGGTTCAGACAGACTAGATCGCATCTTAGCTAGAGTGGACCAGTTATACACTATGCTGGATTCCCATATGCAGCACACAGCGACTCAGTTTGCATACGTCTAGGGACAGATCACTGCGTTCTTTTCACAGATCGACGACTTGTCCATGTCACAGGGATCAGACTCCGAGTCCGACCAGTTCTAGCCCTTTGGCCATTCCGGTCAAAAAGGGGGAGAAAATTTTAAGGGGGAGCTTGCAAAGTGTTAGGGGGAGCATAGGTTTAGACTTAGAAACATTGGTTATTGGTTATCGGTTTACTTTTGTTTATTTTTAGCTTTTATAACTGCTGGTTTATGCGTATGTTTTTACTGCTTTTGTTTATATCTTCAGTACTCTTTGCCTTCATTAATTTCAGTTTATATTTCAGTATTTGTGACTATCTCAATGCTTTGTAGCATTTTTCTTGTACTTTTAAGATATTGCCTATATGTCTTGAGTACATCACACTTGTGCCCTAGTAGAATCTTGTTCCTAGATGCATATACTTCATGTATTTTGCATTGGTTGTATGTTGGACATACAAGTGATCATAAGTGATTGCTCTTTATTTGCATGTCCGGATGAACACTTACTTGCATATCTAATGTTTGCAAACTTGATCGCACTATGCTTGCTCATGTACATACCTTGTATTCAACTTGTCATAAGCTTAATGAAAGTTTTGTTTGTGTGTGAGTGTTTCAGGTTACAGGTATAAATGTGCAGGTGCTTCACAGTTTCTAGATTAGGTGTGAGTGAGTTTTGCCAATGTTTCCAAACTCACGTTTAAGTCTAGAGTCTGTTTTAGGGGTTTTGTCACGGAATAGCCAAAGGGGGAGATTGTAAAGTTGTAATTTACAAACATGTATTTTGTTGGATTTTATTCCATGCTAAATTTGATTGTAATTATATTCAATCTTTTGTACCCTGTATTTATTGTGGGATGTGATTGTAAGGGTTGTGTGTTAGAAAGAGAGAGAGTGTGAAGACTCAAGCAATTAAAGCCAGAAGAGTTCTCACTGGTGTCTCGCGACTAAGCTTCCCGCGAAGTGAAGCATGTGCCTTGCACATGACTAGAATGCGAAGAGTCAGTACAGGATGGAGACAGCTGTGTCTCGCGAGTATCGCGCGGGTAAGGCCTTCCCGTGAGACACCCGCGAGACATTCTGTTCTACCAGTCTGTACTATTTGATACACACTTTCTGTACCCACACTATATATACCCACATTACCCACAAATGTTGAGGTGTGCTTCTGAGAGAAAACCCTAGCCTAAAACCTTGAGAGTTAGAAATTATCATACCCATATATCTCTACACATATGCTTATGGATTTCCTCAACTCCTACCTCTACATGTCCATACCATTGAGAGGTTGATAGCCCAAACACTTACCACACCCTTTCAGAGTGTCAAGTGAGATTTTGGTGCTGCTGGGAAGCATTGGAAGAAGCCCAGGATGGCAAATGCAACATGGAGCTTGTTGCGGGATTCGGAGAGCTAGACAAGACACGGTTCCGAGAAGCCTTGTTGGAGTAGGAGCTTGGAGGGCTTAGGTACAGCAGGTAGATTAGGCTTGGAGGGTCTCTTGCTAATCCATGTATCCCAACTGATTGTCTAGTGGATCGATTACCGCTTGGAGGGCGGCGAAGAGGTTTTTCGCCGAGGTCTTCAGTTTGCTCTTCGATAACACATCGGCGTGTTATCTGTGTTTACATTCTTCTTCCCTACTCTTTTACATTTCATTTTACTACTGTGATTATATGAATATGTGTTAGTGTAGCTTGTTTGTTTATCCGCTGGCATTTACACTATTCCGCACTTAGAATTAAGCTAGTGTAAAATCTATCGAGCCGTAACTTTAATTTGGGGGTCTAAACAGCTCTTGTGTTTTTAACACATTTTCGAGCTTTCAGTGGGGACAAGTGGGAAATGAGAGGAAGATCCATTGGAGAAGTTGGGATAAGCTGATTGTTGCAAAGAAAAAGGGCAGTATGGGATTTAGAGATTTAAGAGCTTTCAACTTAGCTATGCTCGCCAAGCAAGGATGGAGGTTGATGCAAGAAAAGGAGTCGCTATTTTACTAGTGTTTTTCAGCCCGATACTTTCCTAGATCTCACTTTTTAGATGCTGTGGAGTCGCCTAATTGTTCCTATGTGTGGAGAAGTATTGTGGCAGCTCTACCTATCTTAAAGGCTGGGTGTTGTTGGCGAGTTGGTGATGGGTCATCCATTAAAATTAAATCTGACAGGTGGATTCCAAACTACCCAGCTCACAGGGTTATTCATTCGGCCAATTCCGATGTGGATGTTGATGACTAGTTTGTATATGAGCTGATTGATCAAGACTTACACTGGTGGAAAAGAGATTTGATGAGTACAATCTTTCATAGGGAAGATGTGGATGATATCTGCAGAATTCCTCTAAGCCGGAGACAGGTTGGTGATTCCATATTTTGGGTGCACACTAGGAATGGTGGTTATTCTGTCAAGTCCGGGTATCATATGGCACGTGAGGTTCTTAAGCATGAAGGGTGGGTTGAATGCTCTAGTGGAGGTGATATGCAGCAAGTATGGCAAGCCTTGTGGAAGATGAGAGTGCCAAATAAGATAAAGATTTTTTGGGTGGAGAGTATTTCGTGGGATATTGCCTACACGGGTTAATTTAGTGAAAAAGAAAATTATTCATGAAAGTGTATGTCTAATCTGTACTCGGTTTCCAGAAAATGAACTTCATGTATTTTGGGAATGCCCTGCTGCCCAGGATGTATGGGCTGGGAGTCGGATCAGAATTCAGAATTGCAACCTCGACCAACACGACATGGTTCAGTTATTTCAATACCTGATTTACAAATTGGACACTGACGAAGTGGAGCTGTTTTTTATACAAGCTTGGGTCATTTGGAATCAGAGAAACTCTGTTTTGCATGGAGGTAAGCTCAAGGAACCTGGTTGGTTAAACAAACGTGCTGCAGAATTTTTAGAGGAGTTCTAGCAAGTTCAACAGCACCTAGCGGTTTTGTTAACGCAAGTTGTTGGAAGTGTTTGGCGCCCACCTGATCAGTCTTGGTTCAAATTGAACTTCGATACAACAATATTTAAGGAAAAAAACATCTCTGGGTTCAGTGCTGTGATACGAAATGACCAAGGCAAGGTAATGGCCGCAATGGCTACTAGAGGACCACTGGCGTGCAGGAAGGCATTGGAATTTGCTGTTGATGCAGGCTTCTCGGAGCTGATAGTGGAAGGAGATAATATCAACATTATGAGAGCTGTGTCTTCATCAACCATGAATTTCTCTATGCTTGAAAATGTAATAGCTGATATACATTGTATTCTCTGTGGGTTAGGGGGGGTATCTATCAGTTGTGTTAAAAGGGATGGGAACCGGGTAGCTTATGTATTAGCTAAGTTTGCTAAAGGGTTAGATGAGGACATGTATTGGATGGAGGAGGTACCTCAAGTTGTTATGGAATCTGTGTATCAGGACTCAATTATTATGAATAGATAAATGATAATTCCCCTTACAAAAAAAAAAAAAAAAATTTTAAATAATACTATATTTTACATATTACACATTAATAATATATTTAAAAAAATAAAAGAAATTCGACAAGTCCATTCTTCTACACCACGCTTGCACGTGCTGCCCCAGTAGTGAGAAAATTAATATAGATTTTGTGTGTGAAACCGTGAATTTTGGCTCACCTAATTTGATTATATTAAAAAAGAAGTCTAAGAATACAACAAAATATCATAATATTTTCACAATATCTTCATTTTTAGGATCCGAATAGATATTTTTTTATTTTATTTGAGAGAAATACTACATTCATAACATTTTTAGAACAAATTCTAAATGACAAGTTATTATTGGTTTTAAACTGATAACATTGTTATTGTTATTCTCAAAACATTTATTTTCAGTTGTGGTTGGTCACAGTCTCATATTTTATTATTTTATTTCGATTTGTAAGAAATTGATACTTCAATATTTGTAAAAATATTGTGAAATTTGTTGTGTCGGTATAACAATATATATGCCAGCTTATATAAATATTTAAAAAAAAAAAAAAAACACAAACCAATTACTGGGAAAAAAAAAAAAAACTTTAGGCACGGTAGAAATTAATGTTAAAATGTTGTGGACTTAGCATTTTTTTATTTGATCTATAAGAAACTGAGATCTCAACAATTGTCAAAATATTGTGATAATAATAAGTGTTGTAACACTTTCTCAAAACATTTATTTTCAGTTGTGGTTAGTCACAGTCTCATATTTTATTATTTTATATCGACTTGTAAGAAATTGGCATATCAATAATTGTGAAAATATTGTGAAATTTGTTGTGTCAGTATAACAATATATATGCCAGCTTACATAAATATTTCAAAGAAAAAAAAAACACAAACCGATTACTGAAAAAAAATAAATAAAAAAATAAATAAAACTTTAGGCACTGTAGCTACAGTGCCAGTTGAATAAACCAAAAGCACTGTAGCTCCAGTGCTATCCATCAATAATAGCTTGCCTATGATTTGTTGTGAAATTAATGTTAAAATGTTGTGGATTTAGCATTTTTTTATTTGATATATAAGAAATTAAGATTTCAACAATTGTGAAAATATTATGATAACAATAAGTGTTGTAACATTTTTTTAAAACATTTATTTTCAATTGTAGTTGGCTACAGTCTCATATTTTATTATTTTATTTCGACTTGTAAGAAATTGACACGTCAATAATTGTAAAAATATTATGAAATTTGTTGTGTCAGTATAATAATATAAATGTCAGCTTACATCAATATTTAAAAGAAAAGAAAAAAAAAAAAAAGGATTCATGAAACCAAAGCACTGTTGCAGCTACAGTACTGCACAGTGCCAACACTATGGATGCACAGTGCCGATGCATTGTAGCGGCAGAGCCGCTTTTATTATAAAACATTTATTTTCAGTTGTGGTTAACTACAGTCTCATATTTTATTATTTTATTTCAACTTGTAAGAAATTGACACGTCAATAATTGTGAAAATATTGTGAAATTTGTTGTGTCAGTACAACAATATAAATATCAGCTTACATCAATATTTAAAAGGGAAAAAAAACATATACCTATTACTTAAAAAAAAAAAAAAAAAAACTTTAGGCCCTGTAGCTACAATGACAGTTGAATAAACAAAAGGGTTGAACAAACGAAAAAAAAAAAAAAAAAAAAAGACTCACGAAACCAAAGCACTATTGCAGCTACAGTGTTGCACAGTGCCAACACTCTGGATGCACAGTGCTGAAGCACTGTAGTGGCATAGCCACTTTTATTATAAAACATTTATTTTCAATTGTGGTTGACTACAGTCTCATATTTTATTATTTTATTTCAACTTGTAAGAAATTGACACGTCAATAATTATGAAAATATTGTGAAATTTGTTGTGTTAGTATAACAATATAAATGTTAACTTACATCAATATTTAAAAGGAAAAAAAAAAAACACAAACTGATTATTGAAAAAAAAAAAAAAAAAAAAAAAAAACTTTTGGCATTGTAGCTATAGTGCCAGATGAATAAACAAAAGGGTTGAACAAACGAAAAAAAAAAATGGACTCATGAAACCAAAGCACTGTTGCAGCTACAGTGCTGCACAGTGCCAACACTCTGGATGTACAGTGCCGAAGCACTGTAGCGACATAGCCGCTTTTTATATAAAGAGAGAAATGAATTCGCTAATTGAAAAGTTATATTTGTGTGATTATCATTATCCCTATTTTGACCATTTGCATTTGAAAAAAGCTGATGAAATAATATGCTATATTGCATAATATAAGTAAAGAGTTTTACATGACAACTTTATAGGATTTAATATGTGAATTTCAGTTAACTCAACTAGTAAAGTCTCTGATGGTTGAATAACAGATCTGGGGTTCAATCCCCGTCTATACCAAAAACTGATTGGTGTTTTAGTCTGATGATAAAAAGTTATCATCAGAAGTGGATACCATAGGTTGAAACTCTAAAAAAAACTTTATAGGATTTACTCTCAATGTCTCTTGGGTGAAGAAAATAATACAATTTTTTAATTAAATAGCTGTTCCTACAATTGAAAATAAAAATTCAAAGTTTGTGAAAAAATAAAGACTTTTAAGTTTTAACCCATTCCGACGTTTTCGTTTCATGAAAAGTTCTCGCTCATACTCCAATTCAAGTAAATGCAGACCATATATTTTGACTGTTTAATCATTTTTTTATATATAATAGGGAAAATTACAGTAAACACACTTGTGCTTTGGCCCATTTGCACTTTGTCTACCTGTGGTTTAAAACTTAACATTTTGTCCACCTGAACTTCATTCTATTTGCTCCCCGTTACCCACCTCACCCTTAGTCATTAGAAAAACACGTTTTTAATAGAAATCACAACATAAAAAGGATCAAAACCACTTTCCCTCAAAAACTTTCCTCATGAGCTTTAGAATCACGAAAAAGCTTTGTATTAAGCTGGGTTTTTGATTTTTCTGTTGCTGTTTCATAAAATTTTCATCATCCCAGACATTCTAACTTTGGGTTGTCTTGAGGCATTTCTAATTCAAAGATACAGCAAACCAGGTACGAAATTTCTACTTTATTTGGGTTGGGTTTTCACCTTTTGAAAGATTGGTTTGTTGGGAAGAAGTCCATTGATGTGTAGTTTTGATTCACAGGAAATTTGGGCAGAAGTTGATAAGCAATGTCTTCTTCAAGTGGAAATTACTTAGGTTCAAGTGGGCATATGTGTATATATAAGACTTGTGTGCTGAGAACAAGTCTGACAGTGGATAATTTTGGGAGAAGGTTTCTAGGTTGTAGCCGATATAAGTTAAGTTTAGTTTTTAGTTAATCTAGTTGACTGAAGTGAGTTTGGAAAGTGATATGTTGAATTAAATTTATGAATAGGTTGGTCCCAAGTGCCCTTTCTTTCATTGGATTGATAATCCCACTTGTTGAGAATGAAGCTGCCCCGTTGGTGCAACAAAAGCTATCTATACTGCAGAGTGAGCTGCAACTTGCAAATGAAAGGGAAAGAACAGCTATCTAAACAGCAGCAGAAGCTACCCAAATGGTAGGAATTGCTCAAGAAATGGCAGCAAAAGCTACTGAGAGAGAGAGAGGAAGTTTCGAGCTAAGTCTGTTAAAGCCAAGGAGAAAGTCCAATATTGCACTAATTCTTTCATGGCTTTTTTTTTTTTTTTTTTGGCTCAAGTGAGAATATTGGAATGTTGAGATTGAGTCTGTCTGGTGGGTTGTAATGTATAAGTAGTTTTTTAATTGGCCAATGTTGGCTTGAAGCCACTTTGTTTTGTAATAGCACTATGGTTTAAAGTGAATTGGAAACTTGTGTCTTGTGTTTTGTTGGATGCTATGAATTGTTTAAAGTGAATTGTGTCTAGTGTTTGTGTTGAAAGTGCATTGTGTAAAGTGAATTGTGTTGAAAGTAAATTGTTTACAGTGCATTGTTTAAAGTGAATTGTGCTTGGTGTTTGTGTTGAAAGTGCATGACAACCATCTATCAACTTGCAAAATAAGACAAATGCAATGCCATATAGTCAAAATAATAAACCTGCTGTATTGAACATATACACACATAAACTTGCTATATTCAACTGCAATAATCAACCACGTGACAACAATTACTCAAAATAATAAACCTGCTGTATTCAACACATACACACATAAACCTACTATATTCACCTGCAATAATCAACCACATGACAACAACTACTCAAAATAATCATATAAAACACCTGCCATTAAGTTGGGAATTTTTCTACAACTTAAAGTGGCATTGAACATTGTCTTTCATCAACCACCAGTCAAAATAAGGCATTTGGTACAATAATCACAAAACAGTTGCACCTACCATGACCATTGTTTTGACATTTGGTACAATACTTACAAAAATTGCATAAATCCCAACAATGTTTTGATGATAGCATATAAACTAACATTTAAAATAATAACCCCAACAGCATATAAACTAACACATTGCCCTACCCTTGTTTACAAAATATTAAACTAACACTTAATTGACATATATAACCCCATGCCTATCCTGCCCTACCCTTGTTTCATTGACTGCCCTTGCCCCTATGGCTTCCTCTCCTCCTATAGCTGCCCTTTCCACCTCTTGTGTTACATTTTTGTGTCCTTGTTGCATTACTTCTTCCTCTGAAAACTGTTCCTCTAGTGGCAGGTGGTCTTGTAGGCTACAAAATACAAGAATTGAGATATTAGCTACCTATGTCATTGATGTTAGGACATATATGATTCAATGTTAGGAACATATGTCACTATTTTATGTAATTGGCTAATCTTTTGACAAAACACACTTTACTTGTAATTGGGTAGATCTAGGATGTGTTTAATGCTTCAAGAAACAAGCTTTCAAGTTCAAGTGTTAAAGCCATTCAAGTTTGTCCAAGAATCAAGTAATGAAGTGCTGGATTTTAAAACTCGACAGCTATTATCTATCAAGGTTTAAAAGCTGCTGAAGCCCGTGGCTCGACAGCTAGCTCGATAGATACCCAACTCGATAGATGGCAATCTATCGAGGTTTATGAAAAACAGATTTTCAGGTCTGTTTTGCATCCAATCCGTGAGTATGTGTTTAGGCATTCTTTTCTCACAACCCTAAACATATATAAGGATTATTTTGAGGGCCGTCAAAGGTTGCACAGTTGCACAAGTGTAGAGCAAAGTCTTGTTCATGCAAATTGTGACCGAAGATAGAATTTGCCCTAGTTCATCTTTCTCTTAAAGAAGCTACTGTGTTTGTACACTGTAGGGTTTTGTGACCAAGGTGCTTCTTGATCTTTATTGTGTGATGAACTGAACAACTTTGCAGCCAACATCCTTCTCAAGTTGGTGATTAAGTCGCATACTAGGATCTGCGCATCTATTAGCTAGTCACATACTGGGAGCCATGCAGTGAAAGGAGAGATTGTCACTATAGAACAAGTCCAATTGGGTATCGGAGTAAGGGTTCAACTGTAGGTTGGTATAAGGTACTAGGATTCCTTTATTTGTAACTACTTGTTTTGATAATAGTGGATTCTTGAGAGTGGTGACTTTAAAATCACCCGGTGGAGTTTTTGCCGTGTAGGTTTTCCCCATTCGTAAACAAATCACCGTGTCAATTTATTTTCCGCTGCATACTTTGGATAATTGGTGATTTGTTTGTGCTACCACACGCTTTGCATGTTAATTTGATTAATTAATAAACTTGGCTAATTAATTAATTAATATATCACAAGGAGTCAATACATTCTTGGTCTATCAACTGGTTTATGAATAAACATCAAACATAAAACTATAATACCTGTGGTGATGGTGCTCTAGTGTCCAATATTTCCACAAGGGTGTGTAGAGCTGGCTGGCTTAAAGAGAACCATGGACTTGCTCTAACTGTGTACCTGAAGTCTAATGAGTACCATTGAGCTGAAGGCTGTGACCTTGAAGTCTGGTTGGAGAAGGCCATGTTATAAGACTGATAAATTGGTGGGGGCTGAGATGAAAATGGGGTCTGAGATGAGGATGGGGCCTGGGATCTTTGTTTGCATGTAGAAGCCCTTCCCCTTGCCTACAACCAAATTTCAGCATGTTAAAGCAGTTATTGATGTATTGCTAGTAACAATTAAATAAACACATACAAAATACTTACTGATTTAGCTTTCTGCATTCTCTTCCTCCTCTCCCATGGTGTTTCACCAATGACATTAGCCTTGCATCCTCTTGCATTATGCCCTTCCCTTTGACATCTCCCATACAGGATGGGCTTCTTCTCTCTATAAACTTTGTAAGGGTTCCTTGAGTCATTAGCATCCCTCTTCCTTTTTTATGGGTAGTGTTGGGAAATTTAGACCCCGGTTGATAGAATTAACAAGTTTTAAACCCAAGTCGTTAATTAGATTAATTATGAATAAAACTTGTTAAAACAAAAAAACATCAATATCATGTCAAAATCATGCAATGGAAAAATAAATAAGACTAGATATGATGACCTAGGAAAACCAATGAAACCAACCAGTTTCACAGTAAAAAACCTAGGGGGAAACCTTCCCGAAAAGCAATCCACTATAATGAAAAGGAGTTTCAGATCTAGTACAAAACCTTTATCCCTAGACTCTACAATCCCCGTAGATGAACTCATAGCAGAAACCTTCTATCGCTTCAGAACCTCTAAACTCTTCAATATATGAACGGCACCCTTTGATAATGCATGAATCCCAGTACGTGACTAACCAATTGCGTGGATCCTAGTACGCGACTTCAATCACCAACTAGAAGAAGATGTTGGCTACAAAGTTTTTCACTTCATCAACAATGAAGATCAAGAAACACTTGGTTACAAAACCCTAAGGCGCAAAGACGCAGTAGCTTTTTTCAGAGAGAATAAGGCATCGGTCACCTGTTGCATATATTCTCCTTGTATTCTCTTCTGTGACGTCCTCTAAAATAAGCCTTATATAGGTCTAGGGTTATAAGAAAAGAAAACCTACACAAACATGTCAGCATAGGCCAAAAATCAGATCTGGAAATCTGAATTTCGTAAGGCTCAGTAATTCTCGATCGATTGAGAAGATGTCGAGCAGGTGTCGAGGAACATCTCGATCGATCCACCAGGTGTCGAGAAGCTGTCGAGGAGACAGAAGATTTCTCGATCGATCGACCAGCTATTGAGAAGGTGTCAAGATTGCGATAAGAAACACCTTAAGAGCTCGACAGATAGCCAGGTGTCGAGTAGCTATCGAGCTTTAAAATTCAGCACTTTCTCACTTGATTCTTGGACAGACTTGCATGGCTTTAACACTTGAACTTGAAACAAGGTTTCTTGAAGTATTAAACACATCCTAGATCTACCCAAATACAAGTAAAGTGCATTTTGTCAAAAGATTAGCCAATTACATAAAAGAATAACATATGTTCTTAACAAGTGAAACACATATGTCCTAACAATCTCCCCCTTTGGTAATCCGTGACAAAACCACAACAACCAAATGAACATATGAGAGAAGTCATAAATCACTCAACTCATATTCACTTGTTGAATACAATAAAATCTATCCTAACACAAACTCGTGAAAAACTTTGCAAGAAGAGAGTTTATGGCAAGTAGACTTTGACAACCTATATTTCTGAAACACTTTAAACAAAACTCATCAATGCATCTTAGTGTGAGACAGAAATAATATATTGCATACAAGAAAGAAACATGTGTATAAAGATAGAAAAGAAACAACACATGTAAAGGTAGGTGAAGAAGACATACATCAACATATAAAGAAGATAAGTTCAATGTATGTAAACATGGTCATAAGACCAGTGTACAAGAAGAATGAGGTAAGCACTCCCCCTAACAAGATGAAACACAACTCTCCCTTACAAAGGCATGTATTTCTCCCCATAACATGTAGAATCTTAGAAAGAAACCACATATTCTCCACAATTTCTCCCCCTTTTTGTCATGATTGACAAAAGGTATAAGAAGTTAGAAAGCTTCACTCGAGAGACATAAAGAAATGATCAAGGATGATCAAGGGGGCACAAGAAATCCATATAAATGCATGAATGTAATGAAAGAAGATGCTATGGATGACAAGATAATAGAAGGATGCAAAACATGTGAAAGACAAATCTCTCAACAAAAAAAATGTTAAGCACATAGATCCCAAAAATACACACACATACTAAACAAGTCTAACCAATTTTATATTTCAAAAACAAGTTAAAACAGTTTAGTGAGCATACATTAACACATGTAAAACCTTGTGATGCCCAAATCACATTGCAGCTGCACATGTATCAAAAGTAGCAAAGAATTTTGCGTGTTGTGTGTGAAAAACATCGCAAGATTGCATAAGTGTATACAAGTTATGACGATTTGAGATATGAGAAAATCACTTTAACTCACACACAATCATAACTGTTTGATGGGGACTATCACCTTCGAGATACATCCTATAACTCCCACATCTCCTAGAATACACTCTTGCAATCAAATTTAAAGCATTTTTGATCTTTTGGCTTTTCATTTTCTTTGCATATTTTATTTTAGCAAATCATGCATAGGCATATAAGAGATAGAAAAGAAATACCCAATTATGTTAAGCATTTGACATTCCAATTTTGCTATGTCGAAGCACACAAATGTCATTGACACTGCACTTTTGCTATGCCGAAGCATACAGGTGTCATATTATGATTGGCGGGCAACAGTGGTGAGATGGTTATTTATGCCTTTCTCTTAGGATTTTCTAGTCCTTCCCGTCAAAAAGAGTGATACGAGTGTTAAGTACAAGAGACAACTTAATCTTAGTCATCACAAACAAGAGTCACAAAGCTCACTTGCTTAGTTGTGCATAGAGATACTCATCTAAGCTACAAGAGATACAAAGTTTAAAAAAACTCTGTTTCAATGGCCATCCAAGGTACACAAGTACCAATATACACAAAATACACTGTTTTTGTATTTTTCTGATTTTTCCTTTTTTTTCTTTTTTTTTCTTTTTTTTTCTTTTTTTTTTTTTTTTTTTTTTGAAAACAAAACAAAATAAAAAAACTAAACAACCAGACAAAAACAGACAAACAACATGAAAGCATGAAAGAAAGATGCATATGCATGAAGGCATGATAGAACGGTGCAGATGCATGAGAGCATGATTCCAAAAGTAGATAAGAAATCAAGTAAAGAGAGTCCTACTTTAGATAGAAAGAATTAAAGCAGAGGACAAACAGAAAAGACAATTAAGTTTTAGGCTCCTTTCTCACCCACACAGCACGAGTCTTTGACCGTGAAGATGAAAAGGCATGTGTCCTAGTATGTTTACTAAAGGACATAGAAGAATTAGAATTCTCCTGAAATTGAGTTAAAAAGCTCAAAGTTTTTAATAACTCTCCAAATAAAGGTGTAGGTCCTTGAGAGGAAACTTGTGACCGTTTGGACAATTGTTTTTGAGGATACAACTTAAAGCAATTAGGACGAATGTGTCCAAAAACACCACAATGGTGACAAACATGAGTAGTTTTAGAACTACTATGCTTCCCAGAAGGAGGTCTAACCTTAAAGGTTGACAGAGACCTCAACTTAGGACAGTTTGGCCTAATATGACCAACAATATGACAATGATGACAAATGAGGACAAAAACAGATTTTTCATTCAACCTAGGAGGAGTTTTAGACATAGGTTTAGAAACTTCAGCATTAACATCAGAATTTTTACCTTTGTCTATCCTAGCAATATTAGCCTTTAACTCTTCATTATTCCTTTTAAATGGAGGAATATAAAAATCCTTTTCTTTTGAGTTGGGCTCAACAAGAAGTTTGGCACTAGTAAAATTTTCAACTTCAGTTTTAGATTCAACTAGTTGCTCTTCCAAACTCTTAATTTTGTCCTCTTGAGATGAAATTTAACTTTTAAATTTCTCATTCAAATTATTGGCTTCATCCAATTTTGAAATCAAATCATCTTTTTCAAACTTTACCTTTTTAAATTTAGCTTTTAATTTTGTAGAACATTCAAGAGATTTCATACAAAAATTATAAAGCTTGCAATAGGCATCTTCAATATCATCATCATCATTCAACACAAGATCATGCAAATCAAAACAATCAAGAGATTCCATGAAAACAGGGGTCAAGGATCACACTCAGGAAATTAATCCAATCAGAGTGTTCCCACTCTGATACCACTTGTTGGGAAATTTAGACCCCGGTTGATAGAATTAACAAGTTTTAAACCCAAGTCGTTAATTAGATTAATTATGAATAAAACTTGTTAAAACAAACAAACATCAATATCATGTCAAAATCATGTAGCGAAAAAATAAATAAGATAAGATATGATGACCTAGGAAAACCAATGAAACCAACCAGTTTCACAGTAAAAAACCTGGGGGGAAACCTTCCCGAAAAGTAATCCACTATAATGAAAAGGAGTTTCAGATCTAGTACAAAACCTTTGTCCCTAGACTCTACAATCCCCGTAGATGAACTCACAGAAGAAACCTTCTACCACTTCAGAACCTCTAAACTCTTCAATATATGAACGCCACCCTTTGATGATGCACGAATCCCAGTACGTGACTAACTAATTGCGCGGATCCCAGTACGTGACTTCAAACACCAACTAGAAGAAGATGTTGGCTGCAAAGTTCTTCACTTCATCAACAATGAAGATTAAGAAGCACTTGGTTACAAAACCCTAAGGCGCAAAGACGCAGTAGCTTCTTTTAGAGAGAATAAGGCATCGGTCACCTTTTGCATATGTTCTTCTTGTATTCTCCTCTGTGACGGCCTCTAAAATAAGCCTTATATAGGTCTAGGGTTATGAGAAAAGAAACCCTACACAAACATGTCAACATGGGCCAAAAATCAGATCTAGAAATCTAAATTTCGTAAGGCTCAGTAATTCTCGATCGATCGAGGAGGTGTCGAGCAGGTGTCAAGGAACATCTTTATCGATCCACCAGGTGTCGAGAAGCTGTCGAGGAGACAGAAGATTTCTCGATTGATCTACCAACTATCGAGAAGGTGTCGAGATTGCGATAAGAAACACCTTAAGAGCTCGACAGATAGCCAGGTGTCGAGGAGGTGTCGAGCAGCTATCGAGCTTTAAAATTCAGCATTTTCTCACTTGATTCTTGGACAGACTTGCATGGCTTTAACACTTGAACTTGAAACAAGGTTTCTTGAAGTATTAAACACATCCTAGATCTACCCAAATACAAGTAAAGTGCATTTTGTCAAAGGATCAGTCAATTACATAAAAGAATGACATATGTTATTAACAAGTGAAACACATATGTCCTAACAGGTGGCCTGCCACCTTATAGACATTAGGTGCAGCAGGAGCAGGTAAGCCACTTGGAATCCACTCAAACTAGCCAGGCATAGGAGGTAAGGGTGTCTTGTATGTCTCTCTATAAGCATCTTTGTAATAGCATGTATGGGTGTAATCCTCTGGTTTCTCACAATTCACAAAAATGGCTACAACTCCATGCTTGCAAGGGATTCTTATCAAGTCCCACACTCTACAACTACATGTCTTCCTTACCAAGTCCACCACATGCCTCTCCTTCTCATTTTCAACTTCTACACAAATCTCCCAGATGGCATTGCACAGAAGCCCTTACACTTTACTTTCAACTTCTCCAGCCTGCCTTGTATGTTTGGACACAATTTGCCACGATACTTTTCTATGCCAGTCCTCTTTATGTAAAGTCTGCCATAAGCCTAACCCTAATCCATTCTAGCATTGACAAGATTGGCTTATCTCTAGCCTTTAAAATCATGGAGTTAAAGTTCTCACTCAAATTGTTGATAATACAATCAGTTGGCCTTAGGAGTAAAATGAGATCTGATCCATTGTGCAGGATCTATATCTGTAAGATATTTCCAAGTTTCTTCATCCAAATCTTTTAGATATTGCATCCCCCTCTCAAATTCCCTAACTGATGTTGTGTTAGCACACCTCCAAAATACACTCTTCAACTCCATACCCTTGTGGTTAACTTTGAAGTTGTTGTATATGTGCTTCACACAATACCTATGCTTTACAATTGGGAATAGAGTCTTCATTGTAGGTATAAGGCCCTGAGTATTACAAGCAAGTAAGCAAGTTCAGAATCATAAGTAAGTAAGTAGTATGATCAATATGAACATCACAAGTAATAATTATGAGCAGTATGAGAATACCTTCTGTCTGTCACTGATGAATACTAGATTCAGTTGCTCTAGCCTACCAATGTCATCTGCAAACTGCTCCAAGAACCAGATCCAACTGTCCTTGTTCTCTTGCTCAACCACAACCATTGCCACTGGAAATATATTGTCATTTCCATCCTTGGCAATGGCAGACAGTAATTGCCCACCAAACCTACCTTTCAAGTGACATCCATCCAGCCCAACAAATGGTCTACAACCACCTAGAAACCCTTGTTTTTGAGCATTATACCTAATGTACATCCTTTTGAACTTGGGTTGTGCATTCATAAGTTTCGGAAAGGAGAAGAAGGACTTCAAGAAGAGATAAGGAAATGAGTCCCAATCTACCCAAGGAGTCACTTGTTTTGAATGTAATGGACATGGCCATTTCAAAAGGGAATGTCCTAACTATTTGAGATCGAAGGGCAAGGCGTATGCCACCACTCTTAGTGACTCGGATTCATCCAACTCTGATTCGGAGGAAAGCTGTGATGGAGAAGGAAATTACTCCACTTTTATGACTATTGCTCATGTTGAGTCTTCAAAGGATTTGGGTAAGCTTGTTGAAGAGCTTGGAGAGCATAGTGATGAGGAATCCATGGGAATTGTGGAAGAATCGGATGCTGAAGAAGATGAAGATACATCAGGTCTTCAAGAGAACTACAATTCACTCCTTGAGAAGTCAGGAGAGTATGCAAAGGTAGCCAAGATAGCTATGAAAAAGATGAAGAAAGCAGAGGAGGACTATATAAGTCTCCTAGTGAGATATAAGGAGGCCAAGTGTGAGATTGAGATGTTAAATGGTGAGCTAACCGAGGCTTACACAAAGGTGAAATTTCTTGAGCTTGAGGTAGTTCAGGCAAATGCCAAAGTAGACCGAGTCTCTACCAAGAAGCTTGATGATGTCATCTCTTCTAAAAAATCTTTCTCCGACAAAACCATGTTGGGATATACTGGAGAAAGTAGTTCGAGTGTCAAGGTAACCAAGGAAGTAAAGTTTGTGAAGGCCAAAGAACCAAAAGGAGTTGTCCCTACTGTTGAAAAAGCAAATATGGAGAAGAAGAAGAATATGGCTGACCAACGAGTGTTGAATAAGCCTCGCAACCAATCAACAGTCAGGTCTGAAGCCAAAGGGAGATCTCCTCCAAAATCACAAAGAGGTCCGAGAACGAACCATGTTTGTCGTCATTGTGGACTTCAAGGACACACCACCAGACCTAATTGTTATAAGCTGAGAGCATTGAATAATGCTGGGGATCAAAGGTCAAGAGGACCAAGAAATGACAAGAGGAATTGGGCTGTTGGGAAACCAAGAAGTCAAAATGGAGATTCTAGTGTAATGGACGTAATGAAGATGATTGAGGCATTCACCACATGTATGGCAAACTTCAACAGCAGGTTTGAAGGTCACAATTCACGTACCCAATCCTATAGGGATATCACCCTAAACGCACATGACGTGTGGGTGAAGAGGGGTACTCATGCATGATTATCTCCTATGTCCATGCATCAATATTTTCAATGCTTAGGATCATAGGTTCATGCATCATATCATGCTTTATTTCCGGTTTTTAGCATTTTCTTGTTATGCTTTGTACTTGTTTTGATTGATCTTACTTTTCTTGTTCTATTTTAAAGTGTGTTCAAAAAAAAAAAAAAAAAAAACCATAAAAAATTAAAAAATCTTCAAAAAGTTTGATCACTTGTTTTGTGTGTATCACATGTGAGTTTGGCCTAGTACCTTCGTACTCATGGCGTAGTGCATTTACGAGCTTAGCTTGTTTTGCATGCACTTATATCTTTGTGGGAGAAATCTTGAAATCTATATGTGATTGTTGTAAATAGATCTTCAAGCTTGTCATGAATGATTAGTTAATAGTCTTGTTGGTTTTGATACTTGCATAGACTTGTGCCTATATATCTTCCCACCTTTATTTTTATGTGTTTTGCAAAAAGAGCTCTCAAAATGTAAATCTCAAAATGAAAAAGAGATTTTGAGCTGCAAAAGCCTGTCGCATATACTAGTATTTGACTAGGAAAAAGGGAAAGTGACTTTTGAATTGAAATGTATGGTGCTCAAAAAGCCAAAGGCTAACTCTCAATGTTGAAATATCATAAATTTCAAGCACTGATCTCAAAAAGAGATATACTATCCAAAAAGGATCAAATGTTATGAATTATGCAGAAGCCAAATGAAAAGCTTCTTTGAATTGTAATCATTCTCTTGTGGGAGGTCATATATGTTCATTTCTATAATTGAGATAGACCACTTGATTTCGTACCAGTTGTGTATGACTTGATTGAATTGATCATTGAAGCTTCACTCTGGTCTAAGGACTATTCTACATTTGATACTCACACATAACACACAAGACTTAGTTCAAATAATGCTTATCTCATCTGTGTAATTGTACATGTTTAAATGTGATGTATATGCTTAAATACTTGTTGATCAAACCCAAAATTTTTTTTTGAGTGTTTTATATGTTTTTGAAAGTGATTTTATACTTTCGTGTCTTTAGTTTTTGTTCAAAATGCATTTTGGTGTTTTTCTTCAAAAACTGGTTTAGAGGCTGTTTCGCGAGAAGCTCGCGACTTAGAGCTTCCCGCGAAATGTGCTTGAGGGAAATTAAAATTTCACATTTTCTTACAGAAAGTCTCGCTACTGCCTCGCGAGTATTTCGCGACTAAACACTTCTTGCGAAATGGTTTTTAGGCAAAAACTGAAATTTTTTTCAATTTCATACAGAGGCTATCGCGACTATCTCGTTACTGTGTCGCGACTAAAAGCTTCTCGCGAAAGCTTTTGAGCTTTAGTGGCCATTCTCGCGGCTGTCTCGCGACTGGCTTGCTACCGCCTAACCTGCAGAAAATGCGTGTTTTCAGTTTTTATGTAGCAGATGTGACAGGTTTTCAAAAATCTTCACTTCCCTCGCTTAGACTCTCTCGAACTCCCTTCAACCCAAAGCTTATTTTTCTTCAAAACCCCATCAATTTCAAGTTTAAATTTGCAAAATCTCTTCAAGGTATGAGTTTCTAATACTCTCTCTTATCATTTTATTGAGAATATGCAGATTTTAGCTTAGGGTTTTGTATATTGGGGATTTTTTGAAAATGGGTTGGGGTTTTTATTTTTATGCAAATTTCTTTCAAAATCTTGGTTGGGCTGTGTTCTATTTGATATGATTATTCTTGTGTTGGCCCCTTGTGGTATTCTAAGCATGTATTAAGGCATATTTCATCATGTTCATGCATTTTTCATTGGTGTTGTGTTCCATTGCATGTTAGGTGTTTGACAAAATGTCCTAGTGACATTTTTGTGTTGTATTGGATTCAAATGAGTTCCAATACTTGGGTTTCTTTTTTATTGAACATGCTAGACATGTTTTGGTCATTGGATGTGTGTTTACACATTGTGCCCATTTTGTGCCTTACATTGCCATGCCATGCATCATTAGGCACACTCAATGCACCTCATGCTGCACTCACATGCATCCGCTCATGCACCTCATGCATCAGCACATGCACACATATGCACACACATGCACAACTACTAAATTTCATGCATTGTGATTATGTTTACCTGTTTTATCTATTTTAGCATGTTGTTCTTGAGTTGGTTATGCTCTGTTTTAGGTTGTTTTACCTTTGTTTTGGACTAACTTGAATCTAATCAAGTTTTATGGTCTGTTTGTGTTGCTTTGCATTTGTTTCTGTGTTCTGTGTCCAATTGTGCAGATGTCTCCATTTAAAAGCTCAGTTGTGAAAGGAGGCAACAGCAAAGAGAAAGAGTCGGTGATTGATGTTGATGACCCTTCACCGAAGTCAAAGAGGACTCGTTTTTCAACGGGAGTGTATGAGCCTGACAAATTCAGATCTTTTGCTGCGTTTCAAACCTATGCAAACTTCTTTCGAGATGCTCCACTATTGGTTGAAAGAGCTGTTGACCAGCCATCTCTCCTTGATACCAATATTCCCATATGGTTTTCCAACAAAGATTGAAACTTTCTTCTCTCAGATCTTAAGGATGCATACAAAAACTTGGTGAAAGAGTTTTATGCTAATGCCATTGTTGAAGGAGAGGAGCTCAAGTGCTGGGTTAGAGGAAAGAAGTTCTCGGTTACACCCGCCTATTTAGCAGAAATTCTTCACATCAACTGGCCAATACTAACTGTACCACCAGTTTGTGATGAACTGAATCCAGATGAGAAGGTTCTTCGGGAAGCTTTAGGAGCTGATTTGGAATTCTCCTCCAATGGGAAGTCAATAAGTGTGGCATCTCTTTCTCCCCATTTAAGGCTGCTCACAGTGATCATGTTTAGCAACCTCTATCCTCTATCTAGCACCGGTTACATGAATCTCGGTCAAGCATTATTCTTGCATGATCTACTCACTGACGAAGAGATTGATGTGTGTTCTCATATCTTCCACATTTTGGTAAAAACGGTTAACCAGACTGCCTCAAGGAATTATATTCCTTTCTGTTGTCTTATTTCAAGGATTTTGAAACTCAAAGGTGTCCATCCTTCAGAAGATGAGCGCCCATACCCAAGGCCAAGTCCGATTAACATTCGTACTTTCCACGCAAGTATGAGTCACACCAAGAAAAGTACCAAGCACGAAAGTCATGCAACTCCAGGAAGCTCAAGTTCTTCCTCCCATGCCTATGATGAACATTTAAACAACATCATGACAACTCTTCAAGAGATCACGACCAAAATATCCGGACTAGAGGAACATGACGAATAGCTATTCCATGACAAAAAGGGGGAGATGGTGTTGTTGATAAGGGGAGGAGAAGCTAGTCGATAGGGGGAGGAGAAGCTAGTAGCTGCTATTTGGTTTATTGTTTCTATTGCTTTTCTTTATGTTTAAGTACATTGTTCTTAAATTCATTCTTTATACTTCAGTCTTATTTTCAGTATTTGTGACTTTCTCAATACTTTGTAGCATTTTTTTGTACTTTTAGATATTGATAATATGTCTTGAGTACTTCACACTTGTGCCCAAGTAGGTGTTGGGATTAGTGCCCTTAAATTCTATTGTATGATGCTATGTATGATATTATGTATGACATTATGTATGACTTAATATTGTGTTTAATAAAGTGGTTTTATTATAATCTGAAATAATGGTAACATGAATATTCGAACATTATCATATAATCCATGAGATGCATAGTATGTGATTTATGTGAAAAGTCACAGAAAATATAAATCACAAGTTTTTTGTAAACTCAGAATTTAGTTCGTAGTCGGTGATGAAATTGGATGTTTCATCTACGAAGACTTTAACATTTCAACTAAGATGATTTGTCTTGATCATGGAAGTGGTGACTTCTAGTTGATATGTTGATATGTTTTAAGAGTTAAGACATATTGAATTGGACCGCAGTGAGATTTATTATTTTCCTAATGACTGTCAATTGAATAATAAATCTCACGACTTTTATTCACATGAACTCTTAATCCTGAGAGAATAATGGACCTGATCATGAAATGTAAGTTGCTTTGACATATCAGGAGTGAGATCTAAAGTAACGGTCAAAACCTCAGTATGTTGGGCAACTACATTTAGTGTTGATGGAACATATATTCTCAAGATGGAATTCATAGTCTCTTAAAGGAGATACAAAATATTCCCTTGAGATAAGTTTAATGGGTTTGTTATTCAGAGAATTAGGCCTAACCACTTTAGTAAGACTAAAGTATATATTTATGAAATTGGATTTCATAAATATATGGTGAATAACTTAAAAGGATTAAACCGGGTACTCAAGGATTAAGATGTAGTAATTCACAAAGTGGCAGTCTACATTCATGACTTTGTGTTACTACGAATATTTTATGAAGGGGTTGCATGTACAATAAAGTCTTGGGATATAATTTATTAATAAGGCCTAGAGTGCAATTATATTTATATTGTGGTATTAAATATAATTAATGGTAACTTTGGACTTGTCAAGAGTTGACAGAAAAGCCCAAGGCCCATTGGAGCTAGAGTCTTATTTGTTCCCTTTTGGTCTCACTCCAAGCCACACACTAAAGCCCAATTGGAAAGGCTCAAAAGGCTAGCCCAATTAGATAATCAGTTATAAGGAGAGAAACATACAGATTTTGGTAAGAACATGAAATTGTAGGTATGTGAGTGTTGGACACTCTTTCATTCTCTTCTTGAACATACACATATAACTGATTGAGAGACCACACATCTTAGGTATTAAGTGGAATTGGAAAGAAGATTAAAAGTGTTCTCGAGAACTTCTAATCTTTGGTTTTGAAATTCACTGCACCAAGGTACACTCTCTTGTTTTATATTCTGAAACTTACATAGTGCATATTATCAATTACGAATAAAGTAGATCCGTTAATTTTTTCCGCTGCGTATGTTTTGTATGCGATACAAACATGTTATTTTCCAACAATTGGTATCAAAGCGGGTCTTCAATTCCAATCTGTATGACATGTTTTGTGAGTTTTGGAATTAGAAATAATAGTTTCATAATGCTAGAAGATTATACTTGTATTTAATTTTCTGCATGGTTGTTGAAACTATGATTTGATAAAAACTGATATTGATGTTATGATGTTGTTTAAATTTGAATTTAAGTATGTTAAATTGAAGTTTAAGGCTATAGCATCAATGGAATTTAGTTTTGATATCAATCTCTATCTATCATGTTCATATGATGGTTGTTTGTTCATGAAAAGTCGTCAAAAACTGTCTTAGAAAAATTCTGAAAATTCAAAATTCGCGAAGCTCGATCGATCAAGAAGCTATCGAAAATCGATCGAGAAAGTAGAAGATTTCTCGATCGATCGACCAGCTATCGATCAGCTGTCGAGATAGCAAGATTCTTTCTTGATCGATTGACCAGCTGTCGGGAAACTGTCGAGCCTAGGAAATTTTTGAATTTTTCTAAGTGTTTTCACATATATAAAGTGCAAGGTTATGTGTAATTAGATTATGCATGTTTAATAATCAAAAACCTTTATTCTAAAACATCTAGTGGGAGAGAAATACAAGGGTTGGATCTCACGGCCTCCATTGTTGGTTCATAGTAGTGTGAAATATATACTTTGTCTTTGCTTCGAGCTTAGCATTCCATGCGGAGAGTATTTATTTCATGGTACTATAGGATTGAATTACTTGGTTTATAGTGGTTTGATCAAACATCTTGTCTTAGCTTCGAGCTTTGCATTCCATGCGGAGGGTGTTTTGTATCATGGTACTACAAAATAAGCCTGTTAAAGGGATGAAATGTGGCTACACATGATTCTAGACAATGGTATACACTAGACTAAATACTATAGTATCCTCTATGCTGAGTTCTTACTATTATTATTTAAAGGCCAAATGAATAACGGCATATTATTAGTGTTTGATAAGAGTTATCATGATAGCACTAATAATGAGAATAGTTCTCAATCAATCATAGTATTTAATATTTACTCTATGTTGAGGGATATTGAATATGGGATTGGGTTGTCGTTGCATATATTATATTATGGTTTTATTAAAGTTCCATACTATATGTTCATATGCTAAATTGATAATGTCCAGTTTACTTATTATATTCATGTTTATTGTTTTTAGATGTGAACATGACATCATTTAGCCCACTTGTTACTATTCTTAATCAAAACAAACTGACTGGATCCAATTATGTTGACTGGAAAAGGAATTTGGACATAGTTCTCACTACTAAAGAGCACAAATATGTGCTTACTAAACCATGTCCTAGCTTTCCTTTATTAGATGCTCCTCCTAAGGAAAAACAGCGATATGATCGTTGGCAAAAATCTAATGAGATGGCCAAGTGCTACATCCTAGCATCTATCTCAAATGTTCTACAGCATCAAATGCAGGATGTAGAACTAGCTTCAGACATTATGCTAAGTCTGAAGGAGATGTTTGGTAAGCAAGGTCGTTCTGCAAGGCAAGAAACCATGAGGCAAATTTATAATACCAAAATGGCTGAAGGCAGTTCAGTTAGAGAGCATTGTCTTACAATGATCTCTAATCTGAATACATTGGAAGTTTTAGGTGCCGACATTGATGGAGAATTCCAAGTGGATATGATACTCCAGTCACTACCAGAATCATTTAAGGAATTCAAACTCAATTATAATATGAACAAAAAGATTTATACATTATCTGAATTAATGAATGAATTGGTAGCAGCGGAAGGCATCCTTGGTACTTCTAATGTTGATGCTAATATGGCTAAATCTTCTTCTTTTCAACCTAAATTGAAAGGCAAGGGTAAGAAGAAGAAGAAGAAGGACTTCACCAAGCAAGAGGGTAAACAAATTATCTTAGGAGTTACTGACAAAGGAAAGAAGCTCAAAGGAAAATGTTTCCATTGTGGTGAGAAAGGACATTGGAAGAGGAATTGTCCAAAGTTCAAGGCTGCCAATAATAAGGGTATGAATAGTTCATTCCTCCTTGAAATATGTTTGGTACAAAATCCCACGAATTCCTGGTGTGTGGATTTAGGTTGTACTAATTATATCTGTAATTCTTTGCAGGGGTTCCAGGAGACTAGAAAACTTAATGAAGGAGAATTGTTTCTTACTTTGGCTGATGGGAGCAGGATTCCAGTTGTAGCTGTTGGTGTTTTTAATTTATTTTTTGAGTCAAGAGTTTTAGTATTGGAAGCCTGTCTATATGTACCTAATGTTCGTAGGAATTTAATTTCTGCAACTTATTTGGGTAAACATGGATATTGTGTTATCCTTAAAGACAATGTTGTAATAAAGAAGGGTAAAGTGTTTATCTGTTCTGGCAATATTGTTGATGGTCTGTATATTTTAACTCCTGATAAGCATGAATTATATAATTCTGAATTAGATAATAACTCTCATGTAAAATCATTAAAGAGAAAGTTTCCTTCTACTAGTGATGCATATCTTTGGCACTTGCGTTTGGGTCATATTAATTCAAACAGGATTCAAAGACTTGTCAAAGATGGACTCCTAGAGCCATTGGATTTTGATGAATTTCCAGTTTATGAATCTTGTTTGGAAGGTAAAATGACCAAACGACCTTTTAATGCAAAAGGTAGGAAAGCATAAGATTTGCTAGAACTAGTGCATTCAGATGTATGTGGTCCTATGTCAATCCAGGCAAGAGGTGGCTATGAGTATTTCATTACTTTCACTGATGATTACTCTAGATTTGGTTATGTGTACCTAATGAAACGGAAGTCCGAAGCCTTTGAAAAGTTCAAAGAGTTTAGGGATGAAGTTGAGAATCAATTGGGTAAACGCATAAAGGCCATTCGATCTGATCGTGGTGGCGAATACCTTCTTGGGGATTTTAAGGATTACTTAACTGAAAATGGGATTGTATCCCAATTAACTACACCTAGAACTCCACAACAAAATGGTGTAGCGAAAAGAAGGAATAGGACTATTTTAGATATGGTTAGGTCCATGATGAGTTATTCAACTCTAGCAATTTCTTTTTGGGGATATGCCTTGAATAATGCAATGTATCTTCTGAATTTAGTATCTTCAAAGTCTATTCCTAAAACACCTGTGGAGTTGTGGAGTGGGCGCAAGCCTAGTATGAGACATCTTCATATTTGGGGTTGTCTAGTACATGTGTTAAAAGTAAAGTCTGACAAGTTACAGCCTAAAATAGAAGTAGTTTTCTTTGTAGGCTATCCAAAGGGAACAATTGGGGGTTTGTTCTAAAGTCATAAAGATAATAAAGTGTTTGTTAGCACAAATGCAAAATTCTTAGAAAATGACTATATAAATGATTATACTCCTAGAAGTAGAGTTGTATTGGCTGAAATAAATAAACCTGTAATTGAACAACCAATGGTTGAAGCTAGGGATGATGTGGTTGTATTAGATACACCACAAGATACTACTGATGAGATGTCTAGTACACAGGTGTCTCGTCGTAGTGGGAGAATTGTTCGGCCTCCTATAAGATTCATAGGTTTGGGAGAAACTTATGAAGCTATCTCAGAAGAGGCTAAATTGGATCCCTACACTTACGAAGAGGCAATGAATGATATAGATGCACATCATTGGGTCAAAGCTATGAAATCTGAATTAGATTTAATGTATTCCAATCAAGTTTGGGATCTTGTAAAGGCGCCTAATGGCATTAAACTTGTTGGTTGCAAATGGGTTTACAAGAGGAAGAGAGGGATAGATGGAAATGTTGAAACCTTTAAAGCAAGGCTAGTGGTGAAAGGGTATACACAAAAAGAAGGTATTGATTATGATGAAACCTTTTCTTCAGTAGCAATACTTAAATCTATCAGAATTCTCTTATCCATTGCTGCTCATTATGATTATGAGATTTGGCAAATGGATGTCAAGACTGCATTTCTCAATGGCAATCTTGAAGAGGAAATCTATGTGATGCAACCGGAAGGTTTCATAGCAAAGAACCAAGAGCATATGGTATGCAAGTTGAAAAGGTCTATTTATGGACTTAAGTAAGCATCTAGGTCATGGAACATTAGATTTGATCAAGCAATCAAGTCATTTGGTTTTGAGCAAAATCTTGATGAACCATGTGTGTACAAAAGACATCGAAATAAAGTAGTAATGTTCCTAGTGCTTTATGTCGATGATATTCTACTCATTGGAAATGATGTAGGGGTAATGTCATCAGTAAAGGTTTGGTTGTCAAGCCAATTCGATATGAAGGACTTGGGTGGGGCTAACTTTATTCTAGGGATCAAGTTTTGGCGAGATCGCAAGAATAAGATGTTAGGCTTATCACAAGCTGGATATATAGATAAGGTCTTAGAACGGTTTAGCATGCAAAACTCCAAGAAAGGATTACTTCCTTTCAGACATGGAGTTCCTCTGTCTGATGACCAAAGGCCTAAGACTCAAGAGGAAGTAGATATGATGAGACAAGTTCCTTATGCTTCTGTAGTAGGAAGTCTCATGTATGCCATGCTTTGTACTAGACCAGATATTTGTTATTCAGTTGGCATAGTCAGCCGATATCAATCAAATCCAGGACCAAAACATTGGCAAGCTGTAAAGCATATTTTCAAGTATCTACGGAGAACGAGAGATTATATGCTTGTTTACCGTTGTGAGGATTTGATTCCTATTGGCTATACAGATTCAGGCTTTCAATCTGATCTAGATTTCAGAAAGTCCACATCAGGATGTGTTTCACCTTGGGAGGTGGAGTCATAACATGGAGGAGTGTTAAGCAATCTTGTATTGCGGACTCCACCATGGAAGAAGAATATGTTGTTGCTTATGAAGCAGCAAAAGAAGCTGTATGGCTCAAGAAATTCCTTTCTAACCTTAGTGTAGTGAGAATTGAGCAAGTTCTCATTACTTTGTTTTGCGACAATAGTGGAGCAGTTGCATAATCAAAAGATCCAAGGAATCACAAGAAAGGAAAACACATTGAGAGAAAGTACCACATCATTAGAGATATTATTGCTCGTGGAGATGTAGTGGTCACAAAGATTGAAAGTGCAAATAATCTAGCAGATCCCTTTACTAAAGCCTTGCCACAAAGGACCTTCGAGTCACATTTGGAGGGAATGGGAGTTAGATTAGTGCACAATAGTCTTTAGGGCAAATGAGAGACTGTTGGGATTAGTACCCTTAAATCCTATTGTATGATACTATGTATGATATTATGTATGACATTATGTATGACTTAATATTGTGTTTAATAAAGTTGTTTTATTATAATCTGAAATAATGGTAACATGAATATTCGGACTTTATCATATAGTCCATGAGATGCATAGTATGTGATTTATGTGAAAAGTCACAAAAGATATAAATCACAAGTTCTTTGTAAACTCAGGATTTAGTTCGTAGTCGGTGATGAAATTGAGCATTTCATCTGTGAAGACTATAACATTTCAACTAAGATGATTTGTCTTGATTATGGAAGTGGTGACTTCTAGTTGATATGTTGATATGTTTTAAGAGTTAAGACATATTGAACTGGACCGCAGTGAGATTTATTATTCTCCTAACGACTGTCAATTGAATAATAAATCTCACGACTTTTATTCACATGAACTCTTAATCCTGAGAGAATAATGGACCTGATCATGAAATGTAAGTTGCTTTGATATATCAGGAGTGATATCTAAAGTAACGGTCAAAACCTCAGTATGTTGGGCAACCACATTTAGTGTTGATGGAACATATATTCTCAAGATGGAATTCATAGTCTCTTAAAGGAGATACAAAATATTCCCTTGAGATAAGTTTAATGGGTTTGTTATTCAGAGAGTTAGGCCTAACCACTTTAGTAAGACTAAAGTATATATTTATGAAATTGGATTTCATAAATATATGGTGAATAACTTAAAAGGATTAAACCGGGTACTCAAGGATTAAGATGTAGTAATTCACAAAGTGGCAGTTTACATTCATGACTTTGTGTTACTACAAATATTTTATGAAAGGGTTGCATGTACAATAAAGTCTTGGGATATAATTTATTAATAAGGCCTAGAGTGCAATTATATTTATATTGTGGTATTAAATATAATTAATGGTAACTTTGGACTTGTCAAGAATTGACAGAAAAGCCCAAGGTCTATTGGAGCTAGAGTCTTATTTGTTCCCTTTTGGTCCCACTCCAAGCCACACACTAAAGCCCAATTGGAAAGGCCCAAAAGGCTAGCCCAATTAGATAATCAGTTATAAGGAGAGAAACATACAGATTTTGGTAAGAACATGAAATTGTAGGTATGTGAGTGTTGGACACTCTTTCATTCTCTTCTTGAACATACACATATAACTGATTGAGAGACCACACATCTTGGACATTAAGTGGAATTGGAGTGAAGATTGAAAGTGTTCCCGAGAACTTTTGATCTTTGGTTTTGAAATTCACTACACCAAGGTACACTCTCTTGTTCTATATTCTGAAACTTACATAGTGCATGTTATCAATTGCGAATGAAATAGATCCGTTAATTTTTTCCGCTGCGTATGTTTTGTATGCAATACAAACATGTTATTTTCCAACAGTAGGATCTTGTTCCTAGATGCATATACTTCATGTATTTTTCATTGGTCGTGTGTTGGACATGCAAGTGATCATAAGTGATTGCTCTTTATTTGCATGTCCGGATGAACACTTACTTGCTAAATGTTCATTGTAGTCAGTCTTTAATGACTAAACTTGTTTGATCTAGTTTTTGTTTACATGATATCTAATGTTTACAAACTGGATCACACTATGCTTGCTCATGTACATACCTTGTATTCAACTTGTCATAAGCTTAATGAAAGTTTTTGTTTGTGTGCGAGTGTTTCAAGTTACAGGTATAAACGTGCAAGTGCTTCACAGTTTCTAGATTAGGTGTGAGTGAGTTTTGCCACTGTTCCCAAACTCACGTTTAAGTCTAGAGTCTGTTTTTAGGGGTTTTGTCACGGAATAGCCAAAAGAGGAGATTGTAAAGTTGTAATTTACAAACATGTATTTTGTTGGCTTTTATTCCGTGCCAAATTTGATTGTAATTATATTCAATCTTTTGTACCCTGTATTTATTGTGGGGTTGATTGTAAGGGTTGTGTATTAAAGAGAAAGAGTGTGAAGACTCAAGCAATTGAAGCCAGAAGAGTTCTCGCGGGTAGCTCGCGACTAAGCATCTGGCGAAGTGAAGCATATGCCTTACACGTGACTGGAATGCGAAGAGTCAATACAGATGGAGACAGCTATGTTTCGCGAGTAGTTCGCGGGTAAGGCCTTCCTGTGAGACACCCGCGAAACATTCTGTTCTGCCAGACTGTACTATCTGATACACACTTTCTATACCCATACTATATATACCCACATTACCCACAAATGTTGAAGAGTGCTTCTGAGAGAAAACCCTAGCCTCAAACCTTGAGAGTTAGAGATTATCATACCCATATATCTCTACACATATGCTTGTGGATTTCCTCAACTCCTAACTCTCCATTTCCATACCATTGAGAGGTTGATAGCCTAAACACTTATCACACCCTTTCAGAGTGTCAAGTGAGGATTTGGTGCTGCTAGGAAGTATTGGAAGAAGCCAAGGATGGCAGATGCAATATGGAGCTTGTTGCAAGATCCGGAGAGCTAGACAAGACACGGTTCCGAGAAGCCTTGTTGGAGTAGGAGCTTGGAGGGCTTAGGTACAGTGGGTAGATTAGGCTTGGAGGGTCTCTTGCTAACTCATGTATCCCAACTGATTGTCTAGTGGATCAATTACCACTAGGAGGGCGGCGGAGAGGTTTTTTGCCAAGGTCTTCGGTTTCCTCTTTGATAACACATCGGTGTGTTATTTGTATTTGCATTCTTCTTCTCTACTATTTTACATTTCATGTTACTGCTGTGATTATATGAACATGTGTTCGAGTAGCTTGTTTACTTATCCGCTCGCATTTACTCTATTCCGCACTTAGTATAAGTTAGAGTAAAATCAATCAAGCCGTAATTTTATCTTGGGGGTCTAAATAGCTCTTGTGTTTGTACACAATTTTGAGCTTTCATTTATAAACATGTAAATAAATAAAACATATGTACATACAAAAATACATCCACACATATCTTATATATGTAAGTATATAAATAGTAGTATTCCCAAAATGGTACATTGGTATCAATTGATATGAAAACAATTTGTTCCTCTCACCAAACTAAAATGACATTCAGTATGAAATTGACTTCCTTGTTTCCAAGATCTTGAGTTTAATAAAAAAACAAGATCTTTTGTTTGTACATGTTATTCCTCTGTGTGTGTGTGTGTGTGTGTGTGTATAACGAACAGGGGCGTAGCTATGTGTAAGGGTGGGGGGGCCAAATTTTGAAAATTTTTAAAATATATATATATAATTATTTTAATATTTTCAAAATTTAGTCTAAAAAATAAGAGTTGGCACCCCCAAATATTTGATTTAGTCCAATGATGCTCTTAAAAAAAAATTGGTCTAATAATTATAGAGACATAACATTATTTTTCACAATTCTATTTTTTATTGTAAAATATGCTCTTATATCTATTAAATATTTGATAAAGTTTGGCACCAAACATATTTGAATCTATATCTTTTTCAACCAGTTATGTGGCAATTAACAAGTCATTGACTCATTAAAAAAATAATGTCACTAAAACTATACATGAAATGTCTCTTTAGTTACTACATAAGGGGTTAGAGCAAGATAGCTTCAAATATGTTTGAAGCCTAATTTATTCCTCCAAGTTTTGGATCATTCATATTTTTGAAAATTTCATTAGTTCAATTGAAAGATTTTTTACTTACTTTAGTATAAAATTTGATAATTTGTATGGAAAATAAATTTTTTTAAGAATTTCACTATAAAAATAGTAAAAATGAATTTTATTTTATGTAAGATTGCCACCAAACATAATTTTGATTCAAATTACTAAGCTCTTTTTGTTGTTGTTTGGTGTGTGTATATATATAACTTATCAAATAAAAAAGTGTGTATATAATAAAAAAGCATATGTATATGTGTATGTGAGGTTGTCTTGATAAATATATTAGAGTTGCAACTTGGGCCCCCTAAACAAAAATTCTTGGCTCCGCCCCTGATAACGAAGTGGTGTTCGAGTCTTTGTGAGACCATTCTACTCTCTACCCACTCTCCTTAGAGCAAACTTTGCCCCTCTCACTTAGAAGAAACACTCCAATCTTCATGTCTTGTGAACAAAATTGTGTTTCTTTCTTTCTTTGACTTTGCAACTAATATGGTTTCTGTACGTATTTTAAAAAACCATCATTTATGCACGAGGGGCTCTCTATTGGTATTGTGCCATATGAATGGACACTTTGTTTTATAAAGTATAATTACTACATGGTAAACATCCTATGTGGGACTCACGGATTCCACCAATTTAAACCATTTTTAATTGGGAACTTTAGCCATCAATTTCTTATTCACTCCTATCACATTTTTATGGTGGATTCCGTAATAATATTTATTTTATTCTGACATATTGTGGATTGAAATCTCATATTGTTGTGAAAATATTGTAAGATTTTATTGTGTCCCCATATGAACTCAAACAAAATAGGCCCCTTATGCAAGAAAAAGACATTGCTTTGCCACTAAGGGAAAAAATAAATAAATAAATAAAATGGCACTCTTTTCCTCGAGCTTCAGGCTTCAGTTTTTCCAATTTCAGTTTAGAGTAATGTTAGTAGCATGTTGTGATATTGATATCATATGTGCTTAAGCTCAACTCTTGGGAAGGGTAGTTTGAAATGTGGTTTCTATAGCCATAAGTGCCTCCTAATAAATTTCAACAAATAAAAACCCAAGCTTTCATTTCAATTCAATTCAATTTTAAACTAAACAATCATTTTAAATCTCTAGGGCTTTCTTCTTTGGTGAATTGGAGCGACTAGGGCGGTGTCATATTCTTCTAAAGAGGATCCAAAAATCAAAGGTCCAAGAGAAAGAGGCCCACTATTACTACCACTACTAATGCCTCTACTTGTTAGCATTTTAACATTTCCAGATGAGATTAAAAAATAATAAAAATAATAACAACTTTTGTACAGACAGTTAAAATCTTAAAATTAAGTACCACGTTTTAATAGATGCTGTTAGGACATATGTGATTCACTTGTTAGAAACATGTCACTATTTTATGTAATTGGCTAATACTCTGACAAAACGCACTTTACTTGTAATTGGGTAGATCTAGGTGTTTTTAATACTTCAAGAAACAAGGTTTCAAGATCAAGTGTTAAAGTCATCAAGTCTGTCTAAGAAACAAGCTGAGAAGTGTAAGTTCATTAAAGCTCTACAGCTAGCATGTGTCGAGGTTTAAGAAGTTGTTCAGCCTGTGTGCTTGACACCTGCTCGACAGTTGCTCGACACTTCCTATCTATCAAGGTTTAAGAAAGAAACAGAAATTCTGATTTGTTTTCTTGGAATCCGTGAATGTGTCTTTGGGACTTCTTTTTTCCTAACCCTAGACATATAAAATGATTGTTTTAAGGGTCATCAAAGAGTTCACAAGTTGCATAAGCATTGAGCAAAGTCTGTTCAAGCAAATTGTGACCGGAGACATAGTTTTGCCCTAGTTCATCATTCTTGTGAAGAAGTTGCTGTGTATGTGCACCTTAGGGTTTTGTGACCAAGCATCTTCTTGATCTTCATCGTTGGGATGAACAAAAGAACTTTGCAGCCAACAATCTTCTCTAGTTGGTGATTGAAGTCGCGTACTGGGATCCGCGCAATTGGTTAGTCACGTACTTGGGAGCCGTGCATCAAAAGGAGAAATTGTCACTACAGAACAAGTCCAATTGGGTATTGGGGTAAAGGTTCAACTGTAGGTTGGTATAAAGTACTGGGATTCTTTTACTTGTAACCGCTTGTTGTGATAATAGTGGAATTTCGGAAGTGGTGACCTTAAAATCACCCGGTGGGATTTTTGCCGTATAGGTTTTTCCTATTCGTAAACAAATCACCGTGTTATTTATTTTCCGCTGCATACTTAGTTTAATTGGTGATTTGTTTGTGCTACCACGCGTTTGCATGTTAATTAACTTAATTAATTCACTTGGCTAAATTAATTGGTTAATTTATCACAAGGGGTCAATTCGTTTTTGGCCTATCAGATGCCTAATACCTTCCTCACGCATAATCAAATCATTGATTTTGAATTCTTTATTTAAAACATGATTTTATCAAAGCTTACCTTAGAACATTAACAAATCAGCCATTCTAAAAATATGTGATTTTAACAAATCAAAAAGCTAATTTATTATTTTAGTACACCATTTCACAATAAATCATACGTCACATCTTCTATTCTTTTATTCAATATATTAAAATAATATATACACATTAAAATAACGTATAAAAAATTAAAAACACCAACAATATAAAAAAAAAAAATACAAAACCCATATAACACCACTGCCACCACCACCACCACCCACAACCTACACCCACCACTATTACAAACCCACCCCACCAATTAAAACCAACCAAACACCACCAACAACCAAAATCAACCAACCAACACTGACAATCTTAACCCCAACTCAAAATCAACCTAACCACCACCAGCCATCATAAACACAACCACCAAAATCAACCCACAACCACCAAAATCAAACCACAAAACAACCCAGGAAAACACCGCCACAACCATGAGAGAGAGAGAGAGAAAGAGAAGATTTGATTAAAATAAGTAAAACAATTTCTACAACATCTGCCATACTATTCTATTATTAGAATGGTATTGTAGATGAATGCCAAATGTTTTAGAATTTGGAACATGTGATGTAGATGTTTTTTTGTGTTTGGTATGCCAAATGCTAAAGCCACATGATGCTAATGCTCTTAGTACCCTCACAACTTAAATTTAAGGTTAAAATCAAATGTACATAAGTGACCTATCATATGATAAAATTTTGGATGATTGGTGGTAATTCTGTTCACTTTATTTACAATCCATGCACTGTCAATGACCTAACTCATGAAAGAAGCACAAGCAGGGATGGTACCCACACACTCATCACCAAACGAAAAACAATGTCGATCCATAGTTTAATATCCACACTATCAAGTATTGCATTGCCCATTCTAAAAACTCACCTTTTCAGCCCAAAAGGCATGTTTCAAATTGGTACCAAATGGCCAAAGCTGATTTCTTAGTATCATTTAGTGATTTTAATTTTTAATTGTTTGCTTTGAATAAGTCCTACCAAATGAGCACTTACATTTGGTAGATCTCGCCTATTTATTGGCCTATATATCTCAGTCCTATTGAGTGAGAACTGAGAAATGTAAGAATGATGTAGTACTTCATTTTATGTTGGTTGGAGGGTCTAATCCACTTTATTCAAACAAGGCTAATTTGTGTTTCCTATCTGCATAGCTCACCAATCCTGCAATTTCTCATATCTCTGCAACATTCATGCCCCCATATGCCATTTCATCTATAGGATAATAGTGAGAAGAAGACTGGAAACGTCAAAATAAAGTTGTGATAGTAAAAAATTGTGGTCAAGCATATGATTTCACATTGATATTATGCAGCTATAAGCCTATAACTTCCCAAAGAAGAAATTATTCATTGTTGATTGAAATCATGATTCAAGACAAGACAAATATCTCAGTATTTACACACACAACATCACATGTTATCATTTGCAAAAGGTGAAAGCCAGTCAAGCATAAAGAGTTTTGAATTTGAAGTGCCTTAGATAGCAAAGGCAGTGTTACTGAGTGACTGCAACAAAGACAGATGTTTTCACCTTCCATCTCCAATTATTCCACCAAACATGGTTTCAGTAACATTTATAGGAGAAGACAATGGATCACCGAGTTAGCTAAGATTAGTGTTATCCTCATGATGCTTTCTATCTTCTTCACTCAAAAAGTTGCTTGTTATATCTTTGAAATTCCAATCAGTTAAATAACTTGGTTTTGATGTAACAATGCCTACCTCAATATCTCCTGCAAGCATGGCCATAACACGGGACATTGGTGGCCGCATGTTTGGTGACGCCTGTGTGCACAACAAAGACACTGCTATCACTCGAGCAGCTTCATTTTCATCAAATTCTGATAATGTGGGATCTACCAGCCTTCAAAAATCTAGTTATTTTCATGTAGAGTCCATGCCTGGTGATTCATGACAAGGAGAGCAAATAAGAACTTTCTTTTCAACAACAATAATTTAAGAAATGGATAAAGAGAGAAAAAAATTCCTTTCCCATACTATTGTCCGAGTTTGGCCTCCCACTGAGGATCTCCAAAGCAACAACACCAAAACTGAAAACATCAGCCTTCTCAGTCAAGTGCCCACGCATCGCATATTCTAGTGCCAAATAGCCTCTACAAGATTTAAAATTAAAATAAGAGTTTATCAAAACCGTCAGTGTATCTAATCGGGTTCAATTTCCATATATGACATAATTATCAGTAATGAAAAAAAAAAAAAAAAAAAATGCGCACTTTCCAATAGCATCCTTAAGATTGTAATAGGTTTTTTTTTTTTTTTTTTTTTGAGGTGAAGTTTGTAATAGTTAATCATTCTTCTAATGAATCTAATAATTATTGATTGATTTTAAGGTACTTATATAAAGATCTATATCTTATGCTGCATTATGCACCTTTATACAATATAAAAAAGGCTATTAAAGACAAAATGGCCTTGAGAAAGTGGATAAGGAGTTTACATGGTCCCTGCAACTCGGGTGCTGATGTGGGTTTTAGTGTCATCATAAAGCTTTGCCAATCCAAAATCTAATATTTTCGGGCGTAGTTCTCGATCAATCAAAATATTGCTAGCCTTCACATCTCAATGTACAATCCTTGGCCTTGACTCCTCATGGAGATAAGCAAGTCCTCTTGCAGTTCCCAAGCAAACATTGAAGCGAGTAGGCCAATCAAGACACAACTTACTTTTAACTACATTAGTAGTGGCTCTCATCCAATTAGATTTAAGAGTAATCAATCAAATGTCTGATTCAGGAGTTCTTTGATTTCAATAATACAAAGCTTCCCATATGGACATTATCAGAGAGTGGAAAAATCAGATTATGTCTTGGGGCGAAAAAACATATTTTCATTTGAGATTTGGGCTACTTCAAAATATTTGGGAACGGACCAAAACATAATTAACAATACTTAATAATATAACAACAATACCACCTTAGTCCCAAAATTTGGGGGTTGGTTATGAATCCCCCAGAAATTAATCAGGATCATACACATGTAATCTTTTTTGCCCTTTTATCTTATCCAAAATCATACTCTTTATTGCTTCCTTAATTGACATAGTTCTTTTAATACTTCAAGTACTGTCAATGAGAATATTAATCACATTCCTCTACACATAACCAAACCATTTCAAGTGACTCCTTCTCATCTTTTCATCAATTGTTTACCTATCTTTTAAGTAAATTTCTTCATTTTGAATACCATTTTTCTTTGTATTTCCAGTTATCCATCTTCAGTTATAATAATTTTATGAACATGTTATTTCTTAAGATCCTAACATTCAGTATCATGGATCATAGTTTGTCTAAGAACAATCTAATAAAAAATTTCCTTAACTTTATAAGTACTCTACAATCACACAATTTTCCTAATGCGTGCACTTCTCCACTTCCTTCACCTTGCTCTCATATATCCTATGATTCACATCATCTACAAACTCTCCACCCTTATGAATTGTTGATCTAATAAATAAAAAGCACTAACTATTTGGTATCTCTTTACCCTAAAGTCTTACAACTCTTGATCTTTATTTATATTGGTACGAAGCTAACATTCTATGTATTTTACTTCAGTTTTACTTAGTTGAAATCCTTTATATTCTAAAACGTCTCTTTAAATTTCTATTTGATATTGACTCCACATTTAGTTCATCTTCTAAAACTATACCCTTTGCCAAAGCATAAATCAGAGGACTTCATGTTGAATTGATCTAGGATTCTAGTGAACTCATCCGTAGCCAACACAAAGAGACATAGATTTAATGTTGATCTTGATGCAAACCTATAGTGATAAGAAACTTAATTGTGATGCCTTTTCTTATTCTCATACTAGTTACAACTTTGTCAAACATATTCTTAATCAACTTAATATACAGTAAAGTAACTATTTTTCCCCTAAAACTCAAGACATAACCACTTTAAGTAACCTATCATATGATTTCACTAAGTCAAATAAAACCATATAGGAATCTTTATGGATTTCTCTATACTTTTCCCTTGGATGTCTAATTAAGAAAATAGCTTACATAGTAAACCAACCTGGCATAAAACCAAAGTGGTTCTCTGATATTATTTTTTTTTCGTGTCTTAATCTATATTCAATCACTCTCTCATAAAATTTTCATAACAACCAAAAGGAATAATATGAGCATAAAATATGGTCCTACCAAATAGTGCCTGATCAAGGCTTCCGTTTTCAAGATATTCATAAACAAGAAGGTGCCTATCTCCCTCAATGCAGCATCCATATAATTTCACAAGATTGCGATGTTGCACAGCCGATATGGTAGAAATTTCAGTTATGAATTGACCCCTCCCTTGGTGAGATGCTACCGATAATTGCTTCACAGCTACAATCCTCCCATCAGCTAGTGTGCCCTGTGAAGTTGTATAAACCAGTGACATGAAAAGTGAAATTTAGGGTTTTTTTGGTTCAACAATAGGAATGTTGGTATGTTCCCTTGAATGTTGCACTACTCTATTTTTTTAATGAACTCTGACAAATACCATGGCAAAACTTTATTACTGACTTTAGCTAAATTGTTTAAGATAAACACTTAAAAACAATTTTAATGAAAAAGGTCCTGCCTAGTACACAAATCTCCCACTTTTTAAGCCTATGGAGACATTAATATTTTATTTTAAATGTAATTACTTTCTTAAAAGTATATTTTAGTTGTTTTTAGTACCATGTTGAAGATTTTGCTGACTTAATTTTGTCATCAAACTTAATTAATTATCCACCATTACATATAATAATGTACTTTACCTTGAAAACAGGTCCAAATCCCCCCTCCCCTAACTTATTTGAAGGGTTGAAGTCATCAGTCACACTTCTCAGCTCAGCATAACTGAAAGTGTTTGGTCAGAGGCCTATTCCAAAAAGCTCTGCTCTTTCAAGCAAGAGAGGGTCTAGATAACTGATTTAAACTCTTCATTATTGTCATTGTTATATATTTTGGAGATCTGTTTTTTTTTTTTTTTTTTGGGTACTGGTGTCGGTAACATAGAAATTTCAATTTAAAGATATCAATTATGCAGAAATCTTGAGCCTGTCTCATATAATATGACCTGCCAAAACTATTTAGTCCAGACCCTTACTCCATTTCACGAAAAGGATCCATGTCATTATCCAAGCAATAATAGTACTGATACTTTTCCAACACCTATTCTAGGATTCAGCCTTTTCAAATATCAGAGAGTAACTTGAATTTTAGTCAAAAGTGAGTGGTACGGAGTCCGTTAGTGTTTCTTTCTTAGGCTGTATTTCACCAGTACCGCCACAACTGCTGTCATGTTCTTACCTTCCCCATAATACTGATGTGATTTTTGCTTCATGTAAATAACTGCAAATATCAAAATCACGCTCACGACTCCAACAGGGACTGCAATTCCTACAATCAAACCCAACCTGCTTTTCTTTCCTCGATTGCTTGGTGGAATCCCAGGAACATTGGATACAAAATCTGAGCAATTATTTATCAGTAGTAATTAGCAGTAAATAATCATGTTAAAAACATCACAAATCAATTCATAAATCATATCATATACATTACCTGAAACAACATGAATGGCTGAAATTAGTGGCCCATAATAACCTTGTACAGGTATGCAACAAGTTCCCTTACCAGCCCAAAATAGATGAATTTCAAGGTAATTCTCTGAATTTTCAAATAGTGTGTAAAACACCTATAAACGTTTAGACTCTCAATTCACAAATTACCAACACAAGCTTATAATCAAACAATGTATGTGCGGAATATGAAAATAAGCTAAAATAGAATTGGTAAACAATCTAAACCGAAATTAATCACAACCACAGCAGTAATTAAAAGGCAAAGATTAAGAGAAGAGGGATGCAAATACAAAAACAACACAACGATGTGTTATCGAAGAGGAAACTGAAGTCCTCGGCAAAAAACCTCTCCACCGCCCTCCAAGCGGTCAATAATCTACTAGAGAATAAAATTGGAATACATGAATAGCAGAAGACCCTCCTAGCAGAAGACCCTCCAAGCCTAATCTACCCAGTACACCTAAACCCTCCAAACTTCTTGCTCCAACAGAGTTACGCCGAAACTTGTCTTCTCTAGCTTACCGGATCCCGCAATCACCCATTGTATCAACCAAAATGAATTGGTCCCTTTTAAACTGCTTTCTAAGCACTAAAAAACCTTCCCACAAATATGGGTATGGTGAGATAAGGATTTGGATAATGTACCTCTCAAAGATAAATCAATGGAGAGAGTGAGAGTAGAGGAATTTGGAGAATCAAAGGACGAAGATTGTGGATGAGTCAATCTTGTTTTTCTTTAGGGTTTCTCTCTCAAAATTCTCTCTAGAAGCTTTCTACATTTCGTGGGTATAAGGATATTTATAGTATGGCGTATGAGGAATGCGAAGAGTCTGTTACAACCATACAGGGCATTTTAGCGACTCGAGCTTGCGACTGGAACGAGTCAAGAGTTTGAGTCGTGAGCTAACTGTCTGGCCAGACTGGAGGTTTTGTCCTGTAGTGAAACAGCTGACGTGACCCTTCAGCTCCCCCTGCATGCTTCACACGTGTGCCATTCTGGCGACTTGCCAGTCACGAGATCTAGTCGCGAGATCCAGTCGCGAGGCTCTTCTTGAGTGCACACTCTTGAGCTTTTCTTCACACTCTCTCACACACTACCCTTACATGATTCTCACCTAGATACAAGGTTTCTAAATGCTGAATTACAAACAAATTTGACACGGAATAAAGCCAACAAAATGATTGAATAAATTCAACCTTATGTTCTCTAACACATTAGCCTTAAAAATCTTCCGAATTGCTTTCTCCACCTCACCCGCCTCCTTTGATATGCCAACAAAATGATTGAATAAATGGAACTCTATGCAAATAATAGAAATTGTATTATAGAAACTCTACCGGAGTAGGTAATGATCTTTATTCAAGAATGGAATATACTTTTTGTCTAAAGCAATCTAGAGTTACCTGAATGTAGATATCGAATACACGCCTCCCTAGACTCTTCCAAGTTTGAGAGCTTCTATAATCAAAACCAGTTTCCGCAAAAAACAAGCTTACATTATAAAGACCATTATCAAGACCTAGGCTATAGTATCTAAGTGATCCTGGGGACATCCTTGAAGTCTGGTAAAGTTCTGGGGTGCTAGTTGCAATGACTTGTGCCAAAGTGATTTCAACGTAACTTTGATTATTTCTCTCAGCGAACCTCCCCACATTGCTGACTGCCCATTTTTCTGTATCAGTAACATAATACCATGCTGGACCAAAGGATGATGCGTTTTCAGCCTCGTACACTATACCCTTAGAAGGCATCTCTCGGCCACCACACTTGATTGAGAAGTTTGCATCTGTAGAATCATTATGATTGCCCTCATCATGATAGATAATTAAAACTTCAAAATAAAGAGATCCCCAAGTCAACTAAAATCTACTGCAAATTACCGAGTGTCAAACGGTATGTGAAATGTAATATCTAATGCAAACTTTAGATGCCTCCTACCAGGGAACAGATTGATATTGCACAAACTTTGGAACTCCAGATCTATTTTCTCCTAACATTGCATGAGGATATGTTCATGGTATGTATGCATGAGATCTTGCACTGTCTGTGATCCTTAAGTGGTAATGATTCTTGTACTTTGACTGTTTATGTTGCTACTTCTATAAGCTTGATTTAGTTATGGGAGGTTCTACTTTTATTTTCATTGAATCTAAAACTTTTGAGTTTGCTATTGAGGAAGGGGGTTCGTTTTTCCTATTACGTATCTATGAAAGAGGTAGGAACTCCGTACGGTCTGTCTGTATGGGTAAGGAGAGTGCTAAGAGATTTCTGCTTCACGTTGAGGAGCTGTTATCTAAGCAAAAGCCGGGTCAGTTTGCGAGATCGGTCAGGGAGGGAGATAGAGTCCTTATTCTTCAGTTGGGGTCCAATGCCCATGGCTCTTTTCTGTTGTTCTCTGAGCTTGTAAATGGTCGCCGTAGGGGTTCATTGTCATACCGGAAGGGAAATCAGGGAGTGGCCGGAGAGGTTTTGGAATGCATTTGAGGAAGATTATCCATCCGATTAATCAGAATTTCGGTGTTAAGCACAAGAGTGCCATCATAAAACCGGTGATGATGACGGAGAAAATCCGGCAGATGCCTGGAGGTTTTGGAAACAAAGGAAAGGAGTTTACTTTGGGTTTTCAAAATTTGAAATCATGTATTTCTCGGGGAGATGATTCCGGGTCTGACAAGGAGCAAGTTGGGGTGGATGTCACGTCGGTCACGTCGGTCTTCAATGGAGTTGCGGATATAAGCTTGAACACAACACTGACCTTTGATATTGCCTTGCGTGTGGAACGAGGGAAAGAAGGGAGTTGGACTGTGCTATCTTCTAAGATTAATGAGGTGGGCCCGGTGGCTGTTAAGCCTAATGGAGAGGATAAGCCACACAGTTTTAAAACTGTGTTGACTAAGGGAAGTGGGCCAAGGCCCCAGGCTGCATGGAAGCCCAAAGCCCAAGCTGGGCCTCATAAAGCTTTGCTTTCTAAGTCTGGTCCACAGCGTTTCAGCACTAAATCCACCCCTAAATGTTTTATTTCGGGTGGAACTCAGCCAAGTGCCTCAGCTTCTACCGATACAGTGAATCGGGCTCCTGAGATTGCGTCTTCGAAAGCGCTCTCCTCTCTCGCTTGCAACAATACTGTACAGGTGAGTGTGACTTCTTCTCTGCCTTGTGGGTCTTCAATTCTCGGTTGTGAGAACACGGCAGTAGCTGGCACTTCTCTTTCAGTGCCTAATCTGGTGGTTCCTGGGTCTGGGTCTTTGCTGTTTCCTTCTTCCACTGCATGCGACACAGCTTTTGGGCTTCCTCCATTGCTCTCAAGCAAGCTATCAGATCAGCCGCCTCTCTACACACAAAAGATGGATAATTGCAATCTGACGAGTGACGCGGAAGGAGTGGAGTCGGAAGAGGAGTATACCGAGTCGGTAGTGTCATCTCAGCATGCAGTTGGATCGGAGAATACAGAACCGCTTTTCACAAAATGGCCACACGAGTTTGGTCCTAGAATCAGTGATTTTGTTGGAGATTTGAGCAAAACTTGGGATAATTCTAAAGATTGGATGCTCGAACTTCGGGATGGGAGGAAAATAGTCATTCCGCATTCCGCTTATCGGTCTCCTAAAGCTGTGTCTGATCAGCCTGAATCGGAGGAGGTAGCCAATCCAAGTTTGGTTTCTTCTTTTAACGAAGGAAAAATTATTAGTTGGGACTCTGAGTGTGATGGTGTTGGGGGTTCTGTTGTTTCTGATTTTGGGTCAGAGGGTGTGGCTTGGGACTCTGATGAGGGGTTGTTGGATTGGGATCACTTAGGTGAACCACTGGAAGTGGCACCTCTAGCGATGGATAATTCAGTGGTTATGGAGATTCCTACAGCTGAGAAGATACGGGGTAAGGCGGATGTAGATAACATCAAGTTGTCACAATGGGTAACTAATAGAATTAAAGCTTTCCAGAAATTTGTTGAGACATCACTTGAGGGATTCGAAGAACAAGTTACAGGTTTGCCCTTAGCTTTAGAAGAGCGAAGGAAAAAGCGGATGCTTGATGTAGCTTTTAAGAGGAAGATGGGTAAGGCTAAGCACAAAGGGCATCGTGAATTAAAGAGTTTATTGAGTTTGTGGGGTGAAGAGAATGAGTCAGAAAGGAACAGGTGTGCTAGTAAGGGATGGGCTGTTGTAGTGCATAAATGAATTTGAGAATTGTTTCATGGAATGTGAGAGGGCTGAATAAGCAGGATAAGCGGCTTCGGGTTAGAAATTTGATCCGAAAGTGGAAAGCAGATATTGTTTGCCTGCAAGAAACTAAGCTGGAGTTAATTAATAGAGGTGTCATTTGTAGTTTATGGGAAGGTCAGCATGTGGATTGGCTCTACTTAGTTTCTGTGGGTGCTTCAGGTGGGGTTTTATTGATGTGGGACAACAGGGTTATGGATAAGGTTGAGGAAGCGGTGGGTCGTTTCTATGTCTCTTGTAAATTCAAAAATGTGGTGGATCATTTTGTTTGGGCTTTCACTGGTGTTTATGGACCCAATAGTGATAGTGACAGATGTTTCTTTTGGGAGGAGTTATTTGGAGTTTGTAGTTGGTGGGATGTGCCTTGGTGTGTGGGAGGTGATTTTAATGTGGTGCGGTTTCCTTCTGAACGCTCTAGTACTGTGTATTTCACTACAGCTATGCGTCGATTTTCAGCCTTTATTTCCGAGCAAAGCCTTGTTGATCTGCCTTTGGTTGGGGGGACTTTCACTTGGTCTAATTCTAGAAAGGTAGCTTCTAAATCTAGATTGGACAGGTTTCTTTTGTCAGCAGATTGGGAGGAGAATTTTTTGTCTGTCTGTCAACGCCGCCTCTCTAGGTTGCTTTCGGATTATTTCCCAATCCTTCTTGAGGGTGGAAATCTACACGGAGGAAAAAAACCTTTTAGGTTTGAGAACATGTGGTTGAAGGATGAGGGCTTTTTGGAAAGGGTGAGTTCATGGTGGGAGTCTTATCTTTTCCAAGGAATTCCAAGTTTTTCTTTGGCTAACAAACTGAAGATGTTGAAATTGGATTTGAAGAGATGGAATGTGGAGGAATTCGGTAATATAGGTCTTAGGGTGCAGAATTTGTGGAAGGATTTTAATGAGTTGGAAGTTATTAAGGATGATTGTGTTCTTATAGCGGAGGAAAGTAGAGAAAATGATCGAATTCGTGGAGAGTTAGAGAAAACAACTTTCTTGGAAGAAATCTGCTGGAGGCAGAAATCTAGGGCTCTTTTTCTTAAAGAGGGAGATAGGAACACTAAATTTTTTCATCGTATTACAAATTCTTGTAGAAGATGCAATACTATTGATAGGCTTATGGTGGATGGAGAGATATCTACGGATCAGGGGCTCATTGAGGGGTGCATTACTCAGTTCTATAGGCAGTTATACTCGGAGACTGAGGTCCACAGACCTCTATTGGATGACGTTGCTTTCTCTAGAATTTCTGAGGAAGATGCCTCTTGGTTGGACAGACCCTTTGATGAGGATGAAGTTTTTGGTGTGGTACATGATTTCAATGGTGATAAAGCGCCAGGTCCGGATGGTTTTACAATGGCTTTTTTTCAATCCTGTTGGAGCATGGTGAAAACAGATATTATGAATGTGTTTCATGCTTTTCATGCCCATGCTGTGTTTGAAAAGAGCCTTAATGCTACATTTCTTGCTCTCATTCCTAAGAAAGTTGATGCAGTGGATGTCAAAGACTTTCAGCCTATTAGTTTGGTGGGAGGGTTGTACAAGATTATTGCTAAGGTGTTAGCCAATTGTATGCGAAGGGTGGTTCACGGTCTTATTTCTGAATCTCAGAATGCCTTTGTGAAAGGTAGACAGATTCTAGATTCTGTCCTTATTGCTTCTGAGTGTATAGACAGTCGTTTGAAGGCAGGGGTTCCGGGGGTGTTGTGCAAACTGGATATTGAGAAAGCGTACGACCATGTGAATTTGGAGTTTCTCTTGTTTCTGTTACAGCAGTGTGGTTTTTCCGATAAGTGGAGAAGGTGGATTAGGTGTTGTATATCATCTGTTAAATTCTCCATTTTGATTAATGGTAGTCCTTCTGACTTTTTTGGGAGTTCCAGAGGTCTTTGGCAAGGTGATCTTTTATCCCCTTTTCTCTTTGATATTGTCATGGAGGCCTTAAGCCGTATGTTGGTTACAGCTACTGTAGCAGGACAGTTTTCGGGCTTCTCAGTTGGGAATGCATCTGTTTCCTTGATGACGGTGTCCCATTTACTGTTCGCGGATGATACTCTTGTTTTCTGTGATGCTGACAGCAATCATATAGCAGCATTGCGTGGGATTCTTTCTAGATTTAAGGAGATGTCAGGGCTAAAAAGTAATTTAAGAAAGTCTAAATTGGTTCCAGTTGGGGATGTGCCTGATCTACATGAGTTAGTAGAGATTTTGGGTTGTAGGGAGTTTACTCTTCCGCTGAAATATTTAGGTCTTCCGTTGGGTGCTTCTTTTAAATATAAGACTATTTGGAATCCTATTTTGGAGAAGATGGAGTGAAGGCTAGCTGGATGGAAGAGGTTGTATTTATCTAAGGGAGGTAAGGTTACCCTTATTAAGAGTACTCTTTCTAACTTACCTACGTATTTTCTTTCGCTTTTCCCTATTCCAGTTAAGGTGGCCAAGAGGATGGAGGATTTACAAAGAGATTTTCTTTGGACTGGTATTGGGGACAATCGTAAAATTCATTTAGTTAATTGGTCTAAGATTTGTAGCCCAGTGAAGAATGGTGGGTTAGGCATTAGGTGTTTGAGAATGTTTAATTCTACCTTATTAGCCAAATGGTTGTGGCATTATGGTTTGGAGAATGATGCCCTTTGGAGAAGGGTCATTGGGGCGAAGTATGGGAATGAATGGGGTGGTTGGTGCACAAAATCTGTGTTTGGGGCATATGGTGTTTGTCTGTGGAAGTTCATTAGAAGTGGCTGGTTGAATTTTTCCAAGTTCATTCGGTATGATGTGGGTGATGGTACTCGTGTGAAGTTTTGGGATGATGTGTGGTGCAGAGATCGTCCTCTTAAGGAGGCGTTTCTAGAATTATATAATATTAGTAGGTCAAGGGATGCTTCAGTCTCTGAGGTTATGCGCTATGCAAATGGGAGAATTTCTTGGGACTTGCAGTTTCGTCGTTTAGTGAATGATCAAGAGTCTCATTCTTTGGATTCATTTTTGGTTTTGATCTATTCCACTAAGGTGCAGGGTGTTGGTTCTAACAAATTTTGTTGGAAGCCAGCTAGCAGTCGAGGGTTCAAGGTGAGTGGGTATTATCAGTCTCTATTCCCTTCTAGAGTCATTTCTTTCCCTTGGAAAATGGTATGGCAATCGAAGGTTCCTCCTTGGGTAGCATTCTTCTCTTGGACTGCGGCTTTAGGCAAGATTCTAACTATAGATAATCTTCGGAAGAGGCATCTTGTTGTTCTTGAGTGGTGTTTTATGTGCAAAAGGTGTGGGGAATCTGTAGATCATCTCCTCCTTCACTGTCCCATAGCTTTTGAGATGTGGAGTATGATCTTTTGCTTGTTTGGTGTTTGTTGGGTAATGCCGCAAAGGGTAGTGGATTTGTTGGATTGTTGGTCTTGCAATTTCAGGCGGCATCGTAATATAGTTATTTGGAGGTTTGTGCCGCACTACTTGATGTAGTGTATCTGGCGGGAACGGAACTCTAGAAGCTTTGAGGGTTGCGAACGGTCCATTCTTGAGTTTAAGTCTTTTTTCTTTTTTACTCTTCTTGAATGGTGTTTTGTTTTACCTTTTTTTTCTTGTTTCTCTCTTCCTGTGTTGATTGATTATTGTACTTTGGTTTCTTGATGTTTTTGCCTTTTTTGTACATTCCCTATGTACTGGGCGGAGTTTTAATGAAGTTTTTATGTTACTTATCAAAAAAAAAAACTTCAAAATAAAACATTCACACCGAAGCTTTTAGATTATATAAATTCAATCAATTTCACTTGCTGATGTTGTCCCAAACGCAGCTAATACAACTTTCTGTTCAGAATAAATATAATCAGGTAGATTGGAGGTTGGAAGGGCGTCATTATGTTGAAGTTACATGCCAATGCAATATATTTTACTTTTCATTTCCAAGTATAATTGAAAGTAATAAAGTAGGCCCTATACATAAACCATTTAAGTCATCATATTAAAACAAATATTTAACAGCAAGCAAAAGCTTGCTGTGAGTGTGTGTGTTCTAATACAAACACACATGTATAAAATAAGAGGCTTGCTTCTGTCCATCCTAGAGTTGGTTCCATAAGAGATAAAGTTGGTAAAATTTCTGGATTTCCCAGCAAAGTTCATGCATACGTGCATTGCTATTTTCCATAACTTGATATTGAATTAAATCATTAAGTAATTAAAGAAATAACTCATGACAAACTACCCACTTTCTGCAATAATAATGTTAGGTTTTGTAAAAATTCAGCCATTCAAAGGATAAAGGGAAACTCTTAAAGAGGGAAGGGATAAGTTAGATTATTCTCTCTTTTTTTTTCTTCAAATATATGAACATAATTTTTTATCTTAAAATTGAAACTATTAATTGTTCAAATGTTATTTGGCTCCACAACATTCAAAAAAAAATAAAATAAATGGAAGACATCCAATTCTATGCTTTGTAGATTACTTTGATCAGTAGGATCGATAAATGATCCCACCATCAAATGTGAAAATGTTGTGGCGTAATCAATCATGAAAGTCTGTGCCTTGTCATATCCCATAACAAAGTATAAGAAAGAAATAACTTACAAAGTGGAGAATTCCTATTGCATGGGAAATTTCTTTGGAGGCAATTCAGTCCTGGAAAAACACTGCAAACACAGGGAATAACTACTGCTTATCCAAATTAAAAAATTTCTTGAAGGAATTCATTCAAGTAAAGATGTGAAATTGGTAATCACATTCCTTCTCATGCATACTTTTGGACTTGTCTGTTAAAAGAGGGTGAGAGGACACTATCACCTTATGTTTGATCTGTCAAATATGAAGTTGTTTGCCACCAAATTCCTGCATAATTTTACCCAATGATCATTTATCACTATCACGCCTGATATTTATTAGAGATGATACATAGGATAATAAATTAAAACATTGGTACAGAAGATATTCACAAACAAGACGTTAAAAAATCAGTAGTTAACACCCACCAAGGAATAGTGAAGGGTATTTTTAGGGTTCTCATAAAGTAAGGAAAAAGGGTAAACCAAGTAATAGAAGAGGCATAAAGATGGGCCTTTGACATGATCTTAAAATAATATAGTTTCCACCAAGCATGTTAATCTAGTTAACATGATGTTTCTTTAATTCATTTTTTTTTCTTTTTCTTTTTTTGAGGTAGTTAATCATCAGTTCCAGAAGCTCTAGTATAGATATACACCTATGGAATGAAAGAAGTCAAGTTCAAGTTTCACTAGTAATTATGTTATTTCTAACCAGTATTTATTAATCTTCTTTAGATTACTAAGGTTGAAATAAATTAATTGATTTTTCAATTACATTCATGTGGCATCAACTTTATATATACTTTTAAATAAAAAAATCAGTTAGGTTCGTGTCAATACCACCTAGTGTTCAAATCTAGGTGTTAAATTCAGAAAAAGATGAAAAAAAAGCGTACAATTACTTGAGAGACATACAGTTGTAAGTTTGAGGATGCTGCTACCCACGAGGGAAATATTCCAGATAGCTGATTGTAGGACAAATCTCTGCGCACAAAGGAGTTTGGATAGTGTTGAACAGACACATAATGCACAAAAATATATTCAGAATAAGAAATCCACAGAGCAACTAGACTGCTTTATCAATTGGTTACTTGCCAAATGCAATACCTTTTCATTTGGAAACTTCATTGCATCACATTTAGAAGATACCATAAAAAGTAAAAATTCTTCGACTTTTCTTTTCTTTTTTTTCTGCCATTTGAGCAATTTAATTTAAGAATGATTTCTTACGCAAACTTGAAATGATAATAACAGCAAGTAATTAATTATATTTTCAGGTATATTTTACATATTTTATGTTTAGTTCGGCAAAAAAAGGAAAGAAAGGAAAGAAAGTAATTAGTTAAACAAAACCAAAGCCAAACACAAAAGCAATAATTACTATTGAAATAACAAAAACCACCTCCATCACTCAACTCAGAATGTGAGGCATCCTTTCCCCAATTATATGGTCCAAAAAATTCCCAGCTGAATGGGAAAGCATAATGCAAATTGTGTCATATTTTAGATATCTTTCATGCTCGTCTCATCTATGCAGTCCATATCATCAACCGTGTCCCTTCACCTAGCACTTGCAACTTCAGCCTATATGAAAGGTTATATGGCTCACCCCTTGACTACGGTCATCTTCGCATCTTTGGCTTTGTGTTATGTCGTCCTTCAACCTCATGAACTCACAAAACTTGAGCGCCTCATTCTAGATTTGATTGCTTCCTAGATATGGTATCGAACACAAAGGCTACAGGTGCTATGATTTTCTCCACCCTATGTCCAACGTTCATATTCCTTACTTTGCACTATTCCCTAGTGATCCACTTCTTACACTACACTGTACCTCTTAATCAGATTCTGACCTCTTCCCTAAGCAACCACAAGTTGAGTCTTCCCCTGTTGATACAGTCTGTTCAGCTCCACCTCTGTCCCATGATTCTTCACCATATGAGGTATCCAAGAGCACATCGCCTCCAGCACTATGTGGCTCTGCTCAAGTAAGTCAGTTTCCATCTAATCTTTGAGATTTGCATTGCTTTCAAGCATTAGCTATCTTTTTTTTTTATATATAAACATGCATTAGCTACCTTGTATGAGGCTTGCACTGATTTTTTTTGGCAAAAGGTTGTGACAGAGGAACTTGATGCACTGTCTAGGAATCATACATGAGACTTGGTTGACTTGCATCCAAGGAAGGTTGCAGGTTGGATGCAAGTGGATTTATAAGATCAAGACTCAGGATCCACATCGAATCAAAACAATTTCTCCTTTCTTTTCTACGCTAATCTGATGGCTCGATTGAAAGCTATAAAGCTCAACTTGTGACAAAGGGATTTTCTCATAAGTATGGCATTGATTATAAAGAAACATTTGCACGAGTTGCTAGCATCTCATCAATCCACGCTTTCATTACAATTGCTACCTCTCAACACTGGTCTCTTTTTTAGATGGATGTAAAAATGCATTTTTGATTGGTGGTCTGAATGAAAAGGTTTACATGCAACCTCCTAGGATTTCCCATCCTCTTTGGCATGCTCTCTATGGTCTTAATCATGCTCCGTGTGCTTGATTTGCCAAGTTTAACAACACCATTTCTCACCTTGGATATACAGACAATTCTGACGATCTTGCACTCTTTAATCAGTGCATTAATTGGGCACCATCCTTCTTCTTCTCTACATCGATGATATAATCATCACTAGTGAACATTTGATTGGCATCCAAAAGCTCAAATACTTCCTTAGTCAACAATTCAAGATGGTGTTCAATCTAACTAGCTGAAGTGAATAAAATGCAAATCGAGTGAGATAGGGAGAGAGAAGATTGAATGGTGCCCTTTTAAAAAAAAATGTTCACCATGTCCTCCTCTGTGTCCTAACCATGTCAAGGAAAAATCTTTTGATACACCACAGACGCGCATGCAAGTATGTCCCTAGTGTGTCTATATCAAACAGGTGTCCAACACGAACAAGTTGGCAATTTTTTTCGTGTCAATATTTCTTAGGTTTTAAAGCATGCCACATAATACTGCTCCACATCATGGAAAACTGAAATTAGTTTTTGGATTACAATTACACACATATTTGCTTGAAACGTAAAAAAACATAGACAGAAAGAGATTCCTTTGAACTGTAAAAATGAATAATGTCAAAGCATACTTAAGTACACACAGATTTGCTTAAAATGTAAAAACACACATACCCAAGAGATTCGCTTCAAATGTTTAAATAATAAATAAATAAAAGGAGAGAGAGAGAGAGTAATGTTAAAGCTGCTAAATGCTTGTTTTGTTGGCTTGATCCCATGCCAAATTTGAGTATAATATCTGCCCAATTTTCTGGTAATTTGTGGGGATGTTTTTTTAATTGGGTAGAAGTAATTGAGCCTGGCCACTATTGCTGCAAAAGGACTCATGGCAGTAAAAGAAGCTGCCTTTGTTATTTGCAACTCGCAACCAACCGGCGCCCGTGAGTTAGCCGAGGACATAACTATTGTTTCAGTCTTATCCCTTGGCCAGTTCACTCCCAATATGTTTATATCTTCTCCTACAAAAATACCTTAGAAAGATAGAAACTTTCAGATTTCCTATTAGAGAGAGAGAGAGAAAACCAATTTCATTATTTGAGCCAAACACATATCTTATTTCTCTCCTCCTTCCCTCTCATCATTTCCTTATCCAAGAGAGAAGATTTTAACCATTACTACCTACACCTTATCTAAGTGTTAGAGAGTTGACTAGTGCTGGATACTATTTGGAGAAACACCAAAATCCAAGAGGTCTTGGTGACTTACTGATACTAGGTGGAGAAAGGACTTGACAAAGTAAGTTGCTACTTGAAACTTGGAGAGCTCAAGTACTAGGGAAGGTTTAGGCTTGGAGGGTTTTTATGCGAATTTGTACTGCAATTATTCACTAGTGGAGAATTGGCGGCCATGGAGAGGTTTTTCGCCAAGGGCTCTGGTTTCCTCTTCGTAAACACTTCTTGGCGTTTGTGTGTAGTTTGCTCATTTATTATTTCGCACTTTATATTGCTTTTGAATATGTATCCAATGGAAATTGGTTAATCGCTTATTGGGATGAATTGTTTGTTAGGATTAAAAATGATTAAGCTGAAAAATTGGTTTATTCGGGTAAATATTTGATTAGGTTGTTAGGTATTATCTTTCAAAATCACATTGACAGACTTAAAAGGGTAAAACATTAATAGTTTATAATGACAATATTATATGCTCATCGGAACCTATGATTATGAATAATGTTATGTTATGAGAACTTACACAGTCAAAAGTACTTCACTCTTTAGGTTAGGAAGTGTTCCAGAGAGACTATTGTTTCCAAGAAACCTAACCATTTTGACATAGCATAAGAGAAAGCAAAAGATATATATATTTTTTACATATAAAAAAAAGAGGGGGGAGAGGGGCCATTATGGATAAAACAAATGTGCACAATGACAACAAAAGAGGGCATAAATCAATATCTCCAAGCAATGGGGGCAAAGTGCTCAGCCCTAGCTTAGGTGGTAAAGGGACAGGTTGGGTGAAGGTCCTAAATTTCTAACTTTGAATCCTTCTGTTGCAAGAAGAAAGGAAAAACAAGAAGGCAAAGGCATACTTACAAGACTTTAAGTGAACTCATACTGAACAAAACACTGGGTATTTCACCTATTAGGTTGTTGAAACTCAAATCCCTGCAACATCAAGGAAAAAATCGAGATAAACAAATGGAACAGAGGGAAGTCTTTTATCAGTCAGCATTTAAGGTTGAACCGTCCATTGGAACTTACAGTGATTGTAAACTTTTGTATTCTCCAATATCAAATGGAATACTTCCAATTATCATTGCATTTCTTAGAACTCTATGGAAGAAAGTAACATTGGAAAATTAGTGCATAGGTGAATGAGTTTAGATCGTATATCTAGTTAAAAAAAAATGTTGGATAGGTATATGAAGGAATGGCGGGGGTATGTTAACTTACAAGTCAGACAAGGACGTCAAATTTTTAATAAAATCCAAGGAGGAGCTCACATTGTATATATCACTGATTCGCCTACACATGTATACACAAACATTATGAAACTAGTCTTATTGAGAGAGAGAGAGAGAGAGAGATGTTACAATAATTTGAGAAGTATATACTCGCAAACTTGTCAACACAATCAAGTTAGAAAAAGTGGATGGTATTGGACCTTCAAAAGAATTTCCTTCAAATCTCCTACAAAAACATTTAACCGGCTTATCAACAGTAGTATTATAGTAGCCATACTTCACTGCTTTGGAAGAATGCATAAAAATCTAGAGATAAATGCAACTTATTATACACAAAAAATACATTTGAAGATGAAACCAGAAACTTTGATGGCTTACAGAGATGTTAGCGTTGTCCAGTTTCCAATAAAGTCCGGTATCCTTCCAGTGAAAGGACTGTCTGATGCCCCCCTGAAACATGATTCGCAAGTTTTGAAGGTTGGCAAATGTCGAAGGAATTTCACCACCCAATCCACAACTATTTATGAATCTGCAAAATTGACAAGCCAATATGATTTAGAAATTTCCATTTGACACACTCATGCACATGATTAAACTGAAATAAAAGAAAGTTAGAACTTACAATGCCTCAAGTTTGACCAAATTACCCAATTCTGGAGGAAGTGTTCCTGAGAAATTATTTGAACCAAAAGACCTGCATGATATATATCCGGAGAAGCTATATGTCAAAGAAATCATCGAAATTTATATGGTGCAAGCTTTTCTGCCAGTATTCAGATTCAAAACTGTATTCTTTGACTGTTTAGATAAGTGCAAATTCTGACTAACATTCAAGAGCTTTTGTCAATCTGGTAGTAAAAAAGACACTTTTTTTAAGGTAATGTTAGATAAAATGAGCCATATAAAAATTTCTCATTTTGTCATTGCATCAGGTTTGTAAATCATCAAAAATAGTTAAATGATATTACGAAAAGTACTATTTAGAATTTAAATAGATAGTTAGAATATGAGTTATCACCGCCATTTAAGAGGTTTTGTTACTTCTCTAGTAATGTTAGATAGAATGAGCCTTGAAAATTTTCATTATCAGATTGACATTTATGAAAGCTTCATATATTGTTAATGTTTCCAATGAAATAAATAAAATCAAATATAGTCCTAGTTAGGTTTCTTTTTATGCTCCTTTTGGACAATGAGCCTATTATCATATCAATAAATTCACAGTTGGAATCTAGATCACTTGAATATTTATTTAAAACTCTTATTATTCCTACCAAAACAAAAAAATTTAGATAGGAATATCAAACTGACAACTCAGAAAGGGTAGCTAGCATCCAGGCCCGGCATGCTATCTTTTAATAAGTTTCAAGTTAGTCATTACCAATAACAACAGGTTGTATTTTTGGCCATATCTGCTACTCTGAAACCATTCTAAAACTCACTTTTCCTTTCTATTTTATTGTGTGCAAGCTTTTAGAATGCATCTTCATTCCACAGAATTAAGAAAATCAATTAACTTCCATCATAATAAGGGCCACATTTTCTTTTCACAGAATAATAAATGTTTCACTGTAGGGTGTTTTCATGTCTTACAGCAACTTTAGCTGCTTCAGGTTTCCAAGCTCCTTTGGGATGGTCCCAGAGAACGAATTGTGGGCAATTGACCTGAAAAGTTAAAAAACAATAAATCTAGAAATCAACAACCAATTATTCTCAGCAATTATTGTTTAATATTTACACAGCAGTAGTGATCAATTATTTCCATAAAATAACATGAATTATAGGGAATTATCAAATAATATAATTTAGCAAAATGAAATTGCCAAAATGAACAAACGGTAAACAGAATACAACTAGAAAGGACACAGTTTTTTGTACGTAAAAAATGTCCAAGACAGCATATGCTGCTGGTTCAATGTGTAACTGTCTAATGCAGAAATAGAAGTGCTAAATGAACATTTTTGTTTCATGTAAGGTTTCACCTTTATGAAGTGAGGGGTAACAGAAGATTTGAGGAGCCTTGATAATTAATTGAACATCAAGGCATGTTAGGCATGCACTATGCATGTTCCTGTGCTGCTTGCTTTGTGGAAATTCATATTACATAAAAAATTTTGTTGAGAAAATTTATATTACTTGAAATTTTTTGTTGAAAAACTTTATATTACTTGAAATTCATTTAATACGGAGTCTTTCTCTCTATGCACTGTTTTCGTTATGCAGAAGGCCTCTGAAATCAAAAATTAGATAAGAACTAGTTCACCTCTAACAACTGTATTATAAAAATTAAAAAGAAAATGGTGGGGTCTAGGCCTTTCATTTCATCCCCTCTCCATCCACATTTACATGATGGGTACTTGCATTCATCCACATGAGAGAAGACAAGGTTCTACCAAACCAAAATGAATCATGGTCAGACAGTTTATATTGCACTTGGTAAGTTGGATGTGTTTACATGTTTTTACTGAATATAAATGCAATTTAACAATTTCCTCATGCTGCCTTAGTCACTGCAGAAACATGAACCTACTGTGATAGATGACGAGCATAAAGTTACACATTTGCAAGTGTGGCAACAATGTGTATAGACACAGAAAAGCTTTGCTACAATGTTTGAACCATATATATGCCTTCTTTCAATACTTACAATGTCTGCAATGCAGATAAATTTCCAACAAAGGCTGGCAAGGGACCCGTGAAGTAATTTTGATCAATCTTCCTACAGATGTAGAAAAAAAAATTATCAACTCTAAATCTGAATCTTTCATTCAAATGAAATTTTTTCAACAATCTTCAACAGCCAATAATTTTGTTTTTAATTTTTACTTTTTCTTATAAATAAAAATTGAGTTAATTATCATAAATCAAACACAGAGAGTGAGGAAATTCATAGAAGAAGGTAAGATATTTCAAAGCCACAATTTCTTTTGGAATCACTCCACGTTTGTCCATAGCATACACTCTCCTGAAAAAATATATGAACAGTTAGCCTGCAATAAATAAAGAAAATGATCTCTATTCAAATGGATATGTTAAGGTTAGCATGTGATAGACTAACACTTATTCCAAAAGCTTAAATTGATTTGAAAAATGGTTAATTTAATCGCTTGATCATTATCCTAACAAACCCATCATGTACCAAGATTTGTGGCTCAATAGCATGTCTCTCACGAACAGAACTTGGGTTCAAATGCCCCCTCTCCTACTTGTTATGTTGGCCCAAACTCGCCTTCAATAAAGGGGACCCAACACATTAAATAAGTTTTAAATAAGAGGTAGAGTGAAATAGGACTCAAATTCAAGATCATATACTTAGTCACAAAAGTTTAAAGTGGTGGCAAAATGTGAATTCAAGAAGAAATGGGGAATGGAAGTATAGCACTATGTAGCTATTTGGAGACATGTCTCCACTCCAATGTCAAGTGAGAATCTCTTTGAGGTTTAACATTGTTGATGGACGATGCCACACCCAATCAAATTGTTTTTCTTTTCTTTTTTGCTTTATGACAGTAGGCATCTTTATGGCCTCTCTAATATAATTCAATAGGTTTTAGCTTTCCAAGAACATAAATTGTAGTGATATTTCTCAAGGGGTCAACATGGAAAGAGGGCCACTAAGGAGACAATTTACTCTACAATGTATTATCAAAGTTTGAGTAAATCCTAGTTCTGTTTTTTGCTAAGGAGTAAATATTAATTCCTAACTACCCATAGATGTGAATCTCAAATGGAAATGGAGTCCATTGGTTGTACTTGTACTTTGTAACAAATAACTGTTAACTGTCCATGAATGGAAGTTAGGATACAAGGAAAAGCCACAAGAAGGTAAGATGTTTTAAACTATTAACTCTAGCCACATGTCTGCATTGTATTGGTGATAGACTCAAACCTTAGGACACAACTTATGATGTGAACAGTAGTCACATGTCCAAAACTTGCCACATGTCCACGTCGTATCACGTCCAATGTAGTATTGGACTCAAGCCTTACCCCTTATATAATTCCAAAATCTCCCATCTCAATTTCATTGTTGATTAAGGATCTGTTTGGATACCGCTTATTATGCTAAAACTGAAAACTTATTACTGAAAATACTATAAATAAAAGTAAAAGTTAGTTGAAATAGTACAGTAGGGCCCATGAAAGCCCATTAATAGTAGTAAAAATAAGTTGAATAGTGAAATAATTTTTATTTATAATCTGTATCCAAACGGAGGCTAAGGTTGGGTTTGGATTCCACTGAAAATGCGCGTTTGCATTTTTTCTGTTGTGCACTGTTCACGGGACCCGCAAATACGGATTTCAGTAAATTTTTCTTTAAAACTAAGTCGCACAGCACTATTTACACATTTAAAAATTATTTTACTACAGTGTTTTCAGTTTTCAGCAATAAGCGGTATCCAAACACTAAAGGTCTGTTTGGATAGAACTTATTTTACTGAAACTAAAAACTGAAAACATTGTAGCAAAATAATTTTTAAATGTGTGAATAGTTTCGTGGAACCCATTTTTAATAAAAAAATTGCTGAAAAGTGAAGTTTGTGGGACCCGTAAACAGTTCACGGGTGCACTGTTCACAGGAGAATAGTCAAAAGTTAAGGCTTGAAAAAAAAAAAAAAAAAAAAAAAAAAGGAGAAAACGTGCAAACGCGCAAACATGGACGCCAAACGTGGATCCAAACTCCACCTAAAGGTCCGTTTGGATAGAACTTATTTTGCTGAAACTGAAAACTGAAAATATTGCAGCAAAATAATTTTTAAATATGTGAATAGTTTCGTGGGACCCATTTTTAATTAAAAAAGTTGTTGAAAAGTAAAGTTTGTGGGACCTGTAAACAGTACATGGGTACACTATTCACAGGAGAATAGTCAAAAGTTGAGGCTTGAAAAAAAAAAAAAAAAAAAAAAAAAAAAAAAAGGGAGAAAACGCGCAAACATGGACGCCAAACGTGGATCCAAACTCCACCTAAGTATATAAATTTAACAATTTTAATGTGGTACCAAGGCTAGAGTGAATATTAAAATTTGGGAATAGTTTAATGAATGGAAATTGGTGATCAACATTAAAATGCTATTTATTCTCTTTGCATGTCATACTATGAGAGAGAGTTAGAGGGCATACAATTGTGTGATATGGCAGATGGTACCACCGCTGTAGCTACAGTCACATGTGATAGCTGGGTTATTCATTGGGTCCTCAAAATTAGTTCCATTTACAGCAGCTCCGCTACATGGCTCTCTACTTATGTTCCACAATGCCGCCGCTTGTGTATCCCATTGTCGGAATATTGAGTTCAATGCCTTCACTGTCTCACAATGGCACAAAATCACAACACTCTCACTTAAATAACATGACCAAAATATGTTAACGAAAAGGGAAAAACTAGTGTACACAATATGTTTTACACACTGCAAATATACACTGAAAAGTTGAAAAAATTTTGAGGTTATTTGGGCAATGTGTATTTGCGCACTCTATGTATAATAAACATTGGCCAAAAAAGAGAAAAAAACTAACAAAAATGATACGAGTACCACTAAATACATAACTACGGTGAGTTGTGAGTGGCGTACAAGTTGTAAGTTTTATTAATCAGTAACTACTATATAAAATTTACAAATTAATATAACAATGAATACGGTTGATAGTCATGTAATAAATAAATATTTGAATTTTTTTTAAGCGATTGGTGATATATTAATTTATATACTAAATTTATTAAAATTTATTTTAGTATCCTAATTCCTAACAACATTTTTTCTTGCAGCTAAACCTTACCAAATCCAGTATATATGACCAAGGCCCATTTTATATATATATATATAAATATATATATATATATATATCCCAAGATCTATTTTTGATAAATCTAAAGGCTAAAGCATATTGAACGCCATACATTTCAACAACAAAAATAAATTAATGAAACGCTTTAAAAGCCTAATATTACTTGAGGTTTAAGTGATAATCTAGTAATAATGATATTGTTTATCCCTTTGGTTTGAGATTTACTTCTTCGACTCCTATTATTTATACTACCTTAATGTTTATTCTTTGTAAGTGCACAGTACTTTAATACGTACATTTTTCTGATTCATCAATGATGCTTTTATTTTATAAGAATATATTTTACATAATTTCTCTATCATTACTTCTAGAAATGAACAATAACTGTTTTCAAGTTTTCAAATTGTTACTTTTTAATAAGTAGATGAATTAAATTTTTTGGATAAATTAATAACCATTACTATATTGGGTGCTTTCTAAAAAAATAAATAAATAAATTACTATATTGGGTAATTAAGTATATCCCATAAAGGTTCAACCAAACAAACAATAGCTTTAATCGTCTATCCCATAAAAAATAAAAAATAAAAAAGCTTAAATGGGTTTCAATGTGTTTGTGAAATGACTTCTTTATTTATATAAATAGTTCAAATTCAAAGGGTTACAATCAAATTACATCTACTAGATCATAAAACTCATATAATTGGATCAAACATTGCCCACAACTACCTGTCCCAAACCCTCTCTCTCTCTCTCTCTCTCTCTCTCTCTCTCTCTCTCTCATCCCCAATCCTCTCATAAAACCCTAACCATGCATCAATGTTCAATTCAATTCAAATCCAATCAAATGGATAAATGTGTATGATACACTTATTGAATACACTTATTGAAGGGGAGAAACAAGATGAGAAAATAATTCAGTACATATAAAAGGCTAAACCCAGTAAGATTGGAGTATGATATTATTGTATTTAATTTAAACACATATTATACAATGTAAAATAGTACATTTGGTCACATACAATAATTGCAAAATTAATAGGTAAAGAATAGTCTGATACTCGGTCATAGCTGTAAAGGTATTGATCTTTCTCCCATTTTTAATTAAGAAAATATATTTGATTCATGATTTCGTGTAAACTGATCATTATGGTGCCAGATAAAATGATTATGAGTTGAAACGAGCTCCACTAAAAATTATCTAAAAGTGGCACATTTTTAGATAAGTTTCAAACACGCAATATTTTTAATATAATTACCAACCAAATCAATATAAGAATTTGTGACATTTAAACCTAATTCTATGAAAAAAGTATGTCCATATGCGCAAGAACCAGCACCAAGCTGGGCGAGTCAAACCAAACCGGTTTTATTTTCCATAAATGCATGCAATTGGAACGAGAGAACTATTTGATTAGGCTTATTTTGTTTATTTGGTTGCGTGCAATTTTTTACTTTTTTAAAGGGAAAATTATATTTTTATATAACTTATTTTTAAATAAAAATAATTAATAAAAATAAGCTATACCAACTATAGATGATTCATATTTGTTAACGATTGTATTAAGGACACAGATGAAGGAGTATTAATTTGATAATTTATATGTATTAAGTGATATTTAAAAACAAACAAAAACAATGCATAAATATCAAGATGAACACCTCAAAAAAAAAAAAAAAAAAATCAAGATAAACACATAAAAAGTTAAAAACTACAATAAATTTATGCTTGTAAATCAATAAAAAAAGATTTTGCAAATTTGTTTTTATAAAATAGACAATATAACTCATAATTCTTCACTATCAAAATGTTAAAGGAAATTACTTTATTCTTTTTTGATAAAAGGAAGTTACTTTATTCTTAATTGAAAAATAGGAGCCACTTTAATTTGTTAAGTCTTAAAAAAAAGAAAAAAAGAAAAAGAAAAAAAAAAAGCCCACTGAATACTATGAAATGTTAAGGACGTTTGACTAATATGCCGCCTTTGATAAAAATTAGATATGTACTAGTAGAATTCCAATGTGATGCAATAGAGAAAGCCTCGTCAATGCATTAAAAGATTTTTCAAATAATCAACATTTCAGTTGTCGAATTGACTAGGGTAAATAAATAACAAAAACCCTCTATGAAGTGAGGTTTCATATTTTCAATTGCTTGCCATTTCCCCTGTCCCTTTATATGCATAGTCAGTATTTTATATCTCGAAACAAGTATTGTCCGTAGTGAGAGAAGAATTTATAAATCTTATAAAATGTGTTAAAATACTTAAAATTTTGTAACATTTCATTTAGTGCATAACTTTTTCAGTAACTGTGATTTTTGTAGTGCCAATAATTAAAAAAAAAATTATAATTTCTTAAACCTATGATTAGATTTCATACACTTTTTCCTCCAAAACTCATAGTAATAAACTTCTTTCTAATTTAAATAAATTAATAAACATTGTTTTGGTAAATTAATTAAGTCATAACTTATAATTATCATCTATTTAATATTATACAGTATATAGATGCACAATCTTTCTTCCTTCCTTTTCCCTCAAAAAAAAAAATAAAAAAAAATATTCTCTCTTCCTTTGTTTCCCTCAAATGTCATGGCCTAGGAGAGGATTAAATTAATAATTTTTTTTGGGAAAAAAAGATAAGAAAAGCAAAATGTTCTATAAATGCAATTAAAGTGACAATTATATTTCTATCTTTGAATCAAAATGAAAGAATGACAGATATACAATTAGATTAGACTATAATATAATTTTATCTCATATTAAAAAAAAAAATTAAGTGACAATAGATTATCACGTTTATCATTTATCCAGTTCGCCAAAATATATCAATTTAGTTAAAAACTGAGAATTATAATTTACTCAAAAAATTAAGATCCTCAGGCCTTGTCTATCACTCGATCTTGTACATCTCATGAAATAAAATACAAAAAAAGCATAGATTTAGAAAGTATAATGTAATTCATGTGTTTGAATGAACTTATTTATCAGTTTATTGGTGTAAAAATAATTGTACGTTGAAATGAAATGAACAATTTATTACAACATACACACACATAAAAATGGACAGATTTGGCTTGCCAACGTTAAAATTAAACCCCATGTGATGAGCTTTACTGCAATTTCATTTTGAACCAACTCTATACAGATTTTGTTTATTACAATTTATATATACAGATTTAAGAGGTTTATATCAGAACGTTGAAATGAAATGAAATGAACAATTTATTACAACATATACAGAGAGAGAGAGAGAGAGAGAGAGAGAGAGAGAGAGAGTAGTACCTTCAAATGGATCTGTGGTAGCAGTTTGAGATTTTGAAATGTCAAACGATAGTAGAAAGAAGAACAAGAGACAGTAGCCATAAGCAAATATTGAAGAAGATGGTGGCTTCAGTACCTTCATATTCATCTTCATCGCGTCCTATTTTACATGTAAACTGAAATATTAATTTGTTAAAATGGGTCATGTTAACGTGTGGTGTTCTTATGACAATTGTATACTAATCATTTTAGGAAATTTTGGATACAACTTTTATGGGAAACAGAAAGAAATTGTCAAGACATTAATTGCCTTGTTTTTCCTTTCCCATAAAAATTTTCCTAAAGTCACAAGTTGCATCACCAAGGGCCCAAATGTTAACGTGGCAGAATTTTCTAAGATTCACCTAATAATAATTGAACAATACCAGCACAAACGCGTAGCCACACTTCGCCTAAGATTCAATTTTCAGCCCAAGCTAAATATATTCGTCATTACCGTGCAGATGAGTTTGAAAACTATCTTAAATTTCATGTTCCAAATACAGTCCCCTCATGAGTTTTTATGGAACAATCAATTTTTTGTTTTCTAATGGAGGTGGCAGTACTGTGGTAGCTAATTAAGATCCATGTAGGCATGTAGCTCAACTAGCATTTCCTGTTTCTTTTAGGGTTTAAAAATTCTCATACTCTCGGTTATTAATTTATTAAAAAAAAAACCAAAAAAAACAAAGTTGGTCAAATCAGGGAACCCCCAAAACTAAAATATATCTAGTCCCTACTCCCCAGTCCCCACCACCTTTGAAGACAAATGCCACTTTTATTTTCATGGCCAAAATCATTGGGTGGTTATAGCATGGTTTTAAAAATTCAAACGGTCAAAAAATAAAAAAATTGATTTGGTTCCCGGTTGAATCAGTGATTTTTGCAGTTGAACTACTAGTTTTCTCAATTTTTACTGGATTGGTTTTGTGTTCAGTTCACATTTGAACTTTCTAGTCCAATCCGGATTTTAAAACCATGATTCATATTACTCTTCTAAAATATCTAAGAGGACCAATGTGTGCATTTCCCAAGTCCCAAGCATACTTTTGTTCTAGTGTGAATTGTGTACATGCCTCAAAAAGTCCAAAACGCAATAGTGGGAATGTCAAAACTACACGTCTTGGTGTAGTCAATATGGTCCATATGGATACCATATATAATTTTTTTTTTTTTTTTTTTTTTTTTGGTAAACTGGAAATATTATTCAACTAACAAGAAACGGACAACTCAGGGCATAGCCTGTTACACCAAACACCATGACAATCAGCCTTAACAGAGGGAATCAAGCTCACGGGTGGAACAGAATGTAAAATAAAATCTAAAGATTGTGAATGGCTAGAATTAGCTAACCAATCCGCGCATTTATTCGCCTCGCGATAGACATGTTTTATACAAACTGAGGAATTTGCAGAATCAGATGCTTGCAGTCATCAAATATAGGAGAGATCACTGAGTTTTTGTAGGAAGGATTGTTAAAAGCATCAACCAAGGCCTTTGCGTCAATCTCAACAATAACAGTAGGAAGCTTCCTTTGAAGGCATAACAACAAGCCATCACGGAGAGCCCACACTTCAGCAGTAAAACTATTTGCACTCCCCAATTTCCTTGCAAATCCAACCACCCAGTTACCCCAACTATTTCTAATCAAACCTCCTCCTGCTGCCGAACCCAATGCTGCATTCCAAGACCCATCAGTGTTGAGTTTCAACCACCCCTGCTCCGGTTTCTCCCATCTAATTTGTTTAATCACCATCCGATTGTGACGCCTCGGTTGGGAAGCACACAAAAAGAATTCTGAGGCTTGCAAAGCAATAGACTTTCCTAGGTTTGGATTTGCCCCCCTGTTAGTAAAGACAATTTGGTTTTGCTGCTTCCAAACCAACCAGAGAATAAAAGAAAAGAGAACATTCCAGGGGATGCCCACGGCATTTTGGGAGGATTTGAGACTACAATTAATGGTTATCCATTCTCTGATGTACTAGGAGAAAAAAGTGGAGTACAAATAGTGTGTTCCCAATTGGTACCATATGGATTTAACCAAGCTGCAATCTCGGAGTGCATGCATGATAGATTCAGCTTCTAGGTGACACAGCGGGCAGGTGGTTTCTAGAGGAATCCCTCTATTGGCTAAGCATTCCTTAACACCTATGCTCTGTTGCATGCACTTCCAAATAAACATTTGAATTCTAGGCAAGGATGGAAGCTTCCAATTCCAAGAACCAGAGAAGGATTCATTACCCAAAGAGTTAGTGGCAAGGCGATAGGCACTTCTCATATCGAAATCCCCTCTAGGAGAGAACTTCCAGGCCAATTTATCACTGCACCTAGCCACAATAGGACTGGGGACAGCTTGAATCTCAGCTTTAACTTCAGGGGGAAGCTCAAAAGGGATATTAGACCAGTCCCATCCGAATGGAGAGAGCACATCTTTGACTTGCAAATTAACAGAGGCTTGCGGGAGCGGGCCTTGAATATGAGGCCTAATGGGACCAATGTTTGACCAACAATCAGACCAGAAATTAAGACTGCTTTCATGGCCTGGAATCCATTTAACCCCTTTTTTGAAGACTTCCTCGCCTCTTTTCATCCCTTTCCAAACCGAAGACATTGGGAGTTTTGCTTCATTCCTTGAATTGATTCTTTGTCTAGTGCAGTACTTAAACTTAAGAACCTTAGCCCAAGGGGCATTCTTCTCTGTATGAAACCTCCAATTGAGCTTGGCCAGGAGAGCCGTGCTCCTACCTTTAGCAGATTGTAACCCCAAACCTCCTGCCTTCTTTGGTTTAGTCACTTCAGCCCAATTAACCCAGTGCATCTTCTTAGCATGATCTGTTGTACCCCAAAGGAAGTTCCTATTGACCCTGTCAATACCCTTAAGAATTTTACTTGGAAGAGAAGCATATTGCATCAAATAGTTCGAGATGGTTGAGGAGGAAGCATGGATGAGCACCACCCGGCCAGCCATAGAGAGTAAGTTGGCTTTCCACCCTGCCAAATTTTTCTTGACTCTATCAAGAACAAAATCAAAATCATGCTTGCGGACTCCTGCATGCTTCAAGGGAAACCCCAGGTACTTGCCAAGATTGGGAGTTGAATTAAACCCGAGAATACCGGAGAGGATACTTTGATCCGGCTCCACATTGGGGGAGAAGAAAACATGAGACTTGGCTTCACTCACACTCTGCTCGGATTTTAAGCAAAACTCATTGAGCACAGCCTTTATGGTATGACAATTGTCCAGATCCGCACTTGCAAAAAGGACTAGGTCATCCACGAAAAATAAATGTGAGAAGGAAGGCCCACTCCTAGAAGCTTTCACTGGAGACCAAAACTTGGCGTCACATTTCTCTTGAATCATATGTCCCAAAAACTCCATACACAAAATAAAGAGGTAGGGAGACAGGGGGTCCCCTTGTCTAATACCTCGAGTAGGGCAAAAGGAGTCAAGGCAGCCACCATTAAAGAGAAGGGATGTCGACACTGAGGAAACGCAGCTCATAATAAGATCAATAAGGTTGAAAGGGAAGTTGAACTTGAGAAGAATTTCCCTAATGAAGCTCCATTCAATTTTATCATAAGCTTTTTCAAGGTCAATCTTGATAGCCATATACCCTTTGCGGCCTTTGATTCTACCAATAGTATGGATCAACTCTTGAACAATAATAACATTATCGGCTCCTCTTTTGCCCGGCACAAAAGCCGTTTGGTAAGGGGAGACAAGATGCTCCAAATGTGGTCTAATCTGAGCAACAATAATCTTGGAGATGATCTTGTAAATAGTATTACAAAAACTAATTGGTCTATAATTTCCAATGGTTTCTGGGCCTTGGATTTTAGGAATAAGCACAATGAGGGTTCCGTTAAGATAATCGGGGACCTTCCTTTCGATGAAAGCTCTCCTAACTTCCTCCTTAACAGATTCCCCAACTACAAACCAAAAACGTTGGAAAAATCTAGCATGAAGACCATCCGGACTCGAAGCCTTATACGGTTTCATGGACCATAAAGCATCTTTAATTTCCTCCAGGGTGACCATGGCACCAATATAATCCTTGGCTTGCTCGAGCACTTGCACCTGCCAAGATACTTCATAACTTGGAACCCGAGAGGCCGCCTCGAGAGAAGTGGTGTACAGGGAGACAAAACCACTTCTAAAGTGCTCCATGACTTCTCTCTCATCAGTTAACCACAACCCCCTCTCATCTTTGACTGAGGCAATATGGTTCCTTTTCCTTCTTCCTAGGGCAGACACATGATAAAATGATGTATTACGGTCTCCCTGGACCAACCAGTTAATTCTGGATTTCAACATCCAAAGATCTCTCTCTTGATCTAGAATAGCTTCCAGTTCCTGATGCAGCTGTTTCTCAAGATTAATGAGGGAGGAGGTTGGACAGATGGAAAGAGCTTTTTAGGCACCATAGATTCTAGCCATGATTCTCCTCTTCTTCTGGTGGATATTCCCAAAATGGTCCTTGTTCCAAATGGTTGCTTCCTTAGAGAAAACCTCAATAGACTCAACTAAGTTCTTGTCCCTACTCCAAGCATTGGAAACAATATTGGGAAAGGACAAGTCCGAAAGCCAGAACTCTTGAAATCTGAAGGGTCTGTTGAGACGAACCGCTCTACTAGGAAAGGTCTCCATCAGAATCGGGCAATGATCGGAGTGGCATTAGGGTAGATGAGTAACTTTTGCATCAGGATAGAGAACACACCAATCCAGGTTCATGAAAAATCTATCAATCCTTTCCAAAATGAGATTGTTAATATCCCGTTTGTTAGTCCAGGTATACCTTGGACCAGAAAAGCCCATATCAACCATACTGCATAAATCTAAGCAATCTTTGAATGCCAAAGACCGATTCACACTAACACCCCTGCCTCCAAATTTATCCTTATTCACAAGAGGCTCATTAAAATCGCCCGCCATAATCCATGGCTTATTATGCAATTCTGCAACCTTAGATAAATTGCTCCAAAGAATGCATCTCTCCTCACTCCTAGGACTAGCATATATGGCAGAGAAAATCCAGGAGAGATTTGAGGCACATACCTTTACTTCTACATGAATTTCCTGCTCTGTTTTAGCTAGCTCCTGAATCTCCACTTGGTTCTCATTCCACAGCAACCACAACCCACCAGTGAAACCAGTCATCTCCGTATGGATGGCTCCATCAAATGGCAGCCTATCTGTGACTTCCTTGGCTTTGTTACCACCTAATTTAGTCTCCATAACTACAAGAATAGCCGGATCATGCCGCCAAGCTAACTCATGAACATAAGTCTGAAATGAGAGTTTTAAAGCTCCTCTGCTGTTCCAAATCAGTATATTCATGGCAAAACATAACAGAATTGGAGAAACCAAATCAATCAGAAGAAGGGACTCCATTCCCTTCCTCCGATACCATAAAATCAGACCCCAAGTCTTCATAAACTGATCCATCTCTAGAACGAGGGCTAGATTGCTCCCTGGCATTAACTTCCCCAATACCCACACTTATGGATTGACAATGCTCAACGGTTCTGGATTGTAGGGTGGTGGGCTCACCTTTTTTCTCCTCACCGTTGGTGGCTATAGCTCCGGGTAGCAATGCGACAGCTTGCCAATCACCTGGGGGCTCATTCCATCCACTTCGGTGCTCCAAATCACCACTAGACGAAGCCGTGAACTTGAAGGTGGAATCCAAGGAAGTAAAAGGTTCACGGGTAGGTGTGGAGGCATGGGAGGGAGACAGGGAAGCGGGAGTAGTAGAAGGAAGCTTCCTCACATGGGTGCCGTCGCTGCTAGTGTGTGATGATGGACATAATCCCCTGGCGAGGGTTTTTTTGCCTTTAACAGAGGGGGGGTGTTTTTTGTGGGATTGGGCTTGAGGTTTCAGACTTGTGAAAAGCCCAATACCTGCTTCAAATTCTCCACCCCCCCTTGACAACAAAATGCTGCCCGTTGGGCCCAAGTTGGAGTTGCCTTCTACTCACCACCATCCACGGTCCATACTGCCCATCCACCTCCGTTTCATCTCTCACCTCAGTCTTGTCACTATTGGCCGTTGTGGAGTGGCCAGCATGCAACTCACGTGGTGTAACATCTCGGCCAGCCAACGCTTCCTCCTCCGCACCCACCTGCTCCTTCCCCTTACGTATGGTGTAAAGGCATGCCTCCACCTTGTGCCCAAGTCTTCCACAGGAAAAACATAGGCTTTGGATGCCCTCATAAGTCACAGCTTGCTCAAAATGTCCAATAAGGATGGTGTTCACTAAATGTTTGTTGATATCAATCTGGATGCACAGCCTAGCGTATTTGCCATGAGCCTCCATGGCCGTATAGGAGTCAATCCTTAGAACCTTACCAATGGATTCTTCGAGCTGCTTTAAATCCTCCGCTTCATAAAGCTCAAAGGGAAGTTCACATAGTCAGATCCATACCGCAATAAGGGAGACATTTGCCGTTGAAAGTTTAAAGAAAGGTTCCCATGGTCTAATAGATAAAAAATGGTCACCCATAAACCATGGACCTCTCCTTAAGACATTGTCCAGGTCCTCCTTGGAAAAGAATCTGACCAGAAAAAATCCATACCCAAGATCCACACAATCCATCCTACTCGATGGTCTCCACATTTGGTTTAGTTTGGTCCGCATGTAGGTGAAGCTTGTTGTTCTACCAACTAGCTTGACTATAATAGCTTTCGATAAGGGACCTCTAATGCGTCGTTTGGTTTCCTTCGTCAGCTTGACAGTGACCCATTGTTCCCGAATCTGACCGTTAACCTCGCTACCCTCACCATCAGAAAAATCATCCTCGTCCATAAGACTCAAAATCAAAAGCATTCACATAAGCCCCTGGCATTTCACCCACAAGCTTGTCCTTGAAGGAGGCTTTGGCAAAGAAGCCAGAACTTTGTTGCCCCGGGGATGGAGAGCCTTCCCTTGAGCCATCATTAAACTCTGCATAGTAATAGTCCTTCACCTTTTTCTTGCTCCAAGCCAGCTCTACCTCTTCCTCCCTAGAGAGAGTGCGTGGTTTCATTCTCTCGTGCTTCTAACCAAAAACAGTACATCCATATATAATTTGATAGTTAGAAGGATGATTTAAACTCTAAATAGTAAATATTTCTTAGGGAAATACCAAGAAATACCAACCAATTTTAGTTATAAGGTTCTTAGCTAGATACTAAGTTACTAACCACTTAGCCAAAAGGCTACAAAAGGTGAGTTTGGCATCAGTTTTAACTTTTAGCTTTTAACTTTTATGTATAACATTTTGAAACTTCACTTTTTCTAAAATTTTCAATGTACAAATATATTTTAACACACTTTCAACAAATTTTTTTTAGCAAAATGCAAGATAAGTTATTTCTAAATAGAAGTGTAATTTAACTATCATGTTATGGAATCGGACCACTTTTCCATATATAGATTTTAAATCAATATCCCATGTTGTTGAGCTTCAAAATAATCAAAAATTAATAACGGGGTGGGTCAGATGTTCAATTCGATGACAAAAAATTTTATTAGTTGAGATAGCTGAAACTCACATATACTATTTTCTTTTAATAAATGAAACAATAACATAAGAAATAAAATTTAGACGAGGTGGAGATATAAAAACTCAATAAGGTGGAAAAAAAAAATCAAGGCAAGTCCAATTAATCAGAAATAGTAATTGCCATATATATCACAATGACAAATTAGACATCCTAGACTAGGAAAATTATTAGGTACTCTCGGAGTACCATAAATACGTAGTTCCCCCTCTCACATAAATGGTAGGTCCCACCATGAATTTAATTAGTGGGACCCATCATTCATGTGAGAGCAGGGAGTACGCATTTATGATACTTCGAGAATACACAATAATTTTCCCCTAGACCAATATTTGTCAAAAGTTTACACAAAATTAGAAAAACAACCCATTAAATGTCAACTTCCAATAAATGTTGTATTTAAGTGTTCAACATTTTCTTATTTTTTATGATTTTTTTAAATTAAAAATACAATTCACTACAAAAAAACGCGGCTATAGGGGGTGAAAAAATGCAGCTATAGAGGGACCTGTAGCCGCGTTTAATAGGCCATCTTTGGGCTGCCTTTAGAAACGGGCTAGAGAGTCATATGGGTTTTAAAAACACGGCTATAGAAAATTTTTTCCCCTTTCTAAATAAAAAATTCCTGCCCAAATTGCATGAAGAAATAAAAAACAAGTTCCCAACAAAAATTAGAGAAAGGAAAATTAAACGGTTCTTTGATACTCAATTCATATTCAATAAAACAACAAATTGTACCTATCAATATTTACTTTACTGGAAGTACAGACCTAATAAGGAGTTTCTTGAGGAAAAAGATGACATAATTGATTTATGCAATGACAAGACCAAGTGGATACTTCAACGATCAAAGCCTTAAAAATTGTAGTAAATTGTGATTCATATAACCCGATTGAACGATAATCAACTTTGTAGTCTATCTAAAGGTGAGAGACTAAGAGCAAATGAGAGGCATCATTACCGGCTTCATAAAATGTGGGTACACAAATTGCCACACACACACACACATCGAATGAAACATAGAACCATCCTATATTAGCCGAGTTGGAAATATACCCAAAAATACTATACACACACACACATATATATATATATATATATATATATAATATACTCTTAGATTTTATGTTTAAGGCTTATCAAAATAGCAATGTTGTGGTAGTTGAGGCAACTTACTTTTTGGGCACGTTGAAAGGCCTTGTCTATGGAAATTGGTCATGGGAGATCATGGGAGACAGAAAAGTGAAAGTGAAAGTGAAAGTGAAAGTGAAGGAGAAAGAATATTAATGATTTTTTAAAAGACCTGCTTGAGTTTTGCAGAATCTCAAAAGACGAATCTATAAGGTGGGGGTACTTTGCGTGCAGTCATGTGATCAAGCAACTGTCAATGAAAAAATAAAAATGTGCAAATCACAGACTGCCAAGTGGCAATGAAATGCTTGTGACCTTGTTTGTGCCTAAGTTGCAAGGCCAGTGAAGAAGTCAACAAATGCCCACACATTCCCACTTCATGACCAAAACAAAATGCAGTACAAGCTAAAAGATTCCCAGATATGAATGAATGCATCAACACATGGAAAGGAAACATCAAGAAATTAATGTTTTATTCTAGTACTTCAAGAAATTCTTCAACAATCAATGTTAAGCTAAACTTTTAAAGCCTCAAATGTCTAACTAGAACCTCATTCAATGCAAAACCTACGGATATATAGAACAGACTTCCTATTTCAATTTCTAACATAGGAATCAGAAAATGCTGGACCCCACCCCTGCCTAAACAAGCAAAATGATTATAAGCTCAACGTAGAAATTTTCTTTTGACAAAAATTTCCCCTTCTCATCTCTTACAAACAAAACAACAATTTCAAGGTTGAAAAAATTCTCTAGACTTCCACAGCCATGGATAGAACTAAAAAAAAAAAAGATGTTTGGGGCTCTCTTGAACTAGGGTAATGCCTTTGGCTCAAGGCTAAAGTGAAAGGCCAACTCTGCAGTGTGCTTTTACTAGGGAATGATGAATGCCACTTCTTTTCTACCCAGAAAACATTCTTAGATTTATTGCCCCTTCACATGTCATTCTCTGATTTGCCAAAATTAAAGAGCTTTACTTTATAAGAGGATTTGGTTGCAGGGTAGGACATGATATACGATATGAATTGAGAATGAAGTCAAAAGGGTATCTGAAATGCCATCTATAATTAGATGCTACAAAATCTATGAGGAATGGCTTTATTGCTTAAAATAACCTAGCGTACAGATTTAGAATTATTTTTCAGTTAAAAAGGTAAAGTTTAGGCTCTCTTACAAGAACCATTAAAATGTTTGTCACTTTGTTTTAAGGTCAAAACACTAGTTTTTAGTAAATTAGATACAAAGGACATAAGTACCATCATTACAGAAATTACAGCTAGAGTGACTGCGTTTCTTCTTCAATGTTACAAATGATAACATCAATGTATTCAGTACAAAAATTACCATAAAAAAATGTGTTTAATACAAGTCCTTAAAGGCTACATTTAAAGATATAATGAGTTTCAGCATTCAAAAGGTCTAATTCCTGGCTATAATCTGTGACCTGAATATTTAGTGTGATACAAAGAGAATGCACATACCACAGGGATGGGTATTTACCAGAATTATTGATATGTTGAACCATTTGAATATTTCAGTAACTCTTCACAATGTCTGACACTGAAGAATATGTTCCAACAGTTGCATAAATGACACCCAATACAGCTATTGTGGTACTTGAAACAATCTGATTATGTAGGTGAAGAGAAATAGTGTCAAGAAAGGTAGGAAACCAATATACACATCAAAAGAAAAAAAGAAAAAAGAAAAAAAAAGAAGAGGACATGAATATAGTAAGTAAAGAAAAACATGCAAACATAAATGGCACTAGCTTTTCTGGAAGAGTGCAAGAAAATAGGGGGAAAAAAAGAATAGTGAAACGTGTTTTGTATATGGATCCCCAATAAGTCTCCTTTATGGTCTTATTGTAAGAACCAGTCTTGCATGGGAAAAATATAAACTAGGAATAACTGGCTCAAAAAATTTTGTTTTAAGAAACGAAGAGGGACTTGAAGGGCCAGTTTGACAGATTCTTTGATAAATCTCAGGATTCAGGTCTTACTTATTGCCATTACATTTATTCAGCCTTAAGATCCTCCTAAAACAAATTCTTTTCCTCTGATTTGAAAGACACTTTGCAGGGGGATAATCAATGAATTTAAATTTACATTTGCTATTGAGTCAGTATTCACTGTCCTAACCACTTTCATTGTTCAAGTAGAACTCACCATCTTATTAAATTAGTTTATTCTAGGTCCACCTAATGGTCTTCTTTTCTTTTCTTTTTTATTTTTAATTTTCCCATCATCAGATTTCACCATGCCATAAAGGAGATATTTTGATGTATCATTTTGGGTTCTGCTGTTTACAGCTAGTAATGGGCATATTTTTAAATTTTAAGGAATTAGTCCTATCTGCAATAAACAGAGCCCACAACTATAGTCTTCATATCAGCCGTTATCTAGAGTGACATGGTATTGTGTAGCACCAAATTGCTGTCAGATTTTTTTTTTTGATAGGTAATCAGAAAAATATTATTAATGAGAAAAAAAGAAAAGAAAAGAAAAGAACAAGTTGTTCATGATGATGAACAACAAGAAAAGAAAAAGAACAAACAGCACAGCAAAACAAGAAATCAGGAAACTAAGCTAAGGGAAGACAAAAACTCAGAGAGAGAAGAACAATTAGTAAAACCCCAACAACGAGACCACTCCAAAAGACTACGTTGGCATAAAACCTTTAACTCGTCCAACGTCTTCTCATTATCCTCAATGGAATGACGATTTCGTTCCAACCACACAATCCACATTAAGCACCCTGGAACCAAATTCCAAATGTTCGAATTATGTTTCCCAAGCCACTGATGCCAACAAGATAACAAACCGGCCACTAATCCTGGCATAACCCAATGAATACCAAAGGCCTGAAGTATAAAGTCCAAAGGGAATGAGTAACAGGACAATGAAGAAGAAGATGGTCTACCGACTCCCCACCACAACACATACAACACCAAGTAGCCAACGGGTGACCCCTAAGCATTAGATTGTCCAAAGTGAGGATCCGACCATGTGCAGCTGTCCACAAAAAGAACGCCACTCGCCTAGATGATAGAATAATTTTCTTCCAAGATGATTTTGAATAAAGAATATATATATATATATATATATATATATATAGAGAGAGAGAGAGAGAGAGAGAGAGAGAGAGAGAGTAAAAATCTGCTTACCTGTGTCCTTGTAGCTTTATTCCCCTTGATTTTTAAAAAACATAAAGCTGGCATTATTATTGACTGGATCAAAGACACATCCATCCATTAAAACATGTTATGTCATGTTGGTTGGCATAAATCAGCATTTCAGAAACAATGCAGGCTATACACCACAAACCAAGTGAATTTGTGTTTTGCAAGTGCAGAAATATTTATATCAAACTACAATGGCTTATGAAAATTAATGATCTTTTACGTCATGTTGCCCTCCAGAATCTTTGTTTAATAAAGTCAAAAAAAATTCCTTTTCTTTAAGTAAAAGTTTCTTGACAAGAGTTTTGTGAAGAATCATCATTAAAATATTTAGAATGTTATAAAAAAATGATTGTATGGAATTCTCACATGAAATTGGTGTGGACTACAACTATGTATATATTGAACAAAGTGAAAGCTTTTACTGAAGAGAGAACCAATTAAAGCCATAACAAGACCTGCAACCATTAAAAAAAAAGAAAAAAGAGACTATTAAGTAATTGAGTTCACTTGATAGCCCAAGAAGTTGTTGAACATGGAAAAGAATGAATCAGAAGTTGCAACTATTTCCACCAAATCCTTACAGTTTACACCTATAAAACGTTTCTAAATTGAAAGTTAGAAAAATTAATTACAAGAAACATATTTAGATGCACGATTATTTTTTGTTTTGTAAATAAATTAGTCAGCAGGATAAAAAACTGAAAATTGCAATGTCACCAAAGTGGCATTAGTTCAAAAATGACCTAGTAAGAATCAACCCCTAGCTGACCTAATTCAGAATTTGAATTAAATCCAACCTTGATCCTAATCCATTTATATAAATGCCAATCCAATTGCATCAGGGTCAATGAAGGACAAGTTACTTGACACCACATTTGAAGTACATGTAATATGGAACTACTTATATTTAATTGAAAGGTTTCTTGTAGGACTGCAGCACATACTTCATAGGTTGTGCAGTACCAACATGGCATCCAATCCAACTAATTAGGAAATAAACAATTCCAAAGTACAATCAATGAGATTTAACATACAGAATAACTCCAAGGGACCATAAATCAGCTGTGTGGTTGTAAGGCTGTTCCCGTACCAGTTCCAGAGTCATATACAGTGGAGTGCCTGTATTAGAACACCTTAATTCCTCAAGGATATCATAGCATCTCAATAAAAGTTCACAAAATAGAAAGGTAACCAGAAATTTAATGCAAAGATTGTACAAACCTTTTATGGATCTCAAAACAACAGTATTCGTGGACATTGCACGTGCAAACCCAAAATCACAACTGGGGGGCTTTGACTTATAAAATTGTAAAACCTCAAACGAGGACAGAATAGTTATATATAACCCCATAATTGGAAAGGTAAACAATGCTAAATTATAATTACGAATTAAAAACTTCGATTTTGTCAACTATCCTTCCCTTTATGTTATAAAAAATTATATATATTTTTCAAGGAGAAATTATGAAACATTCATAGTTCACTGAGAAACAATTTAATTAATTATCTTTTTTATTATTTAAAATAGTACTATTCAATTGATTATTTTCAGATTCACATTAATGATTGAGTGTAAATTAAATTAAATGCAACATACCAGCAAAGTTTCCCTTTCTCCATGACACCAGGGACAAGTAATCTGAATAGGCAGCAAAACTGTATCGGTTTTCTTCTTCCTAGCAAAACTGACCGAGCCTACTCCATGATTACAAAGTTCTCCACCAGCCCAATGTGAAAAATGACCCAGATGGGCAAAACCTCACACAAACTCCCAGCCACAAAACTGAACTATCACCCAAGACCTTAGCCACGCCCACAAACGAAAATACAATAAGTAAATAAACACAAACCCAAAACAAATCATTGAAAATACCATGAAAAAAGATGCACAAACAAATCAAACAAAACCCACAAACAAATCAAATGAAACCCAAACAAACCCACAAAAAAAAAAAAAAAAATCAAATAAAACCAATACAAAAACCTGAAGTTGAGAGAAACAAACCTGAAATTGCCGAGAGAGTGAGGGCAGGGGTTGTGGTGAGTTGCGGCTAGGAAGAGAGACACGGAGAGAAGTGGGTATGGTGGGGTTGGGTTTGTGAGTGAGTGTGTGTTTGAATGGGTCGGTGGTGGCCGGTGGAGTGGAGATGGAGAAGGGAAATGGGTGGCTCAGAGCACGGCGGCGTCGTGGATCGAGAGCTAGCTTGAGAGTGATCTGAGAAGGGGAAACAAATACTATCACCCAAATTCGGATGGGAGGAAGGGGATTTGGAGATTTGGGAGGAAAGGAAATCGGAGAGGGTGGAAGTGAGGGAAGGGGGGAAGAAGGCGATATCGAAGTGGGGAGTGTGTTGGATTGGATGGAGAGGGAATGGAAAGGGAAATGGGTCAGAGCACGGCAGCGTCGAGCTGCGTGGCACAGAGCACGGCGGCGAAATTAGGGATCGAGAGCTTTTTTTTTTTTTTACTGTGAGGGATCGAGAGCTAGGTTGAGAGTGAGCTGAGAGTTTTTTTCAATTTAGGGTTTTTTTCAATTGCGTCGAATTGAGGGGTTTTTTTTTTTTTAATTTATTTATAACAAACCTACAGCCGCATTTGATAAAACGCAGCTCTATACATGTTGAACCCGCGTTTACTAAACGCAGCTCAAACCCAACCTATAACTGCATTTTTGTAAATGCAGCTAAAAAAAATGCAGTCTTTCTTCTCACATAAATAGTGAATACCATTATTAATTTAATTAATAAGACTTTTCATTCATGTGAGAGAAAAAAGTACACATTTATAGTATTTCGAGAATACACAATAATTTTCCCCTAAACCAATATTTGTCAAAAGTTTGCACAAAATTAGAAAAACAATAGTTTCTCAAAAAAAAAAAATTAGAAAAACAATCCATTAAATGTCAACTTCCAATAAATGTTGTATTTAAGTGTTCAATATTTCTCATTTTTTATGATTTTTTAAATTAAAAATACAATTAATTATTAAAAAAAATTCCATTCTTAAAAAAAAAAAAAAAAAAAAGAACAGCCCAATCAATCCAAAGCATTGCCAAAATCCATTCATTCGCAATCCATTCAAACTGTTAAATTTTTTTTTCTTTATTTTATTTTCTCAAAAAAAAAAATTCATCTTTTTTGTATTTTTCCAACTCTCTTATGATCTTTCTTGCATTTTCTTGGTAACCAAATGGAAATTTCATTTGCTAAAATTCAACTATAGATCCAAGAATCACACATCAACGCAGATCTCATAAATATATCAGGTCATTTGACAAAAATTTAAATAAATAAATAAATAAAATGGCCCAAAAGGATTCTTCATGAACATACAGCCCAGCAGCAATATGTTGATGCAAGGTGAAATAAGTTCAAAAAAACAAAATGGTCTTCCACGGATTCAGGTCCTCCTTCTCAGTAGCAAAGACAAAGTGAATCAACATCGAAGTGAATCTACCTATATACTTGGAGGACCCTCATGCCGTTCGGGATTTTCACTACCTGCCTGTCCACAAACACTTCGATCGTGTAGTCCAGGTTTGGGAAATGGATTTAGGCCCCGGGCACTGGTTGTGCATTCAGATGAAAATTCAAAGTTGTAAAGATCGAATTCATTCAAACAGTTAAGTTTTTTCTATTATTTTTTCTATTTGGTTCCGGAGAAAATTTCTTAGTGTTCTTCAATGATTTAATGCTTTTTTCGAAAAAGAAATTCTGGAAAAATATTTTTTAACAATTAATAGTATTTTTTTTAATAAAAAAAATTCAAAAAACGAGAGAGAATATTTCAAACAGTTAATGGCAACATTTAATGAAAATTGACAATTTTTTTGAGAAGGTTATAAAAATTAATTGAATCAAAGTAAAAGTAGTTGCCTGAAATGTATCTTAGTCAAACTTTTTCATTTTAAAAGAAAAATCTTGGTGAAACTGGGTGGGTGTTAATTGCATTTTTAACAAAAATAATGATAAAGAATTCTCTTGTACGGGACATAAGAAATGGTTCATGCTAAATTGGACAAAAAAAATTAAATTCTGGGTGTATAATAAAGGCATGAAATGGTAAATTTTTAACAAGCTAAAAGTTTTGATCATTACTTCTTTTTTTCTCCGCAACGCGAGAGTTCATATATGGTTTTCTTTTAAAGTTCAAATAAATAAAAAATTTTAAAATTTGACGTCAATTTGCTTATTTATTTTTATAAGACGTGACATCATTATTTTAAGATTTTTATTAGTAAAATATGACGTGGTATAATCTCAATAATTTATTTTAAAATGAAATGTTAAGATTATAATAAAACTATATGGTAGAGTAGAGGATCTTGACTCGAAATACAAAGGATTCTTTTACGAAATGCTCAACAATTGTCTTCTAAATTGAAATTTGTAACTAATTTAGGAAAACAACATTGTTTTGTAAAAGGGAAAATGTTAAAATGAGATTCCTTTGCTTCGAAAAATTATCCTATAAACTTATGTACAAACTTACACAATCCAATTTAAAGTCTATATATGTATACGATGTGCTTTTCTTTAATATAGCTAATGTAACATAATTATTTTAAGGTTTTTGTTAATGTATTATGGCACGATATAAACTCAACCATTTATTTTAAAATGAAAAGACAATTAAGATTAAAAGAAATCCATATGATAGAGTAACTTAGTAACTCTAGAGGATCTTGATCCAAAGTAGAGAGAATTTCTTTACGAAAAGCTCAACATTTGCCTTCTAAACTAAAATTTGTAACTAGATTAAGAAAATGATATTATTTTGCCACAAAAAGGGAAAAATTAAAATTGGACTCCCTATCAACCAAAAATTTATTTTATAAAGTTATTTACAAACTTACACAATCTTAATTTAGGGTGTATAATAAAGGCATGAAATGGTAAATTTTTAACTTGCTAAAAGCTTTGATCATTACTTCTTTTTTTCTCCACAACATAACAGAGGACGAGAGTTCATATATGGTTTTCTTTTAAAGTTCAAATAAATTAAATTTTTTTAAATTTGACATGTCAATTTGCTTATTTATTTTTTTAAGACGTGACATCATTATTTTGAGGTTTTTATTAGTGAAATATGACGTGGTATAATCTCAATAATTTATTTTAAAATGAAATGTTAAGATTAAAATAAATCTATATGGTAGAGTAGAGGATCTTGACTCGAAATACAAAGGATTCTATTATGAAAAGCTCAACGATTGTCTTCTAAATTTAAATTCGTAACTAATTTAGGAAAACAACATTGTTTTGTCAGAGAAAGGGGAAAATGTTAAAATGAGACTCCTTCGCTTTTAAAAAATTATCTTATAAACTTATGTACAAACTTGCACAATCCAATTTAAAGTCTATATATGTATACTGATAGGCCAAAAATGTATTGACCCATTTACCAAATTAATTAATTAATTACCCAAGTGAATTAATTAAGTCAATTTAACATGCAATAGCGTGGTAGCACAAACAAATCACCAAATAACTAAATGCAACGGAAATTAAATTTGACACAGATGATTTGTTTACGAATGAGGAAAATTACTGATGCAAAACCCCACCAAGTGAATTTAAGATCACCATTCCCGAAAATCCACTATTATCAATAACAAGCGATTATAAGTAAAAGGAATCTCAATACCTAATACCAACCTACAATTGAACCCTTACCCCAATACCCAATTGGACTTGTATTGTAGTGGCAATCTCTCCGTTCAATGCACGAATCCCAGTACGTGACTAACACACCAACTTGAGAAGGATTGTTGGTTGCTAAGTTCTTCAGTTCATCAACAATGAAGATTATGAAGCTCCTTGGCCACAAAACCTTTAGCATAAAGACGCAGTAGTTTTTACAGAGAATATGATGAACTAAGGCAATTTCTATCTCCGGTCACACAATACTTGTAACAACAATTGCAACAACCTTGCATTGAGTGTGACGGCCCTTAAAAAAATCCTTATATATGTCTAGGGTTGTGAGAAAAAAAAAAAAAAAAAACCCTACATAAATATGCGTGTAATTAGATTTAGAATTTTTGATTTTGTAATTCTCGACAAATACAGCTTGTGTCGAGCTTGTGTCGAGCTTTAACAGTAATTCTCGATAAAAAGGATTGTGTGGAGACTTCTGTCGAGTTTTAATGAGCAGCACATTCTTCACTTGTTTCTTGGTTAGATTTGCATGGCTCCAATACTAAATATGAACATTTGTTTCTTGAAGTACTAAACACATCCCAGATCTACCCAATTACAAGTAAAGTGCGTTTTGTCAAAGGATTAGCCAATTACATCAAATATGTTCCTAACAATCTCCCCCTTTGGCAATCCGTGACAAAACCACAACAAACAAATGAGTCATGAGAGAAGTCTTAAATCACTAAACTTATAACCACTTGTTGACTTACAAAATAAATCTAACCCTAACATAAACTCTTGAAAAACTTTGCAAGAAGAGAGTTCATGGCACGGTAGACTTTCACAACCTGTCTTTCTGAAACACTTAAACAAAACTCATCGAGGCATCATGTGTGAAACAGAAATAAAGATTACATACATAAAGAAACATGTGTATAAAGAGAGAAAAGAAACAACACATGGAGAGATAGGTGAAGAAAAACATACATCATCATATATATGAAAAGTAAAGTACAATGTATGTCAATAAATGGTCAAAAGACCGATGTACAAGATGTAAAAGAAAGAAAAGAAAAGTACATAAAAACCTCACTACATCCCTCAAAAAGTATACACACTCCCCCTAACAAAAATATCATATGCTAATTCTCCCCCTAACTACAAGATTACTCTCATCCAAAACTACTTCCTCTTTTTGTTACGAATGACAAAGGGTAAGTCACCGAGAGGTCGTCATCTCATTATCACTAGAAGAGCTAGCATTCTCATCATCATCACCATCATCACCATCATCACCATTATCATCTGCCGAAGCCTTTGGAGAAAGATATGGAGAGGGAGTGAAACCACCAAAGCGAGCCCTGTCGTCGTGCTATACGATCGACACGGGTGTTCACCTGACACATCTCATCGGTGAGAGAGTTAAGGAGAGTATCCATGCACTGAAATTGCGCCATAATGGCCTCCAAGGTCACATCAGCTGCCGAAGAAGAAGTAGAGGTGGAAGGAGCCGAAGAAGAAAGAGCTACAGGATCTGCATGATCGGTCGTCTTCGTCCGTAGCCGCTTCGGTCGAAGCTAGGTCTCGCTCCGCCGAACAGAACCAGCGCTGATGGCACCCATGGTGGTGAAATAAGGAGAATCAAGAATGGGGATAGAGATGTAGCGAAGGATCCGCGTGATAGCTGAAGGAAAGATGAGCTTATCACGGGTCGCCGTATCCTGATAGACATCGAGGATAGAAGTGCCGAAGTGAGAAGGGAAGTCAATAGAGAGGTCCTTAAGAAGAGACAAAAGAAAACAAGCACGAGGCTTATGATAGAGTTATAGTAAGACAATGGAGTAAGAGTAAATGTCATCATCATATTAAGGAACCTCGGACCTTTTGCAAAGCCTGAGCATGGGGTGTTTTGCTTCCCACCCCATATGGAAGGTGTCTCACAAAAGTGAGACAAAAGCTCGTCTTTGGACACAGTCCTAAGACGCTCACAGCCGGGGTAGTCAAGATGCGCTACCCGCAGAACATGTAGTACCTCGGGTATAAGATCGGGGGTAACTACAATACGTGTATCTCGAAGTGTAGTGGCAAACCGAGGTATAGAGGTATCACTACCGTGTATATTGGAGTAAAACTCCTGTATAAACACGATGAGACACCTCAAGGGTCTCTCACATAAAGATTCCCAGCCCCGAGTTCGAATAACAGCGGGGAGAGGAGTGTCGACAAAATCCAATAGGATAACATGGAGCTCTAGATGAACGCCACTTTTTTGAAAGTTCTCCAAGAAGTCCTTTTGGGCCGTCCCATCACGAAACCGAATGTGAAGAGGGGGGATAGGATCAGACGAAGAAGACCCAGAACCAAGAGGATTCCGAGTCAGAGTGGACTTACGCACTTTGGGTGCCATAGCGCAGTTTATCCGAGAGAGAGAGAGAGAGAGAGAACACAATCACAACCAGAAACATAGAGATAGAAAAGAAAGGAAAGACATATGCATGAAAAATGCATGAACATATGAGGTGCAAAATTTAAATTACATCATGGGTAAAAACGCAATATAAACCTACCAGCACACATTCAACAATAATCAAACACATATCTAAATGCATGAAACATTGTTAAAATGTAATGAGAATGCAATGCATGAGCATATAACATCAAATCAAAAACACCCAACCCAACAATTTCACAAAAATCTTAAAAACCCCAAAAATTTTCAAAAACCCCAAAACTTAGGTAAAAAATGCATGAATGCATGAAAATGAAGGGATTTAGGAAGCTTACCAAGTGATCTGACTTGAAAAAGGCCGAAAATGTAGTGGGTAGTAAGATTTGAATGAAGGAAAGGTGTTTGGAGGGAGAGAAGAGAGTTTCTGTCAAGAGAGAGAAGTGAAAAATGAGATCAGATTCGCGCTTAGACTATATAAGGAAAACGCAGCTTAATGGATCGAAGTATCTGTTGAGATTTGTCAGCACTAAATCTCGACAGAAATGAATCTGTCGAAGTGCTGTCGAGGATCTGTCGACGGCGAAAACACCTCAATGGATCGAGAATCTGTCAAGAATCTATCGGCCAGACAGAGAGCTCAGAATTTTGCTCGATGGATTGAAGAAGCTATCGAGATTCTATCAAGAAGAAACCCAGAAAGCTTGATGGATCGAGATTCCGTTAAGATCTGTTGAGAAAAGAAGAAAGAAGGGCTCGATAGAAGAGAATCTATCGAGGATCTGTAGAGAAGCTGTCGAGCTTGAAGAAAACAGGTTTTTCAAAGAAGGGAAAAACACATAGAAATGAATGCAACAAGCAAGATACTCAAACATAGATCCAATCAACATATTAAGCTCTCAAAACATCTCTCAACATATATACAAAGCATTCAAAGATGCAAAACACACACACACACACACACACACTAAACAAGTCTAACCAATTCTATATTTTAAAAACAAGTTAAGATAGTTTAGTGAGCATATATTAACACATGTATTCCTTGTGATAGCCAAATCACATTATACCTGCACATGTATCAAAAGTAGTAAAGAATTTGCGTGTTGTGTGTGAAAACATAGCAAGAGTGCATAAGTGTCTCATATTATGACGATTTGAAATATGAGAAAATCAAATACACTCACACACAATCATAACTGCTTGATGGTCACATAGACACACAATCATAACTGCTTGATGTTTCTATTGAATGAAAATGTGCTTTTCGAATTGAATGAAATATTTGGTACTAATATATTTTGGCTTATTATTTGCAGATTTCCTCTAATTATATATAAGATGCATGTAACTTTGCAAAAAAAGATATAACATTTACGAAATAGATATTTCTAACTATTTACTAGTTTATACAATATATCTTAAATGAAAAAAAGTATGTGCTAATATATTATTTTTGTTCTTAAAGTTTGTACTATGTCATATTATATAATTTAGAATTAATTAATATAAAACACATTCAAATATATGAAAAAAAATTTGCATTATAAGTTAATAAGTGAGGAAATGAGGGAGAATAAAAATGAATGAGAGTCTCTGGGTTGAGAGAGAGAGAGAGAGAGAGAGATGAACAGGAGTAAATAGGTTGATATATGGAATGAAGTTGATAATTATATAATAGTATAATCTTTGGTTTTAATTTAATTATACTTGTGTGATTATCCCTATATATATATATATATATATTGATTATTTGAATCGAAGAAGAGCTTATGAAACGATATGCTATTGTATAACGGTCCTGTTAATGGTTGCCCGTAGAGTATTTGTTAATAGACCATTTAAAGAAATTTTAATACTACTTTCATGTGAAATATAAAAAGTTGTCAAAAAATTCATTTACTTTTTTCTTTTCTCATAAAAACGTTTCTTAAAATATAAACTCAACCAATTCTCATACATCCCCTTACAAATCCTACCCATCTCCATTAGGAACCACTAGGTCCCTAGCATATTCCCAAATGGACACTTAAAGGGTGATATTTACATTTCTGCCACAAAAAAATAAAAAATAAAAAAAATAAAGAATAAAGAATTCTTTTCATATGGGACATAGGAAATGTTCAAGCTAAATTGAACAATCAATATCAAGGAAAAATGGCTAAAGAGCCTTAATTTTTAAACTATGAAGCCAAATAGCCCCCCTTTCATAGCTAGTCCAGACAGAACTTAACATTAGCAATGTCGAGCTCTATACGTATTCTGTCACTTAAATTATTATATTTTTGAAAATTTTTGCGTAAAACTCGGCATTTTTAATGTTGAGTTCTAAAAGAGTAGTAAATGCCCTTTTGCCAAAAAGTTTGAAAATATGGTTGTTTGACTACATAGTTTAAAAATTAAGACTATTTAGTCATTTTCCCCACCAATATCAAGTTCCAAATGTTTAATAAAGGCATGCAATGGTAAGTTTTAACATGGTAAGCTTTGAACATCACTTCTTTTTTTGCTCTGCAATGTAACACAAGAGGAGAGTTCATATTTGATTTCTTTAAAGTTCAAATAAATTAAAATTTTTAAAATTTGACATGTCAATTTGCTTTTCTTTAAGAGCTAACATGGTATCATTATTTTATGGTTTTTGTAAGTGGATTATGACATGATATAATTTTAATAAATTATTTTAAAATGAAAGGTTAAGATTAAAATAAAGTTATATGGTAGAGTACTCCAAGAATTCAAGAGAATCTTGATTCAAAATAGAGAGAATTTTGTTACAGAAAGCTCAACATTTGCCTTCTAAATTAAAATTTGTAAAAAATTTAAGAAAACAACATCATTTTGTCATGGAAAGGGGGGAAAATTAAAAAGAGAATCCTTGTTTTATGAAAAATTATGTTACAAAATTATGTGCAAACTTACACAATCCAATCTCAAGTGTGTGTGTCTATATATATATATATATATATATATATATATATATATATATATATATATATATTGTTTGCTATTCTTTAATAGCTAATGTGATATCATTACTTTAAGGGTTTTTTTAGTGTATTATGACGAGGTATAATCTCAACCCTTTATTTTAAAATGAAAGGTCAAGATTAAAATAAATTCACATGGTAGAATACCTTAGGAACTCTAAAGGATCTTAATCCAAAATAGAGAGGATTCAGTTATGAAAAGCTCAACATTAGCCTTCTAAACTAAAATTTATAACTAATTTAAGAGAACGACATTGTTTTGCCATGAATTGGGAAAATTTTAAAATGGGACTCCAACTCCATAGAAACTCAAGAGGATCTTGATCCAAAATAGAGAGATTCTATTACGAAAAGCTCAACATTTGCCTTCAAAACTAAAATTTGTAACTACTTTAAGAAAGCGACATTGTTTCGCCAGAAAGGGGAAAAAATTAAAATGGGACTCCTTATCTCCCAAAAAAATATCTTATAAACTTATTTACAAACTTACACAATCTGATCTCATGTCTTTATGAGTATATGTTTATACATATGTGCATATAAACATATAAATATTATATATGCTTAAATAGAGGCACGAAAGTTTTGGCAATACAGGATTGGTGAATCTAATTTTAATTTTTTAAGATCATAAAAGAAAATCATTATATCTAATTAACTCAATTAATATAATTTTAGCAAGAAATTAGTTACTAATTAATCATTAGTATAGATTTGTATATTTATAAATTTACATATAGTCATGAGAGCAATCAGGTTATTTGTAATTATTATTTTCTTAATATTCATTCTTTACAAGATGAAGAGACAAGAAATAAACTTTATAAAATATTGTGTTTCAATGCTGTAAAACCAAAGCTACAAATCTTTAATGAAGAACAGAATCATCAAAACAGGTAACATTTCTCTTGATTTACCACCGTTGTCATAAGAAAATTTTACAACTCTTAAGTTTGTGCCTATACAGAAACGTACCATTATTAGGACAAACGCATTGTATTTTTCTTTTTCCATAGAATATAATAAGTACTAAAGCCATGTAATTTTAATTTCTCTTTTGATCTAGTGATGTATTTCATTTAATCATTTAATAAAGAGGTATATTCATAAAGGTTTTGGCAACTCCAAACACACGCCCACACTCAATATATTCCCTTGAGGATTTCCAAGCAAAGAACTCTATCCATACCAAACATTAAATTGGTATCGGTACTTCGCTAAAATGCACTGAATACAATGTTGGGCTATATCGAAGATTTTTTAGGTGTTTTGACAATTATAATAAACAATAATTAAAAAGATCAAAAAATATATAAATTATTAAACATGTTATTTGGGCTTATAAAATATGTAGATTTAAAATTATATGTTTATAAACATGTAAATAAATAAAACATATGTATATACATTAATACGTACACACATATCTTATATATGTAAGTATATAAATAATGGTAACCTCGAAATGGTAAATTGGTATCAATTGATATGAAAACAATTTGTTCCTCTCGCCAAACTAAAATGACATTCAGTATGAAATTGGCTCCTTTGTTTCCAAGACCTTGAGTTTAATAAAAAAACAAGATCTTTTGTTTGTACGTGTTATTCCTTAGTGTGCGTGTGTATATATATAACGAAGTGGTGTCCGAGTCTTTGCGAGACTAGTCTACTCTCTACCCTCTCTTTAACCATAAGGTATCCCGAAAATTATAATTTTTATTTATTATAGACAAAAACAATGAACAGCTTCTATATATAAGAAGAAATATGCAAAAGAAGTTAATAACTCATAGACCAGATGCGTGAGGAATGAGTAATGCAGAACTAATCAAGTCTTGCATTTGATACAATCTCCTTAGAGCAAACTTTGCCCCTCTCACTCAGAAGAAACACTCCAATCTTCGTGTCTAGTGAATAAAATTGTGTTTCTTTCTCTCTTTGACTTTGCAACTAATATGGTTTCTAGAATTATTTTAAAAAACCAACATTTATGCATGAGGGACTCTCTATTAGTTTTGTGCCATATGAATAGATACTCTATTTTATAATAAAAAAAATAATTACTACTTATTGAGTTAAAATAGATTGACCCCGCTTAATTAATTCAATTACCCAAGTTGATTAATTTGGTCAAATTACATGTAAATCGTGGAGGCACCAACAAATCACCAAATAAATTAAATGCAGTGGAAATTAAATTGACACGGTGATTTGTTGACAAATGGGGAAAACCTTTCGCAAGGCAAAAACCCCACCGGGTGAATTTAAGGTCACCACTCCCAAGAATCCACTAATCAATAATCAAGCAGTTACAAATATGAGGAATCTTAACATTACCCTGGCCTATCCCAAAATACCAACCTATAGTTGAACCTTCGCTCTAATACCCAATTGGACTTGTTCTTGTAGCAGCCTTCTTTCCTTTGTTGCACAAATCTTCAATCTGTGACTAACTCCTTTGTACGGATCCCAGTATGTGACTAACTCCGGCAACTTGAATGGTTGTTGTTGGCTGCAAAGTTCTTCACTTCATTAACAATTAAGATCAGGAAGCACTTGGTTACAAAACCTTAAGGTGTACAAAGGCAGTAGCTTCACACAGAGAAATATGAGTTCTAGGTCTCTTTATCTGTATATTATGGCTTTTAAAATCTGTCTTATATATGACTAGAGTTGTGAGAAAAGAAACCCTAATCAAATAAAATAGAATGGGCTGAATTCAAATCTGGAAATTCTGAAATTGTAATTCTCGATAGATCAAGCTTGTGTCGAGCTTCTTCATTTAACCTCAATAGCAATATCTGTCGAGCTTCTGTCGAGACTTAATGAATCAACTTTTCTTCACTTGTTTCTTGAATCAATTTTCATGTCTTTAAAGATACTACTTGATATGTTTGAGCAACATACTTCTTGATACATTAAACCTAACTTAGATCTATCCAATTATAAGTAAAGTGCGTTTTGTCAAAGGATTAGCCAATTATATAGAAAATATGACCCTAACACTACACGGTAAATATCCAATGTGGGACTTACGAATTCCACCAATTTAAACCATCTTTAGTTGGGAATTTTAGCCATCAATTTCTTATTCACTCCTAACACATTTTTATGGTGGATTCCGTAATAATATTTATTTTATTCTGACATACTGTGGATTGACATCTCATATTGTTGTGAAAATGTTGAAAGATTTTATTGTGTCCCTATAAGCACTCAAACAAAATAGGTCCCTTATGCAATAAAAAGACATTGCTTTGCCACTAAAGGGAAAAAAAAAATTTTAAAATGGCACTCCTTTCCTCAAGCTTCAGGCTTCAGTTTTTCCAATTTCAATTTAGAGTAATGTTAGTATCAACATGTTGTGATATTGATATCATATGTGCTTAAGCTCAACTCTTGGGGAGGGTAGTTTGAAATGTGGTTTCAATAGCCATAAATGCCTCTAACAAATTTCAACAAATAAAAACCCAAGCTTTCATTTCAATTCAATTCAATTTTAAACCAAACAACCATTTTAAATTTCTAGGGCTTTCTTCTTTGGTGAATTGGAGCGACTCGGGCGGTGTCGCATTCTTCCAAAGAGGATCCAAAAATCAAAGATCCAAAAGAAAGAGGCCCACTATTTCTACCACTACTAATGCCTCTACTTGTTAGCATTTTAACATTCCAGATGAGATTAAAACAAAAATAATAATAATAACTTTTCTAGAAATAGTTAAAATCTTAAAATTAAGAACCACGTTTTAATAGACGCCTAATACCTTCCCCACGCATAATCAAATCATTGATTTTGTATTCTTTATTTAAAACATGATTTTATTGAAGCTTACCTTAGAGCATTAACAAATTAGCTGTTCTAAAAATATGTTATTTTAACACATCAAAAAGCTAATTTATTATTTTAGCACACCATTTTACAATACACCATACATCACATCTTCTATTTTTTAGTTTAATACATTAAAATAATATATAAACATATTAAAATAACGTATAAAAAATTAAAAACTCCAACAACAAAAAAAAATACAAAATACAAAACCCATATAACACCACTACCACCACCACCAACCATAGCCCATACCCACCACTATTACAAACCCACCCCACCAATTAAAACCAACCAAACACCACCAACAACCAAAATCAACCAACCAGCACTGACCATCTTAACCACAACTCTTAAAAATCAACCTAACCACCACCAGCCATCATAAACACAACCACCAAAATCAAACCACAGAACAACCCAAAAAAACACCACCACAACCATGAAGAGAGAGAGAGAGAGAGAGAGAGAGAGAGAGAGAGAGAAAGAGAGAGAGAGAGAAGAGTTAATTAAAATAAGTAAAACAATTTTTTAACATCTACCATTCTGCCGTACTGTTCTATTATTAGAATGGTACTGTAGATGAATGCCAAATGTTTTAGAATTTGGAACATGTGTTGTAGGTGTTTGTTTGTTTGTTTGTTTGTTTGTTTTTTTTTGTTTTTTTTTTTTGGTGTTTGGTGTCAAGTGCAAAAGCCACATGATGCTAATGCTCTTAGTATCCTCACAACTTAAATTTAAGGTTAAAATCGAATATACGCAAGTGACCTATCACATGATAAAAATTTGGATGATTGGTGGTAATTCTGTTCACTTTATTTACAATCCATGCACTGTCAATGACCTAACACATGCAAGAAGCCATGGTTTTCAGACCTGGACTGTTCATTGAATCGTAAAAGGGAGAGGTTCAAGGTTTTTAAGGTCGAACCGAGATTGAACCGGGATCAAACCGTGATGACGTCATAATTAATTTAATAATTATTTAAATATATTAAATTTGTAAATATTAGCAAAATTTACTAAAAATATCTTAAAATTGAAACAAAATTTCAATGAAATTTTCATGATATTATAAGGTTAACATAAAATAGTACATTATAAGGTTAATAAAAAATAGTACAACATAAATAAGCATAAAAAGAAATTTTATAATAATCCTTTAAGAGAAATCATTTCAATTAACTAAAAACAACTTTTAAAATATATTCATAAATTGCATAGGTATTATTCTTAAATAAAAAGTTAATTTAGCAATGAAAAAAAAATAGTAATATTTAATATGTTGAGAAAGATGACATAGAAGTTTAGAAACTATAAATCATGTAAATTTATATATAAATTTAATAATACTACATATTAGCTCCCAAGAAGAGCACTTGGTCTATTGGTCATGGCTTCAGTCTTGATGCTTACAAGGTGAGAGAGCTTAGGTTCGGATCCTGGCAGCCGCATTTTCCTTTAATTTTTCCCTATTCCATGACCGATTGAACCGGGTTGAACCCCGGTTCATCTAGTTCTCTCAGAAATCATGTATACCCGGTTCTCATAGTTAAAAAATTGGATTTATTACCAATTCATGGTTAACCCAATCGGACCGGCCGGTCTAGTCCGGGTTTAAAAACCATGAGAAGCACATGCAGGGAAGGTACCCACACTCTCATCACCAAAAGAAAAACAGTGTCGATCCATAGTCTAGTATCCACACTATCAAGTATTGCAATGCCTATTCTAAAAACTCACATTTTCAACCCAAAAGGCATGTTTCAAATTGGTACCAAATGGCCAAAGCTGATTTCTTAGTATTATTTAGTGATTTTTTTTTTTAAAACTTTGAATAAGTCCTACCAAACGAGGACTTACATCAGGGAGATCTTGCCTATTTATTGGCCTATATATCTCACAGTCCTATTGAGTGAGTGCTAAGAAATGTAAGAATGGAGGGTCTAATCCACTTTACTCAAACAAGGCTAATTTGTGTTTCCTATGTGCATAGCTCACCAATCCTGCTATTTCTCATATTTCTGCAACATTCATACTCCGTGTGCCATTTCATCTATAGGATAAATAGTGAGAAGAAGACTAGAAACGTCAAAATAAAGTTTTGATAGTAATAAATTGTGGTCAAGCATATGATTTCAAATCGATATTATGCAGCTATAACCCTATAAATTCCCAAAGAAGAAAATTTTCAATGTTGGTTGAAATCATGATACAAGACAAGACAAATATCTCAGTATTTACACACATGACATCACATATTATCATTTGCAAAAGGTGAAAGCCAATCAAGCATAAAGAGTTTTGAATTTGAGGTGCCTTAGATAGCAAAGGCAGTGTTACTGGGTGACTGCAACAAAGACAGATGTTTTCACCTTCCTTCTCCAATTATGCCACCAAACATGGTTTCAGTAACATTTACAGGAGAAGGCAATGGATCACCAAGTTGGCTAAGATCAGTGTTATCCTCATGATGCTTTCTATCTTCTTCACTCAAAAAGCTACTTGTTATATCTTTGAAATTCCAATCGGTTAAATAACTCGGCTTTGATGTAACAATGCCTACCTCAATATCTCCTGCAAGCATGGCCACAACACGGGACATTGGTGGCCGCATGTTTGGTGATGCCTGTGTGCACATTAAAGACACTGCTATCACTCGAGCAGCTTCATTTTCATCAAATTCTGATAATGTGGGATCTACCAACCTTAAACTCTGATTATTTTCATGTAGAGTCCATGCCTGGTGATTCAGACAAGGAGAGCAAATAAGAATTTTCTTTTTAATGCAATAAATTAAGAAATGGAAAAAGAGAGAAAAACTTCCTTTCCCATACCCATTCAAGGAGATAAATTTTTTCAGTGTCCAAGCTGTTGTCTGAGTTTGGTCTCCCACTTAGGATCTCCAAAGCAACAACACCAAAACTGAAAACATCAGCCTTCTCAGTCAGGTGTCCACGCATTGCATATTCCGGTGCCAAATAGCCTCTGTAAGATTTGAAATTGATATGCATGTTTATTTAATTTTTTTTGATAGGTTAATATGCAAGTTTATTTAAAACCACCAATGTATCTGATTAGGTTCAATTTCCATAGGTAAATTGATTATCAGTAATGAAAAAGAAAATTCCAATAGCATCCTCAAGTTTGTAATAGTTATTGATCATTCTTCTAATGAATCTAGTGATTATTGATTGACTGTTACATACTTATATAGGGATCTATATCTTACACTGTATTATGCACCTTGGTACAATATAAAACAGGCATTAAAGACAATGGCTTTGAGAAAGTGGATAAGGAGTTTACATGGTCCCTGCAACTCGGGTGCTGATGTGGGTTTTAGTGTCATCATAAAGCTTTGCCAATCCGAAATCTGATATTTTCGGGCATAGCTTTCCATCAATCAAAATATTGCTAGCCTTCACATCTCGATGTACAATCCTTGGCCTTGACTCTTCATGGAGATAAGCAAGTCCTCTTGCAGTTCCCAAGCAAACACTGAAGCGGGTAGGCCAATCAAGATGCAACTTACTTTTTCCTGCATTATTAGTAGCTCCCATCTAATTAGATTAAGAGTCATCAATCAAATGCCAAATCCTTATTCAGGAGTTATTTGAGTGCAATGATACAAAGCTTCCCATATGGATATTGTCAGAGAACATTAGAGTTTGGAAAAATCAGATTATGTCTTGGGGTAAAAAAACATATTGTCATATGAGATTTGGGCTACTTCAAATTATTTGGCAGTGGTCCAAAACGTAATTGACAATGCTTAATAACATAACAACATCGCCTTAGTCCCAAAACTTGGGGGTTGGTTATAGATTCTCCACAGATTAATCAAGATTAGGCTCATGTATTCACTTCTGTCATTCTATCTTATCTAAAATCATACTCTTTGTTACTTCCTTAATTGACATGTTTTTTTTACTACTTCAAGCAATATTAATGAGAATATTAATCACATTCCTTTGCACATAACTAAACCATCTCAAGTGACTCCCTCTCATCTTTTCATCAATTTTTCTTCTATTTTAAAGCAAATTTCTTCATTTTAAATACAAATTTTCTTTGTATTTCCAATTATTCATCTTAATATTCTCATTTAAACTACAATAATTTTATGAACATGTTATTTCTTAATATCCTAACATTTAGTACCACGAATCATAGTTTGTATTATAATAGTCTTATAAAATTTTTCCTTTAACTTAATAAGTACACTACGATCACACAATTTTCCTAATGTGCTTCTCCACTTCCTTCACCTTGCTTTCATATATCCTATGATTCATATCATCTTCAAACTCTCCACCCTTATGAATTGTGGATCTAAGATATCAAAGGCACTAACTCTGTGGTATCTCTTGACCCTCAAGTCTTAGAACTTATGAACTTTATTTATATTGTTACCAAACAAACATTCTATGTACTTCAATTTTTTTTGATAGGTTGTACTTTACTTCAATTTTTCTTAGTAGAAATCCTTTATATTCTAAAACATCTCTTTAAATTTCTAATTTGACAATGATTCCGCATTTAGTTCATCCACTAAAACTATATCATTTGCAAAAGCATAAATTAGAGGATTTCATGTTGAATTGATTTGGTGAACTCCTATAGCCAACACAAAGAGATATGGATTTAATATTTATCCTTGATGCAAACCTATAAGGATAGGAAACTTACTTGTGATGTCTTTCTTTGTTCTCTTTCTAGTTACAACTTTGTCATATATATCCTTAGTCAACTTAATATACATAAAAGTAACTCTCTTTTTTTCCCTTAAAAATCACCACATAAACTATGCAAATAACCTATCATATGATTTCTCTAGGTCAATAAAACCTATATGAGGATCTTTACTGACTTCTTTATATCTTTCCTTTAGATGTTTATGTAAGAAAATAGTAGGCATAAAACCAAATTGATTCTCTGATATTGTTGTTTCATGACTTAGGGTCCGTTTGTTTTGGCTTCAAACCACTTTCAGAAATGCTTTTTCGTAAAAGTGTGTGTTTGGTTGTTACCAAAAATTGGGTCAAACTGAAAATGTTTTCAGGGTTGACTGTAAAATATGGGACCCAAGGCGTAAAATATTTTCCGTTCTTATTTTCACTTCAAACCATTTACACTCCTCACACAACACTCTCTCTGAGCTTCTCTCACACGCACTCCTCACAGCAGCAAGTACTCTCCAAGCTCACTCACACCGAGCTCCACCCTCTCCCTCACGCCAAACGCCGGTGAAGCCCAGATCCAGTCCCCGACCCACGGCTCTGTCGGTCTGATCGGGCCGTGAAAACCCATCGCTGATCTAATCGCGCTGCCTTAAACCCATCTCCGATGAACCCGGTTTAATCGTGCTCGCCTTCGCCTCCACCTTGCGATCTCGCCTTTGCCTCCGCTGCGCGATCTCGCCTTTGCCTCCGCCGCGCGATCTCGCCTCTAGATCGAACCCAGTCACCTCCGCAGCGCGATCTCGCCTTTGCCTCCGCCACGCGATCACGCCTCTAAATCGAATCCAGTCGCCTTCGCAGCGCGATCTCGCCTCTAGATCGAACCCAGTCGCCTCTCTCTCTTCCTTCTTCTCTCAATTTGACCGGATTTGATGAATTGGTTTTGTTGGGTTTTGTTTCTTTGGTGTTTATCTACTGAGAAATAATATTATATATTTGTTTGGAAGCTGAGAAAATGTGAGAAAATGGGAGCAACAAGTAGAAAATGTGTTTTTTATAATATTTTCAAAAATACAACCAAACACCAGAAAATATTTTTCAAAATGCAACCAAACACTTGAAAATATTTTCATTTTTTGAAAATATTTTCACCTGAAAATATTTTACCCTCGGAAAATATTTTACACTGAAACAAACGCAGCCTTAATCTATATTCAATCACACTCTCCCAAATTTTTTGCAACCACCAAAAGAAAAGCACTACTCACATCTATGTTATGCCCCAAAAGGGCTAGTGTAGTCACAATTGAGACTCATGATAGTTTTCATAAAACCCACAACCCAGTATATGCCTTATATGGGACTCAACACACTTTGCTATTTAATATCAACCTAGGGCATCACAAGATCCTCCACCTAAATCCCTAACGTTCTCATCCAAGTCCACTTTGTGGGGGCAATGTCTCTGAGCTCAACAAGAGGTTACCAAGTTGGCTTTAATATTATTTGTAACCACCTGAAAAAAAAGTGCTAGCCCCGTCTGCTCTATATCCCAAAAAGACTAGTCTAGTCACTATTGCTCTAATACAATGTTAAATTACCTATTAGAAAATGGTAAATTTAATCATTTAGCCACATAATTTTAACACTCCCCCTCACGTGTGAGCTTAAACTCCTTTTTAATAGGTGAGGCCCAATACGGGGGATTTTGAATGGGAGGTAGAGTGGAGGAGATAAGGATCAAACTTAGGACCTCCTAAGTTGATACCATTAAATTACCAATTCTCCCAAAAGTTTAAGCTATTAGGAGATGGTGGATTTAATAATTAAACTTCATAATTCTAACAATAATTAAATATTTCTAATAATTGAATGAATGATGATTTTATGGGCGGCATGGAAGGTGTGAAATGAGTATAAAGTATGTTCCTACCAAATAGTGCCTGATCAAGGCTTCCGTTTTCAAGATATTCATAAACAAGAAGGCGCCTATCTCCCTCAATGCAGCATCCGTATAGTTTCACAAGGTTACGATGTTGCACAGCAGATATGGTAGAAATTTCAGTTACAAATTGACTCTTCCCTTGGTGAGATGCCACCGATAATTGCTTCACAGCTACAATCCTCCCATCAGATAGTGTGCCCTGTGAAGTTGTAAAAATCAGTGACACGAAAAGTGAAATTCAGGGTTTTTTTTTGTTCAAAAATGGGAATGTTGGTATGTTCCTTGAACATTGCACTACTCCTTTATTCTTTTAAGCAACTCTGATAAATAGCATGACAAAACTTTATTACTGACTGTAGCTAAAATGTTAAAGATAGCCAATTACATAAAATTCTTAGGAAAAAGGTCGTTTTTAGTACACAAAGCTCCCACTTTTTTTTAAGTCTTTGGAAACATAAATATATATTTTTTTTAAAGAAATTACTTTCTTAAAAGAATATTTTAGTTGCTTTTAGTATCATTTAGGTGAAGATTTTGCTGACTTAGTTTTGTCATCAAACGTAATGTCAAGTGTCTATCCAACATTACATACAATAATGTACTTTACCTTGAAAACAGGTCCAAATCCTCCCTCCCCTAACTTTTTTGAAGGGTTGAAGTCATCGGTCGCACTTCTCAGCTCAGCATAACTGAAAGTGTTTGGTCGGGGGCCTATTCCAAGAAGCTCTGCAGGTTCAAGCAAGAGAGGATCTAGTTAACTGATTTAAACTCTTCATTATTGTCACAGTTATATATTTTGAAGAATTTGATTTTTCTTTTGAGGTTGTTGGGGGGGAGGGGTGGGGCAGGGGTGTTGGTAGCATTGGATTTCAATTTGAAGATATTACTTATGTAGAAAATTTCAGCTGGACCCTTATTCCCTTTCATGAAAAGGATCCATATCATTATCCAAGCAATAATAGTACTGATACTTTTCTAACAACTACTCTAGGATTTAGCCTTTTCAAATATCAGAGAGTAACTTGAATTTTAACCAAAAGTGAGTGGTACAGAGTCCATTAGTGTTTATTTCTTAGGCTGTATTTCACCAGTACCTCCACTACTGCTGTTATGTTCTTACCGTCCTCATTATTGTGCTGTGGTTTTCTCTTCATGTAGAAAACTGCAAATATGAAAATCAAGCTCACGACTCCAACAGGGACTGCAATTCCTACAATCAAACCCAACCTGCTTTTCTTTCCTCGATTGCTTGGTGGAATCCCAGGAACATTAGATACAAAATCTGAGTAATTATTTATTATTAGTAATAAGATGAAAATAATCATATCAAAAACATCACAAATCAATTCATAGATCATATCATATACATTACCTGAAACAACATGAATGGCTGAAATTAGTGGCCCATAATAACCGTATACAGGTATGCAACAAGTGCCCTTACCAGCCCAAAATAGATGAATTTCAAGATAATTCTGTGACACATTAGCCCTAAAAATCTTCCGAATTGCTCTCTCCACCCCACCTGCCTCCTTTGATATGTCAAAGTCCTTCAATTCTAGACTACCCTAGAAAAGAAATTATAGGAGAATGTTATAATTATTATTGAATGAACTAAAATGGAACTCTATGCAAGTAAATAGAAATTGTATTATAGAAACTCTACAGGAGGAGGTAATGATCTTTAGTCAAAGAATGGAGTACACTTTTCTCTAAAGCAATCTAGAGTTACCTGAATGTAGATATCAAATACACGCCTCCCTAGACTCTTCCAAGTTTGAGAGCTTCGATCATCAAAACCAGTTTCAGCAAAAAACAAGCTGACATTATAGAGACCATTATCAAGACCTAGGCCATAGTATCTAAGCGATCCTGGGGACATCCTTGAAGTTTGGTAAAGTTCTGGGGTGTTAGTTGCAATGACTTGTGCCAAAGTGTTTTCAACATAACTTTGATTATTTCTCTCTGCAAACAACCCCACATTGCTGACTGCCCATTTTTCTGTATTAGTTACATAATACCATGCTGCACCAAAGGATGATGAGTTTTCAGCCTCGTACACTATACCCTCAGCAGGCATCTCTGGGCCACCACACTTGATTGAAAAGTTTGCATCTGTAGAATCATTATGATTGCACTCGTCATGATAGAAAATTAAAACTTCAAAAATAAAAGATCCACACTGAAGCTTTTAGATTATGTAAACTCAACCAATTTCACTTACTGATGTTTTCCCAAAAGAAGCTAATACAAATTTCTGTTCAGAATAAATATATTCAGGTTGATTTTGGCTTGGAAGAGTGTGATTATATAAGTTACATGCCAATGCAATATATTTTACCTTTCATTTCCAAGTATAATTGAAATTCATAAAGTAGGCACCATACATTAACCATTCAGGTTATCAGGGTAAAATTAATAGTTGCAGAAAGCAACAACTCTCTATCTCTCTCTCTTCTAATACACACAAGCATGTATAAAATAAGAGGGTATTGCTTCTGTCCATCCTAAAGTTGTCTATAAAAGATGAAGGCTCAAGTTTGTAAAATTTCTGGCTTTCCAAGTTGTAGCAAAGTTCATGCATACTTCTTTTGTCAATAACCATCCAAGTTGTAGATTATTTAATCTCAAAAAGAGCTGTAATGAGAACAGCTCAGAGCTGCCACAAAGCCAAATTTCAGTATGACTTTCTTGTTCCTTTTTCGACATCTATAGAATTAACATTTATAATTTGCCTTCTTACTTCAAGTTTCTCATTGTGACAAGAACACAAATGTGTTTCATCCCCTTAATGATTTTATTTATGATATAAAGGAAGTATCAATAGAAAAATAATACCTGAGATGCGGCACAATTTTCCTTAACTTGATATTAAATTAAATCATAAATAACTAAAGGGATAAAGCAAACTACCCTATCAAGATTAACAGGTCTGACCCACTCTCTGCCATTCAGGTTTTGTAAAAATTCGGCCATTCAACAGATCAAAGGAAACTCTTAAAAGGGGAAGGATGAATTAGATTATTCTTACCTTTTTCAAAAAAATGAACATAATTTTTTAGCTTATACACCTACTTGTTCATATATTGTTTGGCTACGCAACACTCAAGAAAATTGGAAGATATATAATTTTTTATGGTTGTAGATTAATTTGATACAGTTTGATTTGAATCAATATATGATCCCACCATCCTATGGGAAAATACTGGGGCCCCATAAATCATGATAGGTTGTGCCCTATCATTAGACATGGCAAAACGGGCGGGTCGGGTCGGGTCAATCGGGTTGCGGGTCAAACGGGTCACGGGTCAAAAACGGGTCATTTTAAGTGGGTTAAAATCGGGTTCGGGTCAACCGGGTTACGGGTCGGGTCGGGTTGACCCGTATTTTTCACATGAATTTTTTTTTTTTTTTAAAGAAAACAACATGTATTTGCTATTTAGAAAGTTATGCAACAAATTACTTAATGTAAAATGCATTATTTTGAATTCACCACTTATATTAAGAATGAACTCAATTAAACTTATTAATACTTATTCAATAATTTTAAAATTATACAAATCTTAACATTGCTATCTAAAACAAAATAACACAAACATAAGTAAAACAAATACACAAGTTTTATTTCTACACAATATCAACATCCCAAAACATAAAACAAAATTACAAATGACTTATTGGATAACTCATTTGATAAAGAATAAAAACATATAAGAAATTTACAATCTTAAAAATTAATTTTATAATCTATTGTCAATTGTGGTTGACACTCTATTTTAATTTGAGATATACATTAAAGTTTGATTGCTTACTTATTTACACATGTTCTTTTTTATAAATATCATATCATTGTTAAGCAACACATACTCTAGGAAATATCATAATTTATTTTGAAAAGCCGTTTATTTTGGACATAAATTGTTAAAAAATAGGTCTAAGCATTCATAATTTATGCTAATTTGATACTTTGGCTTCACTATTTTCACACTTGTGAATGTTTCTCACACATGTCTACAATTTTAAATCTATGTTTTTAATTCTACAGATTATCTTCTTGTGTAATTTGCTATTTGATATCTAAAAATCTTTACTCATTACAGAATGCTCAACCACATGCATTTATCTTTCAATTAATTTGCATACAGTTATGTAAATGTATCAATTGTTTCCTTAAAGCTCACAATAAACAATTAAACCAATATTGTCTTAATTTTGCTATTTTTTTTACCAATTTTTTTTTTTTTTAATGGTTCGGGTTCGGGTCGGGTCGCGGGTCGGATTGGGTCGTGTTGACCCGCAAAAAACACGGGTCGGGTCACAGGTCAACCCGTTTTTGTTTCGGGTCAAAAAAATCGGGTTCGGGTCGGGTCAAATTTTGACCTGTTTTGCCATGTCTACCTATCATATCCCATAACAAAGTATAAGAAAGAAATAACTTACAAAGTGGAGAATTCCTATTGCATGGGAAATTTCTCTGGAGGCAATTCAGTCCTGGCATAACACTGCAAACACAGGGAATAACTACTACTTGTCTGAATTAACAAATTTCATGAAAGAAGTCATTCAACCAAAGATGTGAAATGGTAATCACTTTCCTTCTCATGCCTACTTTTGGACTTCTTTGTTAAAAGAGGGTGAGAGGAGGAACCACAGCTCACCTTATGTTTGATTTGTCAAATATGAAGTCGTTTGCCACCAAATTCCTACATAATTTTATCCAATGATCCTTCGTCACTATCACAACTGATACTTATTAGAGATGATATATAGGATAATAAATTAAAACATTGGTACAGCAGATATTTACAAATGAGCATTGGCTCTTGAAGCCACCATTGTTCAAAAATCAGTAGTTAACACCCACTGAGGTATAGTGAAGAGCATTGTTAGGGTTCTCATAAAATAAGGGAAAACGGTTAACCAAGTAATAGAAGAGGCATAAAGATTTATTAGAGTTTGACATGACCTTAAAATAAAAAATAACAAATAAAAAGAAAAGAATTACGCAGGATGGGCTATACCTAATATAGTTTCCACCATCTTTGTCAACCTAGTTAACATGATGTTTATTTTTTATTTTCTTTTCTTATTTTTAAAATGGAGCATTAGAAGTTTTCTTTTGAGGTAGCTAATCATCATTTCCAGAAGCTCTAGTATAGATAGACACCCATAGAATGAAAGAAATCAAGTTCAAGTTTCTAACCAGTATTTATTAATATTCTTTAAATTACTATGGCTGGAATAAATTAATTTGATTCTTCAATTACATTCATGTGGCATATACTAAAATAAATCAGTTAGGTTTATGTCAATAGCACCTGGTGTTCATACCTAGGTGTTAAATTCAGAAAAAGATATGAAAGAAAAGAGTACTATCACTTGAGATACATACAGTTGTAAGTTTGAGGATGCAGTTACCCATGAGGGAAATCCTCCAGACAGATGATTGTAGGACAAATCTCTGCACGCAAAGGAATGTGAAAAGTATTGAGCAGACACATAATGCACCCCAAAAAAAAAAAAAAAAAAAAAAAAAAAAATCAGAATAACTAAAATCTACAAAGCAACTAGATTGCTTTATCAATTGGTCACATGCCAAATGCAAAACATTCTGATTTGGACACTTTATTGCATGAAATTTAGAAGATACCATACAAAGTAAAAAGGCTTCTTCTTCTTCTTCTCTTTTTTGCCCCTTGATCAATTTAATTTAAGAATTATGCAAACTTGAAATGATAATAACAAAAATTACTTAATTAATTAATATTTTTGGTATATTTTACATATTTTAAGGGTAGTTAGGCAATAAAAATAAAGAAAGAAAAGAAAGTAGAATACTAGAATATGACAATACTATTATTTAAGCAAAAAAAGAAGGGGAGTTTCTCCATTTATAGGGAAAGGGAACTTTCTCCATTGTTAGGGTTATATTCGCCCAAGTCCATGTGTGGGCTTAGGCCCATTGTACTATTCTATTCCTAGTGTAATTTTTATACTAGTCCCTAAGATTAGCAATTGTATGGATCCTAACTAGTGAAGGAAGAATTGGAGTAATTCGAGGTAGTTGTGGACTCCCAAGAGAAGGTAGAGAGAGTTTAGAGAGAACTGGCTTATCATTCACATAATGAGCAAGCACAAATACATGATTCTATTTATACTTGAGATCTTGGTATTTTTAAGCAAGATTATCTCTAAATAACTTCTAATCAACGAACCAATTGTAACAAAGTGCTCTAACAACTACCTTAATGAAATTCAATCTTCAGCTTCCTACTTGCCTATTTCCCTCACATGCCATGATTCTCAAACATAATTCCTACACATGATGCTACTTTCACACGCTTACACACATAATCTTGGCTATTGACTTGCTTGCACACGAGACATGGGTTGGGGTTGCTTGGCATGCATAGCACAAGGCCTTTACTAGGCTCCCAAGATATCCCTCCCCTTTAAAAGCACCTTGCCCACAAGGTGAGGGAATTGGAGCTGCAAGGTATGGAATAACTCTCATGTAACATAATCTGCATGAGTGCCTTGAGTTGACAAGCACCTCTATAGCAACCTTGTTGCCCAGCTTGGTCACTGTTCTTTGTAAGATTTCTTCGGGTTCAGGAGAGAGATCCCCCTCTTTGTTAACTTAAGGAAATGATGACAAAGGAGTGGTATGTTGTCCCAAATTTGGCTTTGAAATTCAGAGGAATCCTTTGAAGGATCTAAATAGAACAAAGTATATCGATGACAGCTTAAAATGGCTTTGAAGTCCCAAATATTTTTGTTTGTAAGGGAGTCTCAAGAACAACTAATCATCCACTGATATTCTTAACTAATTATGTGTTTGTCAGCTCGTATAGTCATTCTTTCTTGGGCAGCTACAAGATTGTTTTTGAGGATAGACAAGATCTGCTCCCATGTCTTCAACCGTCTATAATTTGCTAGTACCAGTTATGTAGTCTATGAGCCAAAGGGGTGGAAATTGGAAACCCATACAGGGCTTCAAAGGGAGTCTTGATGGTGGTTTGAAAATTGTTGTTATTCCAATATTCTGCCAAGGGCAACCAATCTGACTACATTTTAGGCCTGTAACAATTATAGGATCTCAAGTAATGCTACTCTACCTAGTTGACCATTTCAGTTAGCCATCTTTCCAAGGATGAATATTGTTAAAAGATACTAAAAAACTCACACACACAATCACACACAAATTTGCTTGAAATGAAAAAGATACACATACCCAGGAGATTCACTTGAAACATAAAAAATAAAAAAGAATAATGTTAAAGCATACTAAAAAACTAGAAGGGTTAACATTAAATATTTAAGATGACATTATTATAATCTCATTGGAACCTAAGAATAATGTTAAATCATACTGAAAGGGAAAAACATTAAGAGATTAAGATGACATATTATTATGTTATGAGAACTTACACGTTTAGAAGTTCTTCACTCTTTAGGCTAGGAAGTGTTCCAGAGAGGCTATTGTTTCCAAGAAACCTAACCATTTTGATAGAGTGTAAGAGAAAGCACAGGAGAATTAAAAAAGGACTGGGGTTGGGGGGGGGGTGTGCAATTGTGGATAGAACATAAGTCCATGATGATAACAAAAGAGGGCATAGATCAAGATCTTTAAGCAATGAGGACAAAGTGCTCAGCCCTGGCTTAGGTGGTAGAAGGGCAGGTTGGGTGTAGGCCTTAAGTTTGTAACTTTGAATCCTTCTGTTGCAAGAAGAAAGGAAAAACAAGAAGGCAAGGGCATACTTACAAGAATTTGAGAGAACTTATACTGAACAAACCACTTGGTATTTCACCTGTTAAGTTGTTGAAACTCAAATCCCTGAAAAAGTAAGTGATAAATTGAGAGAAATAAATAGAACAGAAAGAAGTCTCAGAAATCAGTCAGAATTTAAGGTTTGACTGTCCATATATTGGAACTTACAGTTTTTGTAAAATTTTGTATTCTCCAATATCAGATGGAATATTTCCAGTAATCAATGCATTTCTTAGAACTCTATGAGAGAAATAACAATGGATAATTAGTGCATAGGTGAATAACAATGTTGGATGGTATATGAGCGAATGGCAGGGTAAGTTAACTTACAAGTCAGTCAAGGACGTCAAATTTTTAATAAAGTCAAGGGAGGAGCTCACATTGTATATATCACTGATTCGCCTACACATATACACAAACATTATGAAACTAGTCTTGTTGAGAGAGATAAAGATTACAATAATTTGAAAAATATACTCACAAACTTTGCAATGAGGTCAAGTAAGAAAAACTGGATGGTATTGGACCTTCAAAAGAGTTTCCTTCAAATCTCCTACAAAAACATTTAACTGGCTTATCATCAGTAGTATTATAGTAGCCATACTTCTCTGCTTTGGAGGAATGCATAAAACTCTAGAGATGACTACAACTTATCATCCACGTAAAATACACTTGAAGAAGTAACCAGAAATTTTGATGGCTTACAGAGATGTTAGCTTTGTCCAGTTTCCAATGAAGTCTGGTATCCTTCCAGTGAAAGGACTGTCTGATGTCCACCTGAAACCCAAGCATATCTATTGTAAGCTGTGCCCATGATAAAATCTTCATCTACATGAGTAAAATAAATAGCTAAAAGTGATGTCCTCTTAACATGATTCGCAAGTTTTGAAGGTTGGCAAATGTCGAAGGGATTTCACCACCCAATCCACAACTCATAATGTAACTGCAAAATTCACAAGCCAATATGATTTAGACATTGTAAAATTCACACTCTTGCATATGATTAAACTGAAGTAAAAGAACGTTAGAACTTACATTTGCTCAAGTTTGACCAAATTACCCAGTTCTGGAGGAAGTGTTCCTGAGAAATTATTCGAACCAAAAGACCTGCATGGTATATATCCGGAGAAGTTATATGTCAAAGAAATCATCAAAATTCATTTGGTGTATTTTTTTCTCCCAGTAGTCAGTTTCAAAACTGATTTCATTGACTATTTAATTAAATGCAACTTCTGATTAACATTCAAGAGCTTTTTCATTCATATCAAAAAATTCATATGGTGTACCTTTGGACAATGAGCCTATTATCATATCAAAAAATTCACAATTATAATCTAGGTCACTTGAATATTTATGTAAAACTCTTAACATTTCTAGCAAAACACAATTTGGATAGGAATAAGAAAGTGACAACTCAGAAAGGGTAGCTAGTATCCAGGCCCAGAATGCTACCTTTTAAGAATTTTCAGGTAAGTCATTACCAATAACAACAGGTATTATTTTTTGCAAAATGAAACCGTTCTAAAACTCACTTTTACAAGATTTTAAAATCAATCTTCATTCCATAGAATTCAGAGAAGCAATTAACTTCCATCAAAATAAGGCCTTGCATTTACAAAACAAAACTTTTGATTGATGCTTTCTTTTCACAGAATAATTGATGTTTCACTGTAGGGTGCTTTCGTGTCTTACAGCATATTTAGCTCCTTCAGGTTTCCAAGCTCCTTTGGGATGGTCCCAGAGAACAAATTGTGGGCAATTGACCTAAAATGTTAAAAAAACAATAAATCTAGGAATCAACAACCAGATATTCTCAGCAATTATACTTTATAATTTACCCACCGGTATTGATCAATTATTTCTATAAATAACATCACATTATATTTATATGGAAGTATCAAAAAGCATAATTAAGAAAATGAAATAATTGTTAAAATGAACAAATAGTAAACAGATTATAACCGGAAAGGACAAAAGAATTTTGGTATGAAAAATGTCCAAGACAACATACGTTGCTGGCTTAATGTGTAGCTGTCTAAGGTAGCAATAGAAGTGCTAATGCATGATAATTCTTGTTACATATAAGGTTTCACCTTTTTGAAGCAAGGGTAACAGAGGATTTGAGGAGCCTTGATAAATCTAGGCACGCATTATGCATGTTCCTGTGCTGCTTGCGATGTGGATTTGAGGAGCCTTGATAATTACTTGAATTTTTTGTTGTGAAGATTCATATTATTTGAAATTCATTTGCTGGGGAAACTCTCTCTATAACCCCTTTTCGTAATGCAGAAGGCCTTTGAAAATTAGATATGAACTAATTCTCCTCTTAACAACTGTTAAAATAAAATAGAAGGCTAGGTTTAGGCCTTTCATTTCATTCCCTCTCTCCATCCACATGATGGGTACTTGCATTCATCCACGACACAAGCAAAGGTTCTACTGAACCAAAATGATTCATGGTCGGATAGTTTATATTGCACTTAACAAGTTGGATATGTTTTACATGTTTTTACCGAATATAAATGCAATTTAACAATGTCCTTATGTTACCTTAGTCACTGCAGAAACGTGAGCCTACTCTAATAGATGACAAGCATAAAGTCAAATGTTTGCTTCAAAGTTTGAACTATATATATGCCTTCTTTCAATACTTACAATAACTGCAATGCAGATAAATTTCCAATAAAGGTTGGCAAGGGGCCCGTGAAGAAATTTCGATCAATCTTCCTACAGATGTAGAACAAAATTATCATCTTTAAATCTGAATCTCTCATTCAAATGAAATTTTTAACAATCTAATAAACAATAAGTTTCTTTCCCCACCTTAAAAAAGACAAATAGAAAAAATGAGTTAACTATCATAAATCAAATGCAGAGAGTGAAGAAATCCATACAAGAAGGTAAGAAATTTCAAAGCCACAAGTTCTTCTGGAATCACTCCAAGTTTGTTCAAGCCATACACTCTCCTGGAAAAATATAAGAACAGCTAGCTTGCAATAAGTAAAGAAAATGATATGTATTCAAAAAGATATGTTAAGGTTAGTATGTGATAGACTACAACTTATTCCAAAAGTTTAAATTGATTGAAAAATGGTAAATCTAATCACTTAACCATTATCCTAAAAATCCCATCACATACCAAGAGATTTATGGCTCAGTGACTCTATCGATTCTCTCTTACGAGGAGAGGTTGGGTTCAAATCCCCCTCTCCCACTTGTTATAAGCCCAAAAACCCCCTTACATATGGGCTCAAAATTGCCTTCAATAAATAGGATCCAACATATTGAATAACTTTTAAATGCAAGGTAGAGTGAACTAGACTCAAATTCAAGAGTATCCATTCTGATACCATAGTAAAATACCCTTTGTCCCACAAAAGTTTAAACCGGAGGTAAAATGTGAATTAAATCCTTACAATACTAAGGAGGAGGGTTGGGCCTAAAAAGAAATGAGGAATGAAAGTTGGGCACTATATGTATCTATTAGGACTTAGGAGACATGTCTCCACTCTCCAATGTTGAGTGAGAATCTCTTGAGGTGTAACATTATTGATGGGTGATGGCACCCAAACATTTTTTTCATGGCCTATCTAAGGGAGTTGAATATATCTCAAGGGGTTAACAAGGAGGGTCTGTTTGGGATCCGCTTATTTTGCTGAAATTGAAATTTTTTTGCTAAAAGTACTATAGATAAAGGTAAAAGTTAACTGAAATAGTACAATGGAACCCATGAATAGTACCAAAAAGTGCAGTGAAACCCATAAATAGTAGTAAAAATAAGCTGAATAGTAAAATAAGTTGGGAAAAATAATCTTTGCCAAACAAACATGGAAAGAGAAAATATACTCTACAATCTACTATCAGAGTTTGAGTAAATCTTAATTTTGAACTGCCCATACATGTACTAGTACTCTAATAAATCTTAATTCTGAACTGCCCATACATGTACTAGTAAATCTTAATTCTGAATGGATATGGAGTCTATTTCCTTGGTTGTACTAGTACTCTAACAAATAACTGTTTAACTGTCCATGAATGGAAGATAGGATTAGAGAAAAAAGGCACAAGAAGGTAAGATATTTGGACATAACTTGGGTCCAGTGCACTTTGAACTGATACAATGAAAACACGTGTCCAAACCTTGCCACTTGTTTAGACCCAAGGCTAGAGTGAATATTAGAACTTGAGAATAGATTATGGAAGGAATTTGGTGATAAAATGCAAAGTTTGCATTGCAAACTAGTATTTATTCTCTTTTGATGTCCTATTATTATGAGAGAGAGAGAGAGAGAGGCATACAATTGTGTAATATGGCAGATGGTACCATTGCTGTAGGTACAGTCGCATTTGATAGATGGGTTATTCATTGGGTCCTCCAAATCAGTATCATTTACAGCAGTTCCGCTACATGGATTTCCACTTATGTTCCACAATGCCACTGCTTGTGCATCCCATTGTTGGAATATCGAGTTCAATGCCCTCACTGTAACACAACCCTCAATATCATCACATCACTATCACATAGTCAAATGATATGACCAAAATATAAAGACGTTCCAGATTCCAAAATACACTTTGATATAAAACAAAATTCAAATTCAAAATTTCTTGCAAAAGGACCTGACCAAATCTAGTATATAATATATGGCCAAGGCCCAAGATCTTTTCTCTTATATTTTTGGGGATTAGATTGTTATGTACCCCAAGGCCCAAATCCCGTATATAACTATAGATGGCCAAGGCCCAGTACACTTTTTTTTTTCTATGTAGCCCAAGATCTATTTTGGATAGTCCTTAAGGCTAAAGCACGTTAAACATTTCACCAAAACAACAGTTTTAAAAGTCTCCTATCAAGTGATAGTGCACTATTAATGAGAAATAACATCCATCCCTTAAGTTATGTCTGTGATTTCCTTTCCGTCTCCTACTATTTATCTATCACCAATACAAATAAAATAAATAAATAAATGAAGCAATCTCTCTCTATTCTCCATAAATTGTTTACTGAAATCTAATTAAGATTTTTTTTTTTGACAAAATCTAATTAAGACTCGACACAAGGAGAATATAGATTTGGGTGTGAAAATAGATGTGTCTAGGGTTAATTTTTCTCTCTGGAGTTATAAATATTATTCTATTATTTTTTTTAGTTGTTTCTATTTGATTTATGACTGTGTTTATTCTATATTCATCATATCTTTCATTTTTTTATTTGGTCAAGGAATAAGTTGCCCAATTCATAGATTAAATTTTAATGGACAATTAGTGAATCATTTGGTTATGAATTATCGATTTTTTTTTCCTTTTGAGTTTCACTCAATTCATACATTTCTATTTTTTTTTTCAATCTATATAATAATAATAATAGATTTATTTGTTAGAGTTCTTTTCTTCTTCTTTTTATATAGAAATATAATGACTTTGATGACCCTTTTTTTGTTTCCTTTGCTTCATTTAGGAAAAAAAAATGTTCTTTCTTTTAAAACTATCATAACTACAGGCAACTGTTTTTTTTCCCCAAAAAATGTACATTATAACTAATAATTCTTAACTATCAAAATGTTAAAGGAAGTTACTTTATTCTTAATTAAAAACAAGGATGTCAATTTTGTATTGGAAGCTGTTTCGATTTAGCTAATAGAATGATATATTTCGATACCGATTAACGCCGGTGTACCGTTTTAAAGTTACCTTTATATCTATATATATATATATATTTCCATAGTATTTTAAATCCTATGTCTTTGAGTATATTAGGCTCAATTCATCATCAATTTTATCCTTCTATAATAGCCCAGTCCGTTACATATAAATCTAAATTGTCTAATCATCATATTTAAAAAAATAATAATAAAACTTAAAACAAGTGTAAAAGGCATATTTCTCAAACAAAAAAAAAAATGTAGAAGGTATAGACTCTACCTAACCCACGTGAATTCTGAATTGAATTCTTTTCTTTTTTGAGAAAAAAAAGAAAATCCATTCAGAATTCAATTCAGAATTGAATTCAATACCTGACATTAGTTTTAACTTTTACCAAAGCCACACGTTACTTCAAAAAAATAATAAACACAACTTCACAGCCACACGATTTAAAAATGCATTGAGAAGCTATAAACGACTGCTACGAGAAGTCTGTGTTGGGCGAAGAAGAGAAGACAAACCAGTAAGAACAAGAGATGCAGATTAACAGAACGAGGACATGATGCAGTGGTGGGCTTTGCCGGAACTTCGTCATTGTATCAGTGTCACGGATCTATGGGTTTCTACCGGCAAAAATCAATTTCAAAGAGGTAATTTTCTTCTGAACTGATTTCGGACCGAAATCAACATTTCGGCCGGAATGACCGGAACTTCCCGAAATAGCCGAAATAACCCGAAACAGCCTGGTATAAAAAGCGGTACGAAACAGGGGGTCCCTGTACCGGTTTGCTCGCCGGAAAGAGAAATTTCGGCCGTACCGGCCGGTACGGTACACTTCCTTGATTAAAAATAGAAGCTACTTAATTTATTATTAATATTTTTGGATAAGTACAAGCTACTTTATTGTTAAAGTCTTAACTACGAAATTAACAATAATGAAGTTTGACTAAACACGCCGCCTTTGATAAAAATTGCATTATGTAATATAGTAGAACCTTTTTTCATTTTTTGGTCATGTGTTGTCACAAATGTCAATGCCATCCTTCAAAAGTTTTGACTGTCATGCTCAAAGAATTCCAATGTGATGCGTAAAAGGAAGCCTTGTCAATGCATAGGCGTTGGTGGTGATGATACAGAATAATTTACTTTGAATTTTGTTCAAAATGCTTAATGAGATTTTTCAAATCAACATTCACTTTTTGAACGTAGAATGAATTGTTTAACCGGGAAGAAAATAAATAAATAAACATCTATGAAATGAGGTTTCATATTTTAATTTTTCAATAGCTTTCAATCTCGAAACAATTAAGCATTGTCTGTTGTGAAAGAAGAATTTAAAAATCTCAACATATGGGCTAAAATCTTGTAAAATTCCATTTAGTGCATAATTCTTCAGTTAATTAGTATGATTTTTGTAGTGACTAAAAATAAGAAAAGTGGTCGTTTATATCCTTATGATTTCATACACTTTGTCCTCCAAAAGTTGTAATAAACTTTATTCTTTTTTTTATTCAATTTAAATTAAATTAATACATTTTGGTAAATTAATAAAGTCATAACATATAAATTGATACATTTTGCACGGAGGTTTTGAGAAAAGAAAAAAGTTGATGCAATTAAAGTAACAAAAAATTGATGATGTGATATCAAGTTTGCACCAAAAAATATCAATCAAATTAAAACTATCAATCTCTAGCACATCTCATGAAGATGCCTCGTTTCTTGGTTAAGATACATCTATGAAGTAAAATAAAATAAAAATTAAGAAAATAAAATGTAAGTATTGTGTTTGGGTGAACTTATTTATCAATTTATTAGTGCAAAAGTAATTATATTTTGAAAAAAAAAAAAATTTGATGTCTTAAAAACTGCAGGTTTTATTTTGAAGTGAAAATAAACTCATTATCCTAACAAAACTTCATGCTAGAAATTAAGAAGAAACACTATTAGAGGCAAGAAAAAGAGAGAGAACTAAAGTTTGTTAATTTATGTCAGTGTAGGCAAACGTGTATTGTGAGCTTCTCTGTATGAGTGAGTCCTTGCTAATATCTCAAACAAAGCTAGGAACAAAAATGGACAGATTGGCTTTGCCAACGTTTTAATTAAACCCCGTGTGATGTGATTGCTTTACTGCAATTTCATTTTGAGCCAACTCTTTTCAAATTTGGTTTATTACAATTTATATATGCAGATTTGAGAGGTTCATATCAGTACGTTGAAATGAAATGAAGAATTTATTACAAAATACACAGAGAGAGAGAGAAAGAGAGAGAATAGTACCTTCAGAAGGGTCTGTGGTGGCAGTCTGAGCGTTTGAGATGCGAAACGATACTAGGAAGAAGAACACGAGACAGTAACCATAAGCAAATATTGAAGAAGACTGTGACTTCACTTTCATATTCATCTTCAGAGCTTCCTATATTACAAGAAAAAATGAAGTAGATATATAAAACACTTTCACCTACATATATCCTAGAGGAGTCGTAGCAATGGCCAATGGAGCTCAAGCACCATACAGGGACATGTGACATGACAAATTACATTTATTGTTCAACTTGGAAGTGTTTGGCCATGTGTCAAGCAGTGAACCCAAAACAAAACCAATAGCCATTGTGTGTACGGATCACATGCATATCGTGTTGTGTTGTCATCATTTGTCAAGCATTCACATTGGAAATGCCATATGCTATATGTTGGTAAAATTTAGTATAAAGGCCCAAAAACCCCTTAGAGCATCCACAACCAGAATTCTCATCTGATCCTATTTTATCATCCCAAAAAGCCATTTTATCAATTATACAATACAATTTTACAATACTCCCAGCATCCTAACTTTTATTTTCCTATACTACTCATTAAAATAATATTTTCATACAATAAAATAATATATCCTCAAACCCAAATAAAAACAAAAACCCAAATAAAAACAAAAACCCAAAACCCAAAACCCAAAACCCAAGACCCAAATCACAACCACCTGCTACTAGAACACACCCAAACTGTTGTTCTCTTGAAACCCTAGCCACAAACTCCAGCAACCATGGCAACCCACAAAATCAAAATCAAAATCAAACCAAACCACGACAACCCCCAACTCCACCACCATGAACCCACAAAAAAAAAAAAAAAAAAAAAAACCCAATCCAGAACTTAGAGAAGACGATCCACGGAGAAGATGATCCACCACGATCCATGGAGAAGACGATCCACCACAACCCACCACAATCCACGGAGAAGACGAGAAGCTTGGCGTTGGAAGCGATGGTGAGAGAGAGAGAGAGGATGAGAGAGAAGAGAGAGGCTTGGTTAGGTGGCTTGCAGTGGCCTTGACGGTGGCTTGCGGTGGGGCCTGTGACAGTGAGTCCGGCCATGGTGGTTTGGTGATGGCGTTCATGTCCACCATGGTTTTGGGTCTGAAGAGGAGAGAACAAACAAGAGAGAAGAAGACAAGAGAGAGAGGGAAATGAAAGAATGAGAAAGGAAGAGAGAGAAGAATCAGATAATATAATAATAATTTATAATTATACAATGTTGCTACAGTACCATCTTAGAAATAAGATGGTACTGTAGCAGTATTGTAAATTTGTTTACAATTGGCACATTTTGCAAGTCTGGCTGGAGCAACATTTGAAGGCTGAAATGCTAAAATATCTCAACATATGCCATATAGCATTTGGGCTGTGGATGCTCTTACATCCGGACTTGTAAAAGGTAAGTATTGCAAATTTTTTTGCAAAACTGCTACAGTGCAATTCTACCTTTAGAATTGCACTGTAGCACAATTATAAAACCAAAAACAATATTTTATTCTCTTAATTGTCCTCTCTCATTCTGACTCTCACTTCCTCTCTTTGTCTTTCATAAGTCACAACTCCTCCCTTCTCACGCCCTCTCTCACATCTCTCTCGTTCAAAGATTGCACCGGTGCTAGGTTTTGAATTTTGGAGGTTGGATTGACGTGGATCGGCGTGCTGGGTTTGGATTGGTGGGTTGGGATCGGTTGATGGTGGGTTTGGATCGGTTGATCGGTGGGTTTGAATTAGTGGATTTGTTGATCGGTGGGTGGATCAATTGGGTTGATCATCGGTAGCTCCGATGGTGGCTCTGGTGGCGATTTTTTTTGAATGGGTTTGCTCCGGTGGCGTTGCTTTAGTTTTGGTTTGGTTTTGGTTTTGGTTTTGGTTTTGGTTTCTGTTTTCTAATCTACCCTTTCTCACTCTCTGACTCGCTATTGGTCGAAGCAAGGTCCGACAAAGGCGTGGCGGTGATGGCGTTTGCTTATCGGTGATGGCATTTTTCTGGGTATTTTCGACGGCGTGGGTTTCAAATCGGCAGTGTGGGTTTCTAATTGGTGGCTTGGGTGGTGGGTGTGGTGGTCATTGTTGGCTCTGATTAGTTTGATGGTTTTTGTGTGTGTGGTTCTATTGATGGTTTGATGGTTTGTGTTTGTGTGTGTGTGGCTCTGTGTGTTGAACCGGTGCTAGAGGTTGAGGGAGAAAGAGAGGAAAAGGAAGAGAAAAAGAGAAATAGTAAAAAAATGAATAAAATAGAATTTTCAAATAAAATGGGAAAAAAATAGAATTTTGGGATGCTGAGATTATTGTAAAATGGTATGGTATAATTGATAAAGTAGCTTTTTGGGATGGTAAAATAAGATGAGATAGAATTCCCGGATACGAATACTCTAATTAAAATTGTATTTTGAAAACTTAGTTTTTATAAGTGTGTCCTGTTAATGGGTGCCTTTATGCAGTGGTTAATAAATCATATTAGAAAAATTTTAGTACTACTTTAATGGAAAATATAAAAAATTGTCAAAAAAATTAGGTTATGTTTGGTAACAGTTTTTGTTTTCTATTTTCAAAAATTTGTTTTTGGAAATATAAAGAAAAAACAATTTTCTTGTATTTTTGAAATAAAAAACATGTTTAGTTAGTTGAAATTAAAAAGATAATTTTTTGAAGAAAAAAATAGAAAATATTAAAATATGTTGTTACTAGGATTTGAACTTTAATGTTAACTCATTAAATGAGATAGATTCATTAAATTAAATGTATATTTTCATTGACTTTTGAAAATTAGAAATTGAAAACAGTCTTTTGCATGTTTTTAGTTTCTTTTACAAATTGAGTTTTGAAAACAGTTTTTGTTTTTTGCTTATTTTGGATTGTCAAACAAGTTTTTTAGTCTCAAAAATAAAAAATTGTTTTTAGAAACAAAAAATAAGGGGAAAAAACAGTTATCAAACATACCCTTAATTGCTTTATTATTTTCCAATTATATGTTTATAAAAATAGTTCATAAATCAATACCCTTAGGTGATTTGTTAACATTTTCTTTTATAATTTGTGTGTACAACCTAGGATGCACAGATACAGACACGAGTACAGATATAGGTATGAATACGACATAGCAACATGAGTAATTTTTAAAAAATTATAACATAAAACGGTAAATATAATACCGATATGACACGAGTACGACACAAAATTGACACTCTAAATGAAATGTACATGCATCTTAGTGTACAGCTAGTCGTAAGTATGCAACAATAATTAACATTAAATATATATATATTTATATATATTGTTTTTTTGCTTTATAGGCTTGTGTAATAATTACGTTGCACAAGCTGAGTCACCAAGGGGCCCAAATGGTGCTGAGATGCTGTGTTTCACCTAATAATAATTAAACAACACAGAAACGCAAGTCCTCCATTGACTGCGTGCCACATATGGCAGCAGCCATTACGTGAGAGAGAGAGAGAGATCGAAGCTTCTTTTTGTTACTGTTTTTCAAACGTGCATGTTTCCTGTACGTGAAAACATAATTTACTGTGCAGATGAGATTGAAAACTAGCTTAAAAATCTTGTCCCAAATACATAATATTTACTTGTTTTTTTTTTCTTTTTTTTCTTTTATAGAAATAATGACAAGGCTGTTGGTGAATACTTTTAAGAGAACACCATTAATTTGGTGATTACTTTTATGCATTTCATGTCGCTAATAAAATAATTTCATCCAGCGAAAAACTGGAAATTAATAACTTATTCTATTTTTTTGAAATTGATGGTACATCAATTAGAATTAATTATTTTATCAAATTATGATAAATTGTGTTTTGGTAGAAGGAGTGATAGAAAATTGTCATTAAATGATAAAATCCTAAGAATTCTAAATATTTAACTTGTTACTAAAAAAAAATTGAATAAAATTAATTCTTATGGTTTTATTCTCATTTTTAATAGTATATTCAAATTCTAATATACAAGAGAGGTTCCTACTTTTAAGAAAATAAATTTATTTTCTTAAAAGTAGGAACCTCTCTTGTATATTAGAATTTGAATATTCTGACACATTTTTTTCTTTTAAAAGAAATGAAAGATTAAAATTTTAGGAGGGCCAAGCTAAGAATATATGCCCGTTCTTCTACACCACGATTTTTTCTTTTTCCTTTTTTTAATATGAAATGAATTCTCTAATTAAAACGTTATATTTATGTGATTATCATTATCCCTATTTTGACCATTTGAATTTGAAAAAAGCTAATGAAAAAACATGCTATATTGCAAAATATAAGTAAGTTATTTTACACGATGACTTTAAAGGATTTAGTTAGCTCAATTGATAAAGTCTCTGATGATTGAATAACAGATTTGGAGTTCAATCCATGTCTACATTAAAAACCGATTGAAAAAAGTTATCATTAGGACTCAGGAGTGGACACTATAAGTTGAAACTCTCTAAAAATAAAAAGCTTTATAGGATTTAAGCTCAATGTTTCTTAGGTGAAGAAAATAATACAATTTTTTAATTAAATAGCTTTTCCTACAATTGAAAATGAATATTCAAAGTTTGGGAAAAATTAAAGACTTTTAAGTTTTAACCCTTTTCAACGTTTTCGTTTCATAAAAAGTTTTGGCTCATATATTTGATTGTTTAATCATATATATAAATAAATATATATATATTTATATATATATAACCTTTGATACCAAAAGAAATGAGACAGAAAAAATTAGTAACAGGAATTTAGAACCTTTCTACTTTTCAATTAAAAACTGTTCAATTATTTATTTTTCATATTTTCAATTGAAGAAAGAACTTTTATTAGATCAACTTGCTAAAAAGGCTTGTTCCAAGAAATTAAGATGGCCAAATCTAATCCTAGAGGACCAATGTGTGCATCTCCCAAGTTCCAATCACTACTTGGGTTTTAACTATAAGCGTGAATATTGCCTCCAAAGTCCACACTATCTGCATTAGTGGGAGTGTCCCAATGGCCACTACTTGTGCGTGTAGCCAAGCTTAGATGCCCACTACAGATTTATATCTTTCTTCTTTCTTTGTTTGTGTCATTAATTCTCATTCTTATCCAATACAGATACTTCAAGTTACTAAACCACTTAGCCAAAAGGCTACAGAGTGCGTTTTATTTATATGTTATGGAATCGTCCATAAATGGATTTTAAATCAGTATCATATGTTGTTGAACTTCAACATCAACAAAAATTATTAACATGGCTGGTCTTAAACACCAATCAAGCACTGGTTATGGTAGGTCTGTTTATGTAGTCTAGTGACTTGATAAGCGAGACCCATTGAGAATTTACTTGTTACCCAAATTGTTATGGCATTTGCGGCCCCAGCACAATATTATTCATTCCAAGACATTTTTCCCACTTTTTATGTTCTACTTTATCCTTCACCATTCATAGCATGTCATGTTTTTGTTTTCCATTTTAAATTGTTGTTATTTTATAATGAAAGTCAAATGAATATAAAGCAATTTGCAATGGATATTGATAGGCTACAAACGAATTGACCCTTTTTGATTGAAATTAATTAATTAATTAGTCAAGTTATTAATTAATCAATTTATCATGCAAAGTGAGTGGTAGCACAAACAAATCACCAAACAACTAAATACGCAGCGGAAAATAAATGACACGGTGATTTGTTTACGAATGGGAAAAACCTAACGGCAAAAACCCCACCGGGTGATTTTCAGGTCACCACTCCCGAAACTCCACTATTATCACAACAAACGGTTACAAGTAAAGGAATCCCAAGTACCTTACCAACCTACAGTTGAACCCTTACCCCAATATCCAATTGGACTTGTTCTGTAGTGACAGTTCCCCTTTTCGATGCACGGCTCCCAAGTACATGACTAACCAATGCGCGGATCCCAGTACGCGACTTTAATCACCAACTAAGAAGGTTGTTGGCTGCAAAGTTCTTCAGTTCATCCACACGATGAAAATCAAGAAGATGCTTGGTTACAAAACCCTATGGTGCACATACATAGCAACTTCTTCACAAGAAAAAGATGAATAAGGGCAAGAACTTTGTCTCCAGTCACAATTTGCTTGAACAAGGTTTTCTCAATGCTTGTGCAACTTGTGAACACTTTGACGGCTCTTAAAACAATCCTTTTATATGTTTAGGGTTAGGAGAAAAGAAAGTCCAAACACATAATCACGAATCTCAAGAAAAACAAATCAGATTACTGTTTTCTTAAACCTCGACAGATAGGAGGTGTCGAGCATCTGTCGAGATAGCTGTCGAGCATACGAGCTGAACAGCTCCTTAAACCTCGACACATGCTAGCTGTCGAGTTTTAGTAAATCTGCACTTTCAGCTTGTTTTCTTGGACAGACTTGAATGCTTTAACACTTGATCTTGAAACATGGTTTCTTGAAGTATTTAAACACATCCTAGATCTACCCAAATACAAGTAAAGTGCGTTTTGTCAAAGAATTAGCCAATTACATAAAATTATGACATATGTTCTTAACATGTGAAATACATATGTCCTAACAATCTCCTCATTTGGCAATCCGTGACAAAACCACAACAAACAAATGACCATATGAGAGAAGTCATAAATCACTCAACTTATATTCACTTGTTGAATACAATAAAATCTATCCTAACACAAACTCTTGAAAAACTTTGCAAGAGGAGAGTTTATGGCAAGTAGACTTTGACAACCTGTATTTCTGAAACACTTTAAACAAAACTCATCAAAGTATCTTTGTGTGAAACAGAAATAATAGATTGCATACAAGTATAAGAAGCATGTGTATAAAGGGAGAAAAGAAACAACACATGTAATAGGTAGGTGAAAGAAACACCATACATCAACATATAGAAAGAAATAAGTACAATGTATGTCATAAATATGGTCACAAGACCTATGGTACAAGAACAATGTATCTATAAAAGAAAGAAAAGAAAGATACATAATATCCTCACTCCATCCCTCAAAAAAATCTCAACACTCCCCCTAACAAAATGATCCTATACTAACTCTCCCCTTAATAATGACTACTCTTATATCCAACCAAAACTACTTCCCCTTTTTGTCATGAGTGACAAAGGGTAAGAGTGTCAAGTAGACATCTCATCGGTAGAGCTAGCATCTCCATTATCATCATTAGAAGCATCATTGTCATCACCATCATCCTCATCCTCATCCTTAAAATCAGAAGCCACGGGAGGAGGTGGTGAAGGGGTCGCCTTAGGAGCAAATCCGCCCATGTTCGCTTGCCGTCTAGCAATACGACCAACACAAATGTTCACTTGATACAACTCTGTAGAGAGTGTATCTAGGTGAGCATCCATGCGCTGCAGCTGCGCCATGATGTCTCCTAGTGACACATTGCTCGTAGAAGAGGAGGGAGCAGATGTGGAAGGAGCAGATCGGGATGGAGTAGGACGGGAGGGAGGAGCTACTGAATCCGGCTGTCGCGACTTAAACTGCGCCTCATTACGTTTTACGGTAGCGTAGTCTATGGCACACATGAAAGAAAAATGTTCGGACGAGGGAAAAGGAACAGAAAAATGGCGTAAGATCCTCGTGATAGCGGAAGGAACGATGAGCTTATCACGGGACGCCGCATCTAGATGAACATCTATAATAGAAAGAATGAAATGAGAAGGGAAATCTATAGTCAAATGCTCAAGAAGAGACAACAAAAATCAAGCACGAGGCTCTGTGATGGAGTTGTAGTGAGAGAATGGATGGAGTACAAAAGTCATCACCATGTTCAAAAACCTAGGACCTTTTGCAAAGACCTTACAGGATGTGAATTGGCGGCCACCCCAATCTGAGGGACGCTCACAGAAAGCAGCCATGAGCTTATCCTTGGACACAGTTCGCAGACGATCACAACTTGGATAGTTAGGAAACACTATCCTAGGTACCCGAAGCACATTCGCAACAAGCTGTGGTGTGACAGGAATGCTAACACCCCTAACATGAGTGATAAAGTGATGGACAAAACGGTCAATCCCGTGCATGTTGGAGTAGAACTCTTGAATAAGTACGAAAGGACAAGTAACGGGCTCGACATAAAGAGACTCCTATTCCCGACTGTAAATGACATCGGGAAGGTCGGTGTCGGCAAAGTCTGCCAGAATGACTTGGCGTTCTGAATGAACACCTTGTTTGGAAAAGTTCTTCGAGAATGCTTTATGAGCATCATCATCATGGAACCGAAGAGAGAGAGGAACAGAATCAGAAGAGGAAGAGGATGCCTTGGAACGAAGAGGGTTCCGGGACGGAGTGGATTTACGTTTCGATGCCATAGACACTACTAACGTAACCAACAGTAGAGGGAGAGAAAAAGACAATCAGAAAAGTCCTAAAACAGTTCACAATAGTAAGAATATGTGAAAAGAAGTACGTATGCATGGAGAATGCATGAGCATGTGACATGCAAAGTAAATACATCATGGGTTCAGCCCAATCCAATCCTATCAGCACACAAAGAGATTGCAAACATCTAAATGCATGACAATACTGTTATAATGCAAATGTGATGCAATGCATGAAGTTTTTAAGATCAAATCTTCAAAAACTAACACAAAATTTTAATAAAATCTCATCAATTTTGAAAAACCCCAAAATTTTCAAAAAAAATCCCAAAACCTAGGTTTCAAAAACATGAATGCATGTATAATGAGAGAAGGAAAGCTTACCAAGATGAAGAAAATCTTGAAAAAGCCTAAAGAAACCTTGAGGATCAAGATTGGAGTGAGATGAGAGTGTTTGGGAGAGGAAAAGTTAGAGCAATCGAGAGTGAGATCGACAGAAATGAGAGACGGATCGCACGAGGCGCTCCTTAGTAAATCTCAATAGATTAAGGTGTCGGGAGGTATCGAGGTATCTGTCGAAGAAGGTATCGAGGAAAAGGCCTTCGACAGCTTCATGTATTGAGAAGGTGTCGAGGAAGACCCATAAAAAACAAGAACAGGAGCTCAATCGATCCACCAGGTGTCGAGAAGCTATCGAGGGGTCAGAAACTTTCTTGATTGATCCATCAGGTGTCGAGGTGCTAGCGAGATTGCAATAAGAAAAAGCTAAAGAAGCTCGACAGATAGCCAGCTATCGAGAAGGTATCGAGTAGGTGTCGAGCCAACTTTTAAAAAAGTTTTTCGAGAGAGAAAATCACAGATATGAATGCAATCAAGTATGCAATACAACTAATGATCCAAACAACATATTAAGATTTCAAAAACATCTCTCAACAAAGATTTTAAGAACATGGATCTTCAAAAACACACGCACACACTAAACAAGTCTAACCAATTTTATATTTCAAAAATAAGTTAACACAATTTAGTAAGCATACATTAACACATGTAAAACCTTGTGATGGCCAAATCACATTGTACCTGCATATGTATCAAGAGTAGCAAAGAATATTGCGTGTTGTGTGTGAAAAACATCGCAAGAATGCAAATGTGTCAACATGTTATGACAATTTGAGATGTGAGTAAATCTCTTTAACTCACACACAATCATAACTGTTTGATGGAGATTATCACTTTCGAAGTACATCCTATAACTCCCACATCTCCTAGAAAACACGCTTGCAATCATATTTAAAAGCATTTTTGATCTTTTTGCTTTTGATTTTTCTTTGCATATTTTCTTTTTAAGCAAATCATGCACGGACATATAATAGATAGAAAAGAAATACCCAATTATGTTAAGCATTTGACATTCCAATTTTGCTATGCCGAAGCACACAAATGTCATTCATGATTGGCGAGCAACAGTGGTGAGGTGGTTATTTATGCCTTTCTCTTAGGATTTTCTAATCCTTCCCGTCAAAAAGAGTGATACGAGTGTTAAGTACAAGAGATAACTTAATCGTACTCATCACAAACAAGAGTCACAAAGCTCACTAGCTTAGTTGTGCATAGAGATGCTCATCTAAGCTACAAGAGATACAAAGTCTAGAAAACTTTGTTTCATTGGCCATCCAAGGTACACAAGTACCAATGTACACAAAACACACACTGTTTTTGTATTTTTTTGATTTTTCAATTTTTTTTTTTTTATATATAAAAACCAAAACAAAGCAAAACTGAAAAATAACCAAACAAAAACATGTTAAGCAAAGCAAATATAAAACTAGACTGACTCAAAACTTGAAAGCAAAACACACAAGTAATGCAAACAAAAACAAGAAGAGAGATAAGAAAGTGATAAAATCACTTGGAGGCATTTTCCTTCCATAACCTAGAAGAACCTTTCTTTTGATTAAACCCTTGAACCGGTGGTGAGGGAGAAGAATTGAAACCGTTCAAGTTCGAAAGGAACATAAGGGCTTTGAAAAGATCTCCAAGGGGCGCAAGAGAGGATTGAAGCTGATTCTGGCTTCCAGATGCTATCATAATGTTGCTTTGTTGAGTGGCAAGCCACTTATAGCAATTTGGTCAAGTATGACCGGCAGCTCCACAATGATGACAGAGATGCTGCTTCTTCGGTTTAGGCTTTTGAGAGTTAGCCTTTTTAGCCCTAGAGTTCTTAGCTTCTTTCTTATCTTGCTTAAGGGGTGCTCCTAAGATAGATTTATTCTTGTCTAAGTTCTCACTAGCTAAAACAGTTTTAACATCATTGTTCTCAATTTCAACATTATTGCTAGGAGGAACAAAAACAATAAAACTAGTAGAAGCAATATTAGAGAAAGAAAGACCATACCCTAAACTTGTTCGATCAGAAGCAGATTTTTGAAGATTTAGCATCTCATCAAGCTTTGCACTTGAAGTCCTTTCCAATTGAGCTCTGACTTGAAACAGCTCCGCTTCAAGCTTCTTGGTCTTCTCAGTCAAGAAATTGTTCTCGAATCTCAGTGCTCCAATAGTCTGATTAGCCTCATCAAACTTTGTGGATAGCTCTTCACGATCAAGTTCCACATCACTGAGTTTCTTGGTGGCCAGCCTATAAAGTTTCTTATGTTTTTCAAAAACTTTGTACAATTTTTCATAGGCTGTATGAATATCATTTTGATCATCCATTTTCTCAAAATTTGACTCCACCAAGTCCTCTTCTTCATCAACACTTTCAACAATCCCTTCAATAGGATTGACAGTGGCAGTGAAGGCATTCAAGATTTCGTCATTTTCATTGTCGGAATCATCCTCAGGCTCAGTGTCGCTTAAAGTAGCAGCAAGTGCCTTACTCGTCCCAATGCTCTTGAGATATGTAGGACACTCATGTTTCATGTGACCGAAGCCTTGACACCCAAAGCACTTAGGTCCTGCTGGAATAGTGTATTGACCGCCATCCCTTGCATCCTTCTTCCCTTTATCTTGGCTCTTGAACTAAGAAGAACTGGATTGCCTACGGTCCTTGTCGAAACCCTTTCCATTGGCATTCTTCATAAACTTCTTGAACTGCCTGGTGGTGTAGGACTTCATCTTAGAATCTTCATCATCTGAAGACTCATTTGTGTCACTGCTCTTGGCCTTTAGTGTCATGCTCTTGCTCTTACCCAACTTGCCAATCCTTGTTAACCCTAGCTCGTAAGTCTGTAATTACCAATCAGCTCTGTCAAAGGAATCTTGTCGATGTCCTTTGATTCCTCGATTGTCGTAATCTTGGCATGGAATCTCTCAGGCAGAGATCTGAGCACCTTTCTCACAATCTTGGGTTCAGGAATGGTTTCCCCAAGATTGAACGCAGAGTTCATTATGTCCTTCAGCTTGGCATAGAACTCATCGAATGACTCATCCTCCTCCATCTTTATTTCTTCAAAGCTTGTAGTGAGCCTCTGAAATTTTGAATCCTTGACAGCCTTTGTACCCTCATAGGTTGTCTGGAGAATAGTCCATCCCTCCTTAGCAGTTTCAGTAGAGGATATCTTTTTGAACTCCTCATTTGTGACTCCACTGAATAAAGCATTCAATGCTCTACTATTAAAGTTTGCCGCCTTGATCTTTGCATCATCCCAATTGGCCGGCGCTTCTGTAGGCTTAGTCCAGCCTATCTCCACAGCTTGCCACACTTTCTCATCTAAAGACTACAAGAAAACTCTTATGCGTACTTTCCAGTATGTATAGTTAGTGCCATTAAATAAAGGAGGTATAATTAATGACTGTCCTCTATCCATGACAAACAGGGGTCAATGGATCAACACAACAAATATTAAACCCTAATCAGAGTGTGCCTACTCTGATACTACTTGATAGGCCATAAATGAATTGACCCTTGCAATTGAAATTAATTAATTAATTAGTCAAGTTATTAATTAATCAATTTATCATGCAAAGCGCGTGGTAGCACAAACAAATCACCAAACAACTAAATATGCAGCGAAAAATAAATGACACGATGATTTGTTTACGAATGGGGAAAACCTAACGGCAAAAACCCCACCGAGTGATTTTCAGGTCACCACTCCCGAAACTCCACTATTATCATAACAAGCGGTTACAAGTAAAGGAATCCCAAGTACCTTACCAACCTACAGTTGAACCCTTACCCCAATACCCAATTGGACTTGTTCTGTAGTGACAGTTCCCCTTTTCGACGCACGGCTCCCAAGTACGTGACTAACCAATGCGCGGATCCCAGTACGCGACTTCACTCACCAACTAAGAAGGTTGTTGGCTGCAAAATTCTTCAGTTCATCCACACGATGAAGATCAAGAAGATGCTTGGTTACAAAACCCTATGGTGCACATACACAACAACTTCTTCACAAGAAAGAGATGAACAAGGGCAAGAACTTTGTCTCTAGTCACAATTTGCTTGAACAAGGTTTTCTCAATGCTTGTGCAACTTGTGAACACTTTGACGGCCCTTAAAACAATTCTTTTATATGTTTAGGGTTAGGAGAAAATAAAGTCCAAACACATAATCACGGATCCCAAGAAAAACAAATCAAATTGCTGTTTTCTTAAACCTCGACAGATAGGAGGTGTCGAGCATCTATCGAGATAGCTGTCGAGCATACGGCCTGAACAGCTCCTTAAACCTCGACACATGCTAGTTGTCGAGCTAGCTGTCGAGTTTTAGTAAATCTGCACTTTCAGCTTGTTTTCTTAGACAGACTTGAATGCTTCAACACTTGATCTTGAAACATGGTTTCTTGAAGTATTTAAACACATCCTAGATCTACCCAAATACAAGTAAAATGCGTTTTGTCAAAGAATTAGCCAATTACATAAAATTATGACATATGTTCTTAACATGTGAAACACATATGTCCTAATAGATATAACATAAAGTGAAACACAAAAGGTCGGACAGAAGGTTTGTATTCCCTTGTCACAATGTTAAGGCTCTATAAAAGGAATTAAAAAGATATAGGTGTATGAACTCCGTAGTATCTCACGCGTAAAATGCATATATGTTAGGACATATGTGGATATTATTAGAGACATATGTTATGTAAATTAGCTAATCCTTTGACAAAACGCACTTTACTTGTAATTGGGTAGATCTAAGATGAGTTTAGTACTTCAAGGAACAAGAATTCAAGTTTAGTATTGAAGTCATGCAAATTTGTCTAAGAAACAAGTGAAGAAGTGCTGTTCATTAAAGCTCGACAGATAGCCTGACAGATCCATATCCATCGAGGTTTAATGCTGATGCTCGACAGTAGCTCAATAGAAGCTATATCTGTTGAGAATTACGAAATTCAGATTTCCAGATCTAATTTCACGCATATCCATGTGTATTTGTGTAGAGTTTCTTTTCTCACAACCCTAGACATATATAAGGATTATTTTAAGGGCCGTCAAAGGTGATGCAAAGTGATGCAGCTCAATGCAATTTGATTGTGCATGCAAATTGTGACCGGAGACAGAATTTGCCCTAGTTCATCATATTCCTTGTAAAAGCTGCTACGTCTTTACGCCAAGGGTTTTGTAACCAAGGAGCTTCTTGATCTTCATCGTTGGATGAACTGAAGAACTTTGTAGCCAACATCTTCCTTAAGTTGGTGTGTTAGTCACGTACTTAGATTCGTGCATCAATTGGTTAGTCACGTATTGGGAGCCGTGCATTGAAATGAGAGATTGTCACTACATTACAAGTCCAATTGGATATTGGGGTAAGTTTTTAACTGTAGATTGGTATTAGGTATTGGAATTCCTTTTACTTGTAACCGCTTGTTTCGATAATAATGGATTCTCGGGAGTGGTGATGTCACGCCCCACCCCCATGTGCATGATATTGTCCTCTTTGAGCGGCCCGAAGAGGACAATATTGTGCACATGGGGGCGGGGCGTGACAGATGGTATTAGAGCTAAGGATGGCTCTCCTCTGAGGGTATGGGTGAGGCAAAGAGGCCAAAAGTCGCACATCGCTTAAGTGAGTGTCCAGAGACTGGTTCATAAGGGGTGCCCTCCCTTGACGTGTATGAGGCATTTTCCCACGAGGCTTGATGTCACGTGGAAAGAACAAAACCTTGAGAGACTAAGAAAGCCTTCGAGCCGTCTAAAGAGGACAATATCGTGCACATGGGGGCGGGGCGTGACATGATATTTTATATTTTAAAATATAAAATAAATAAAATATACCTAAAAATGTTAATATTTAATTGTCAAATATTAATATTGTCTTATTTTAATTTATTAAGAATTGTCATGTCGTTATGTCTTATGTCATGTCCGTGCCCACACATCTTAATCTCAAGGGTTTTTTTTTTTTTTTTTTAAAAAAATTTCTATTTTTTTCCTTTCTTTGTGAGATTTTAATGTTTTTGGGAGAACACACACATAAAAGTATAATTCCGTCTAAAGCATTTTAATGGACACTCGCAACTTAGGAGATGCCCAATCTATCATTAGCTGATTTTAAAGCCAAAAGTTGTATACTTCTATTTACCAAAATTTTTATCCTGAGATATGGTTCCATTTTTGCTGAATTTGAGAAGTTGATATCAAATGTGAATTGGAATGTAAATAAGCAATGCGCATAGGACATTGAATAAGTTCTTCAAGTCAACCCAGCTCTAAACATGTTGAACGCCTCATCTAGTATTTCTTGTTGACATTAGAAATTTTTTTTATAATTGAGTTGAAATTTCATAAATGTTTTCTAAGTGATTTTATTACTCTGTTATAGAATAAATTTTATAATTGTGAGTGTATATAGAATCACTTATAAAACATTTTCAACTTAGCTATGAAATCACTTATAAAACATTTATAACTTAGATATGGAATCACTTTTACATTTCACATATTTCGGCCCGTATTCTGAAATCTTGTGGGTTTAGGTTGGAGGAAGTTTCTCAGTTCTTTAAACCACCAAAAAATGCACAAGATCCACAAAATATGGGAGATATTGAATTAGCCCAATCGCTCTCAACAAGTAAGGAAAAGAGGCCATTAAATGCAATTAAGTTGAGCAACTTTCTCAATCTACCCTTTTTAGAAAATTTCGCAAATATTACAAGTGATAAACTTATACTCACAAAATTTAAATTTTTACAAGTAACATCATATACAAACATACATAAATACATAATATATGTTAATGTATATATGTTTTTTTTATTTATTTACATGTTTATAAACATAAGTATGTAAATATATGGATGGCGGTAAGTTTGAAATGGTGCACCAATATCAACTGGTACAGAAAATTTTTTCCTCTAGCCATTCATATATCATAACAATGTAAGAGAAAACGATAATGAAATTGAATTGAATTAAAGAGCAATACTCTGTTTTTGCCGTGCTCCTTATCATTACAAATATTTTTTAGAATTCTAGTTCATATTTAGCATATACATAGCCTCTCTACACAAAGAAAAACACTAAATTCTCCTTCTACCCACATAATTAAAACCTTGTATCGTATACAATTGCCTATTGCTATTGATCTACCACTAATAGATGTAATGTGCCCTTTAATCATTGGTACAATGATGAGTGGGTCATAATACATACATAAATACATATATGTATTTTGTGCAGTGATTTTTACCTAAAAACATAGCGTTTCAGAAAATTGAAGAAGACCTAAAAAAAGAAGCAACAACTTGGGCTCGAAGAAACTACAATTAATGAAGATTTAAAATTATCCAAGGAAGTGGCAAAGCCCTCCAAGAAAAGGCATGCGTGAGAATTGACGAAGTATCAAGTATATAACAAAGGATATTTAAATCTGATAAAATTTTGAATTTTGAGATTATTTACAATTGCAGGAGCTGTCTAGAAAGGCAATACAAAACAGTAATCTTAAAAGGCCCATAATCAAACCTCTAATTGATTGAGGAGAGATATCGGCCAGCATCGCCGATTTTATTATTATAGAAATGCCATAGAAACACTAGCTACTAATTTCAAAATCACCTCACTGACACTATTTTTATAGAAATGCCAGCAATTAATCCCACGATCTCTCGATTAAAGACCAATACTTAAGGAGCCGTCACACTACTATGTAAGAAGTATCCAATGATGAAGATAAAATTTTGTATACATAATTGGCCTTATTCGACCAAGATTGAAATCCAACCAGACACTAAGTAACCTCCAAGTCTTATTTACCTGTAAGTATATAATATAATCTATCTCAAGTCTATACAAGTATATGTTTATAATATAATCAAATCTTGAGAAAGTAAGCTTTAACAATACAAAGTTCACATATGTATATGTATATACATATACTTATATAGACTTAAATCGAAGCACGTAAGTTTTAACAATACAAGATTGGTGAATCTGATATTATTTTTTAAGATCATAAAAGAAATCATTATATCTAATTAACTCAATAAATATAATTTTAGCAAGAATTTAATTATTAATTATTATACGGTTATGGGAGCAATCAGTTCATTTGCGAATATCATTTTCTTAAACATATATACATACATAAACATATATTATGTAGGTAAATATACAAATAGTGGTAAAACCAAAATGGTACATCAATATCAATCAATATGGAAACATTTCATTTTTCTAGCCAAATTGAAATGACCTTCCATAATGAAATTGACTCCCTTGTTTCAAAGACCTTGAGTTTAATAGAAAACAAGTTGTCTAGTTTATACATGTTATTCACTAGTATATATATAAAGAAGTGGTCTCCAGGTCTTTGCTAGACTATTTTACTCCCTACCTACTCCTTAACCATAAGATATCCTGGAAACCCTATGAGCCAATAATTGTTATTTAAATTAAAATTTTAATTTAGAGTGCAAATATTTTTACTACATATATGCATTCTTGTCCTAATTGTTGACATATTTTGTTTGATAAAATAAATGCTAAAGGTATTGTAAATTTTACTACTTAAATCTTACAAACTAATATGACAATGGGTCTATTTAGAATAACTGTAGGGGTAATGGCACGAAATCATATATTAGGCCTTGGGCTTTGTCCGAGGACGTTGGATGGTCCGAGGAGGAGCAAGTAGTTATTAGGAGTTCCAATTTAAAGTCTCATGAGTAAGGAACGAGTGGAAGGCGGTTCGAGGGGTAACTCCTCCTCGGATACGATGAATGCAACTCAAGTATGTACTCCAGCAATTAGAGTGACCCTCCAAGAAGCTCCGATGATAGGGACGTGCCTCATGAACATACGAGAAGGAAGGAAACCCAAAAATATCTAAGGGAAAGTTGCTACCACCGCATTAAATGCACTACAGCTACTTTTCTAGCCGCATTTATGTGGAGAAGACATCTGAATAGTGTTGCCTTGGCTACCACAACTCACAAAAAGCCAAAGAGGGTGTCTGATGGGACAGGTACTCAAGTAAGGGCTTAGATGATCAACAAGTGTAGGATGAAGATAGTCCAAAGGAAGCTATATAATGTGAGAGACCCTTCATAAAGAAGGGGGGACAAAAGAGAGAACGAATACTGTAGCCATCAGAGATATACTTATACTCAATTGTAATTGATTTGTATGACAAAATACATCCTCGGACAGTGAATTCATTCAACCCTTTTCTCTTTGTTCTTGCTTGATCATCTTTTAAATCCATACTAACCGTTGTCAAATTCATTAGAGCCTAGTTCTTCAACCCACTCTTTACAAATTTATTGTACTAGGCTCATTGGGCCAAGATTCCATACATTTTGGACTTAGGCTGCAAGCCGTGCCCATACAATTGGCGCCGTCTGTGGGAAGAACTTGTGTGATAGTGAAAACAACGGTCAATTATGGTAGGTTCAAGTCCACACCAGGCAGAATCCATAGTGTCCCAACGTGAAAATCCGTTCGCTAACCTTGAGCGTAGGAGAAATCAAGAGGGCAGCGTGCATACCACGCATACAAGCAAAAGCCACTCTCAAGTTGGGAGTCACGTCTCTCAAGAGCAACATAATAAAGCCATGCAAAAAGAAATTGACCATCTAAAAAAGGAATTACGCCATGCACGGCGAAGGTGAACTCCTTCCCGGTCTGACTCTTCTTCTGATGGTGAGAAGGATAGTAGTTATCGACGTAGGTCAAGAACTCCTCCCAGCAAGTCTTTCTCTTATGAAGAAGAACACCATCATGAATGCAGACAAAAAAGCCCCACACGCAGAGGACTGGAGAACGATGCTATGAGCAAAGTGTTGAACCAGATTTTTAGGTCGCCCTTCACGCGCAGGATTGAAGGGGCAACTCTTCCTCGGCGTTTCCATCAGCCAACGTTCACCATCTACAACGGACGAACGGACCCAGTGGAACATGTGAGCCATTTCAGTCAGAGAATGGCTGTCTACTCTAAGGACGAAGCTTTGATGTGCAAGGTGTTTCCGTCTAGTCTAAGACCCGTGGCGATGAGATGGTTTAACGGTCTAAGGGCAAATTCCATAGATTCCTTCAAGGGGCTCACCCAGGCTTTTGGCTCTCGTTTTATTACATGTACCAGGGTCCCTCGACCCATAGATTCCCTACTGTCCTTATCCATGAGAGAAGGGGAGACTCTGAAGACGTACTTGGATAGTTACTAGGAAATGTTCAACGAGATTGATGGTGACTTTGACGACGTAGCCATCAGTACCTTCAAAGTTGGCCTCCCAGCCGAGCACGGTTTAAGGAAGTCTTTGACTAGCAAACCCGTCACCAGTTTGCGCTAACTCATGGACCGGATTGATAAGTACAAGAAGGTTGAGGAAGACCAGCTACTGGGGAAAGGTAAAGCGAAGGTTATCCCTCAAGAGATGAGGGATTTCAGGGCGGACCAATTCAATAATAACCGACCTCAGAGAGATTTCGCTAAACAGTCAAGGTCTGCCAACACCCAGGCGGTTAATGCAGTGTTTCGAGAACCGATGCACCAGGCTTTGGAGAAGATTAAGAACGAGCCGTTCTTCAAATGGCCGAACAAGATGGCTGGAAACCCCATGAGGTGCAACCATAGCCTTTATTGCCAATACCATCAGGACCAGGGATGCACTACAGAGGATTGTAATAATTTGTGGGACCATTTGGACCAGCTGGTCTAAGAAGGAAGGTTGAAGCAGCTGTTGCACCATTCCAGTGGCCAAGCGGAGCAAGCAAGTTTGGATCCCCGGAGAGATGCTTCTTCAAAACCTCCTCTGGGAACGATCAATGTCATCTTTGCTGCTTTCTATAGGACTGGGTCTTGTCCTTCCAGGGTGATGTCTGTAGCTCGGCTGTCCACCGAGGACAACAATTCGGAGCCAAAAAGAGCCAGAATAGAAGTCCAACCGGTTCTGGGCTTCTCGAACGAGGATAAGATTGGAACCATCCAACCCCATGACGACGCTTTTATGTTCACGCTCAGGATAGGGGGATATGATGTGAAGAGAGCGTTGGTAGACTAGGGCAGTGCTGTCGAGATTATGTACCCCGACCTATACAGGGGGCTGAATTTGAAACCCGAGGACCTAATGGCCTACGATTCCCCTCTGGTAAGTTTCGAGGGGAAGACTGTTATTCCAAGAGGTCAGATTAGATTGCCCATACAGACCTGTTCAGAAGTAGTGAAGGTGGATTTCATTGTGATGGACGCTTATTCACCCTACACAGCTATTGTGGCCAGACCTTGGCTTCATACCTTAGGAGCCATCTCTTCTACCCTGCATCAGAAGGTGAAATATCCATTGGAGGGCCAGGTTAAAGAAATTGTAAGGAGTCAGCCCATGGCCAGGCAGTGTATGGTGGCTGCCATCTTAAATCTGCCCGAAGCTGAGTCCTCGGCCTCTGTTGAAAGGGGCTTATAGCAATCAAAAACTCCGGTGTTGCCCGATAATGGATCAACCAAGGAAGCGAAATGCGAAGATCTAGAAAAGGTTGTTATTGACGATGATTTGAAGAAGTTCTTTCAGGTCGGTTCCGAGCTGCCTCCCCAAGAGAAGGAAGAGCTAATTGATTTCTTCAGAAAAAAAAGTTGATGTGCTTGCGTGGAGTGCTTATGAAGCTCTGGAGGTGGACCCAAACTTCATTTTCCACCATTTGAATGTCAATCCATCTGTTACCCAAAAAAAAAAACCTCCTCGACAGTCATCTAAAGACCATTCTGATGCTGTCAAAAACGAGGTGACGAAACTTAAGTAAGAAGGGGCTATCAAGGAAGTTTTCTACCCTGAGTGGCTGGCCAATACTGTGGTAGTAAAGAAAAAGAATAAGAAATGGCAAGTATGTGTGGATTTCACTGATTTAAACAAGGTTTGCCCAAAAGATCCCTTCCCTATGCCTCGAATAGACCAGCTGGTAGATGCCACTATAGGCCATCCTCGAATGAGCTTCTTAGATGCCTTTCAAGGATACCATCAAATACCACTAGCCCTGGATGATCAGGAGAAGACAACTTTTGTCACTCCCACTAGAAATTACTATTACAAGGTGATGCCATTTAGATTGAAAAATGCGGGATCCACCTATCAAAGGATGATGACTAAGATGTTTGAATCACAGTTGGGCAAGAGTATTGAGATCTATATAGACGACATGGTGGTGAAGAGCAAGGTGGTATCTGAGCATGTGGGAGAGATTTTTGAAATTTTGATGAAGCACAAGCTACACCTTAACACTTCCAAGTGCTCTTTTGGTGTGGGATCAGGCAAGTTTCTGGGCTATATGGTGACTCATCAGGGAATTGAGGTTAATCCCGACTAGATTAAGGTGATAAACAGTCTACAACCTCCTCGAAATCCCAAAGAAGTTCAGAAGCTAACTGGGATGACTGTTGCCTTAAACCGGTTTATCTCTCGATCAGCGGATAGGTACAGACCTTTCTTCCTGTTGATGAATAAATGGAAAGGATTTGAGTGGACTGAGTAGTGTGCTTTGGCCTTCCAACAGCTTAAGGAATATCTCTCTCATCTACCTATCATGTCTAGTCCTGAGATGGATGAAGTTCTATTTGCTTATATTGCTGTGGCCCCTCATGCTGTGAGCTTGGTCTTGATTCGAGTTGATAGCGGCATACAAAGGCCGGTTTATTACGTGAGCAGGTCGCTGCATGAGGCCGAGATCCGTTATCTGCCATTAGAGAAGGCCGTTTTGGTGGTAGTACACGCTACATGTAAACTTCCCCATTATTTCCAAGCACACACAGTTGTTGTCCTAACTCAGCTTCCGCTCAGAGCTCTACTCCGAAGTGGTGATTACACGGGAAGGATTGCCAAATGGGGTATGATCCTAAGGGCTTTCGACATCAAATACATGCCCTGTACCTCCGTTAAGGGCCAAGTCCTCGCGAATTTGGTGGCCAAGTTCGCTGAAGCCTCGTTTGAGAATGGGATAGAAGCGCAGCACTTGGATGGAAAATCGATTGGCTCAATTACCCCACAAGAACCCTTATTCTGGAAGGTGTATATTGATGGAGCAGCAAACCAAAGGGGATCCGAAGTAGGGCTAGTTCTGATCTCACCTGAGAAGCTCACCATTGAGAAATCATTAAGATTGGGCTTCTCGACCACAAACAATAAGGCTGAATATGAAGCTTTGTTGGAGGGAATGTCCATGGTCCAAAGAATAGGGGGCTAAGCAGTAAAGATGTTCTCGAACTCAAGATTGGTTGTTGGCCAAGTGAATGGTGAGTTAGAAGCAAGGGATGAGAGAATGCAAGATTACTTAAGTCAAGTTAGGCACTTGCAATCAAGGTTTGAATCATTCAGCCTGCTGCACGTCCCTAGGAATGGAAACATGCATGCTGATTCCCTAGCCACACTTGCAACTTCCTCGGCGTAGAGCTTACCTCGGGTTATCCTTATAGAAGACTTGTGCAAACCCACGGAGGTAAAGGGAATGGTGGTTCATGTTCACCAAGTCAGAGTAGGGCCTAGTTGGATGGATCCCATAGTACTATTCCTGAGAGAGGACATCTTACCGGAGGATAAATCAGAAGCTAACAAAATACGGAGAAAGGCGCCTCGTTTTTGGCTATCCGAGGACCAAAAATTGTACAAGCGCTCTTTCTCTGGGCCATATCTACTTTGTATTCACCCTGAGGCGTTAGAGCTACTCCTTGAGGAGTTACATGAAGGAATTTGTTGAAGCCACACAGAAGGCAGATCTTTTTCTCACAAAGCCATCACCCAGGGCTACTAATGGCCAAATATGTAGAAAGAAGCGCAAGAATATGTGAAGAAGTGTGATCAATGCCAAAAATTTGTACCAAATATACATCAGCCAAGAGGAGTCCTTAACCCCCTATTCAGCCCTTGGCCATTTGCTCAATGGGGCTTAGATATAGTTGGCCCTTTCCCCAAGGCAACAGGGAACAAGAGGTATCTGCTGGTCGCACTAACTATTTTACTAAGTGGGTTGAAGCTGAGCCCTTGGCAAACATCAGAGATGTAGACGCCAAGAAGTTTGTCTAGAAAAACATTGTCACCCGGTTCGGGGTCCCTCACACCCTCATCTCGGACAATGGCCTTCAGTTTGATAGTAAGTCCTTCAGGAGATATTGTTGTGAATTGGGAATTACAAATAGATATTCTACCCCAGCTTATCCCTAGGGGAATGGACAGGCCAAGGCGGTCAACAAGGTCATCGTTAATGGACTCAAAAAGAGGTTGGATGACGCGAAGGGAAGATGGGTAGAAGAGTTGTCACATGTCCTCTAGACGTATAGAACCACACCTCGCAGATCAACAGGAGAAACCCCATTTTCAATGACTTATGGGGCCGAGGCTGTCATTCCTTTAGAAACTAGCTTCCCAACGTTAAGGACCAGCTCATTCAATCTAAGCAGTAACAACGAGTTGCTGGAAAAGAGCCTAGACTTTATTGAAGAAAGAATAGAAAGTGCAAGGGTTCAATTCGCATACTACCAACACAAACTCAAGCAAGGTTATGATGCCAACGTAAAACTGAGACCATTAGTGCCTGGTGACTTAGTGTTGAGAAAAGTTCTGGGTATTGCGAAGAACCCAACATGGGGAAAGCTAGGGCTCAATTGGGAAGGACCATATCGCATCACCTCGGTGGCTGGTGTAGGAGCATACTTTCTTGAAGACCTAGATGAACATGTAATACTACGCCCGTGGAATGTAAACAACCTGAAAATGTATTATTATTAATGAAAGTCTATTTTATTAATATGTTCATTTATTAAAGGCATTATACTTCCTATTGTTCAATCTTTATAAATGTTAAGCAGAACCTAAGTTATGTCAGGTCTCTCGGACCACATACTTGGATGAAATTAACACTTAATGACATCTTTATAAGTGTTTAAACAGAACCTTAGTCATGCCTGGGTCCTTGGACCAGATGCTTTGGGGAAATTAACACACCATGACATCTTTATAAGTGTTTAAACAGAACTTTAGTCATGCCTGGGTCCTCAGACCAGATGCTTTGGGGAAATTAACACACAATGACATCTTTATAAGTGTTTAAATAGAACTTTAGTCATGCTTGGATCCTCGGACCAGATGCTTTGGGGAAATTAACATACAATGACATCTTTATAAGTGTTTAAACAGAACCTTAGTCATGCCTGGATCCTCGGACCAGATGCTTTGGGGAAATTAACACACCATGGCATCTTTATAAGTGTTTAAACAAAACTTTAGTCATGCCTGGGTCCTCGGACCAGATGCTTTGAGGAAAGGAAATTAACACACTACGACATCTATCTGAGTGTTTAAGCAAATCCGAGATTATAACCAACTCCTCAGACTGTGGCTTTGAGTAAGTTAATGACCTTGATTATTTATACAAGTGTTGGGCAGAATCGAGAATATCTCCCCCTTCCATTTTTTCTTTCAAAGTCTATTACTTATCCTTATTAGATTCAGCCTTCATTGCAGAAAGGTTATTTCACAGTGCAAGTATGAAGTAAATCTCTTTGTTACTGATACATAATTGTTTCTAGTTTTTATTAAAGTTAGAGCAGCAACAGTTCAATACTATTTATGACAGTCATAAACTTCGAAGCACATAAAAGTAAAGGTGCGAGAGATAAAAAGAAAAACATTTTTCATTAAGCAAAAAAGGGAGTACACTGTCTGAGAGCAGAACACCATCACAAAAAGTTATACAAAAAAAAAACTACAAAAGAAAATCCTATATCTGGGATTCTAGGCCTTGGCTTGGGGAGGGTCTTTTTTGGGATCAGTAGCCTCGGAGTGGACATCACCAGCTTTAGACTTAGCCTCTGCATCCTTGGCCTGAGAAACCACATCCCTGATAGTGAGGGCATCCTCGGAGGGCTTGGCCTTCATCAGTGACTGAGCCTCCTTACTCACTCCAGCTCCTTTAGAAGTTTCAGCATCAGAAAGGGGAGCTTGGCTGGTAAATAGCTGCTCGGGAGGAGAGTCCGACTTTGGAATTTCTCAAATATCTTTCGGAAAGAATATATTCTCGGCCCTCCTCAGCTCGGAGTCTGCAGGGACTCCCGCCTTGTCCATCGCTATTCCCCACGACTCGGTGCAGTAATCCCTACATACTACGGCCACCTCTTCTGCCAGCCGGGTCTCCGTGTCCAACACCCCACATTCGTAGGATACCTTCACTACGGCCTCAGCTGCTTCCCTGGCCACCCGAACTGCATCTTTGGCTTTCTGCAACTCCGCCTTGAAATCTAAAACAGATTGTTTTTCGGTGGCTAGGTTTATCTCTGTTATGTGCAGTTTTTAGCGCATGTCCTCGGCCTGCCTTTCAGTGGTCTTTAGACCCGCTTCGGCATTCTTGCAAGCCTGGATAGCTTCCTTAAGCTTCTTAGACAACTCTGCCTATTCTTGTTTAAAGGCTCCAAGAGCTTTCTCAGTTTCAAGACAGGAGTGGGCCTCGGCCTTAACCTCTTCACCGGCGTTCCTAACCCACTCCTTGGCTACATAAATTTGCTGAGTAACCTACACAAAAATGGCAAAGGGGTTATAAAAATAAATACATATATGAATGAACATGTACCTTAGTATTTAGCGAAAAAAGATGTTGGTTGGCTTACCATTGCAAGGTCCTTCTTCAATGACATGAAAAGGTTCGATTGCCTAGTACGCCTGTGACCCTCCATGTCTCGGGGAAGAAGGAGAGGTTGCTTCAAAGCCTCGGTAAGGTAGGTGGCGTGCCCCCTCTGAGACTCCCAAATAGTGGCATCCATCTCCAACCGAGGGGCCTAGGTTCGCGGCCCTCAGCACACTTCGGCCTCGTCCCGGCTCTCCACGGACTTGGTTCTTTTGTCCTGGGGGTCCTTAGCCTTCTTCTGTTGTTTAGCCCCCTTTTTAGGGGCAACCTCACCTTCCTCTAGGTCCTCAACTGGCCTTTTCTTTTTCAGATTTGGGTTGGCGTGCAGTCCGAGGTCAGTAGGGAGCGGGGGAAGAGGAAGGAGATTGGGAGGAACTTGGGTCTTGGGGACTTCTTTCGAAGTTGGTCCCTTGTTCCTGTTCGCCATTAAACCCCTTAAGCCAGTCCTTTACCTCAAGTCCATGCCTTCTTCTTCTTCCTCTAAGCTAGTGGTGACTTAGGCAACAATTATTTTCGGAGGATGAGCTGTAGAAAATCTGTCGGACTCTGTTTCAGAATTCGAGAGCTGCACAGGCCTTTCCTGCGCTCCTCCTTCCTCTTCAAAACGGAATTTGTCTATCTCTTCTTCAAGAGATAAACAGGAGGATGCTATCTCTTCTTCTACTACAGCCGCTTGGGGCGGAACCTGTTGGAGTGGTATTGCGAACGATGGAGGATTCTACCGGATTGGTAGTATGACTAGAGGAAGGTCATGCCGGGCAAGGAAATTCGGTTTTGATACGTCGATCCTGGCCAATCGGGGGTCACCTGCTCTAATGGCGTGTCCGATCTCTTAAAATATCCTCGATATGGGCTCAAACTCCAAAATCAGGTGGACGGCTCGCAGCTATCTGTCCTCGCTTATAAATATTTCCGATCTGAGTAGGTAATTGAGAGTCGCAACATTGGTAAAGCTAAGCTAAGGAGAAACGTGATTCTTATCTACAAACATAGCCGAGAAGCAAAACACAGTTAGAAAATCGAATTCTTTCATCAAAAGACAGCAGAATGGCAGAGAGATAATGATACGGTTAGGGTTAGAGAATCTAAGTCTTTTACTAAGAAACCTAACTCTAAGGTATCCTATCTGGCACTCCCTCTCGGACTGGGCAATGAAGACCATCATGCCACACCCCGAAGCGATGAGGTAATCGTCCTTCATCCCCTTGTTAGATTTGGGGAGGCACGAGATAAGCCTGACGATGGGCGACCTGGACTTGAGGTAAAACCCTCCGTCGGCTTATGAGTGGCATTCGTATAGATGGACCACATCGTGCCAGGTAAGTCCCAATTGGAGATGCTCGTTAAGAGCATCGATACAACCTAGAATCCTAAACATATTAGGTGCACATTGGTGGGGGCATAACCTATGGTTGAGGAGGTAGTCCCGTGTTATTCTACCCATGGGAAGAGTCATCCCTCCCTCTATGAAAGCTATAATGGGGATGATGACCCCCCCTTCCCTTCTGTGTAACACGATTTGTTCTGGGGAACAATATCATAGGCCAACTCCCTGGGGTATATGGTACTTATCTTTAAAGGCTTCTATTTTCGCAGGGGAGTCTACTAGGCTCGTGAATCTACCCATTTGGACATCCTAAGAAAAAGTGACTGGAATTTGTAAGTGAAGAAATAAGAACTGGAAGGCTGAGAAGACTAGTCGAGGAGAAAGAGAAATGTTAAAAAGAATATGAACTTACAGGAACTAAAGCATGTGCTAATCCCTGATACCTTTAGAAAAGTTTTCAAAAGATTTCTTGAGGAACGGGTGTGAAAAGTCTTGGAAAGTTTTGAGAATTTGAGTGTTAGATATCTCTGGAAAGCTTGACAGATTTATGAAATGGGGAAATGATTTCCTCGTACGCTTTATATAAAGGGAGAAAATGAGTAGTAATACTCCCACTCAAAATTCTAGGAAAAACATCAGCCATTGGATTGGCGCCTCACCATTGGATGCGAGGAACATAACGCCGCCTGAAGCAATTAATGACGCCTCGTGGGCTATGAAGCGTCAGTAACAATTATGAAGCGCGTAAAACGGTACTACCACACGTGTGAATCAAGGAATCAGTTGGTCCTGTCTATTAAAAATCAAAACCCCACTTTTTCTCTTCGGAAGAGAGGGAAAAACTGGAGTTTTAAGGGGCTATTGTAGGGGTAATGGCGCAGAATCAGATATTAGGCCTTGGGCTTTGTCTGAGGACGTTAGATGGTCCGAGGAGGAGCAAGTAGTTATAAGAGTTCCAATTTAAAGTCTCATGAGTAAGGAACGAGTGGAAGGCGGTCCGAGGGGTAACTCCTCCTCGGATACGATGAATGCAACTTAAGTATGTACTCCAACAATTAGAGTGACCCTCCAAGAAGTTCCAATGATAGGGACGTGCCTCATGAACATATGAGAAGGAAGGAAACCCAAAAATATTTAAGGAAAAGTTGATACCACCGCATTAAATGCACTACAGCTACTTTTCTAGCCGCATTTATGTGGAGAAGACCTCTGAATAGTGCTGCCTTGGCTACCACAACTCACAGAAAGCGAAAGAGGGTGTCTGATGGGACAAGTACTCAAGTAAGGGCTCAAATGATCAATAAGTGTAGGATGAAGATGGTCCAAAGGGAGTTATATAATGTGAGAGACCCTTCATAAAAGAAGGGGGATAAAAGAGAGAACGAATACTGTAGCCATTAGAGATATACTTGTACTCAATTGTAATTGATTTGTATGACAAAATACATCCTTGGACAGTGAATTCATTCAGCTCTTTTCTCTTTGTTCTTGCATGATCATCTTTTAAATCCATACTAGCCATTGTCAAATTCATTAGGGCCTAGTTCTTCAACTTACTCTCTACAAATTTATTGTACTAGGCTTATTGGGCCAAGATCCCATACATTTTGGGCTTGGGCTGCAAACCGTGCCCATACAATTGGCGCTGTCTATGGGAAGAACTTGTGTGATAGTGAAAACAATGGTCAATTATGGTAGGTTCAAGTCCACACTAGGCAGAATACATGTTAGTGGTTTGTATGTACTCTAAGTGTTTGATAAAATGCCTCTATGGTATTTTTCGACTCTTTTGGACTCCGATGAGTACCAATTTTTGGGGATCATCATAATTATTCATGTTTATCATGTTTTGATCATTGGTTGTGTGGTCTACACACTTTGCCCCATGAGTGCCTTACTCATGCATTGGTCATGCATCTCACATGCATTCTAGATGCACCTTTGATGCACACACTCTAACACTTGACATGTTTTGCATTCTCATGCTAGTTAAGTCTTTTTAGACCTTTTAGCACATATAACATGTTCTTGTGTCTATGTCATGCCTAGGTCTATATCATGTTCCATTATCCTTAGTATGTCATGTTTACTTTATGTTTTGTAGCATTTTTTTTATATGTTTTCGTCTTTCGTTTGAGCTTCATTTTCTCATTCATCTTGCACCCCTCATGCATCTTATCCTTGTTCATATCTTCTTTTCTTTCTCTCATTCCTCTTGATTCATTTTTCTATTCGTGACAAAAAGGGGGAGAGTATACCGAAGTGTTTCGTCATTTCTACATGACTCATGTGCACATTCTTAGGGGGAAAAATTCTATCTTGTGCACATTCAGAAGGGGAGAAAGCAATCGGGGAGATGCATATACCAAGGGGAAGAAGACATATTTTTAATGAGAAAACCTTGTTTTGCTTTGTTTTACTTTATGCTTGTTTTCTCGCTGCTATATGGTGCTTTGAGTTACATTTAGTATCTATGCTTTGTTGCTCTCATCGCATCATGTTTATGTGTTGGACATGCATACATCCTTATGCCATTGTGCTTTGTTGATAGCATGTTCGGATGATCATTTGCTTTGTTATATGATCATTGTGGTCATTTCCATATGACCGTCATGTGTTTGATTAAGTTGCTCATATGTTTCACATCATGTTTACTTGATCACTTCTTTACTTGTTACATTATACTTGTCCTTTTATTACTTGCTTTACCTTGAGGGTCTAATGCATTTTGTGCAAGTGTTTCAAGTTACAGATATTGTGTTCCAAGTTCATCACGGGTTTTAGATTTAGGTGTGAGTGAGTTTTGTCATTGTTCCCAAACTCACGTTTAAGTCTAGAGTCTGTTATAGGGTGTTTTGTCATGGAATAGCCAAAGGGGAGATTGTAAAGTTATGATTTACAACTATGTTTTATGTTGACTTTATTCCATGATAAAAAGTGTTGTAATTGCATTAATTTTGTTCCTTGTATTTTGTGGATTTTTATTGTATTGGGTTTAGTATTAAGATGGTGAAGAATCGAACATGAATTGAAGAATCAGTGCAGTTTCGTGCCTAGCTCACAAGAAGTTTGCGAGAAGAGTAACCCGCAAAAAGGCCACGTGAGAAGCACATGTTGGAAGCTGAAGAGTCATGCCAGGCTATCAATTTCGTGAGTGTCTTGCGAGAAAGGCCAACCCGTGAGGTACCCGCAAAACTCTCTGCCTGGAGGATTTTAAGTGTGACTTTCTTACCCTTCACCCATACTATATATACCTTCATTACCCACAAAAGTATAAAAGGTGCTATTCAGAGAGAAAAACCCTAGATAGTTTTCTACAAGACAACAGACCCATCTTTTAAAGAGAGAGCTACTCATCCTTAGTGAGAAATCATTGTAGCCTCTTTTCTTTCCCTCTCCCTCTCCTATTGTCATACCTTGAGAGAAGATTTGTACCCAAACACAACCCACACCAGATCAGAGTGTAGAGAGTGTTTTGGAGCTTGGGAAGCTTTGGGGATTTGACAAAAGAAGGCTGTAAGGCTTGGCGAATGCAATCGGGCATATTGCAAGATTTGGAAAGCTAGAGAAGACATTACTCTGAGAAGTCCGTTGGTAGCAGGAGTTTGGAGGGCACAAGTACATTGGGTAGACTAGGTTTGGAGGGTCTTTTGTTATTCGTGTACTCTAACTTTATTCTCTAGTGGATCGATTTCGACTTGGAGAGTCGCGGAGAGGTTTTTCGCCGAGTTCTTCGGTTTCCTCTTCGATAACACGTCTTAGTGTTATCTTGTGTTTGCATCTCTCTTCACTTACTCTTGTGCTTTACTTTTATTGTTTGTGTTCATATTTATGCATTAGAGTAATATTAGTTCATTGTGCACATTTACTCTTGTTCCGCACTTTGATTAAGTAAGAGTAAAAGCAATCTAGCCGTAATTCAAAAATTGGGGTCTAAACAAGCTCGTGTGTTTTTAGCACAAATCTAAGCCCTCTCATACATGTTATTCACTAGTATATATATAAAGAAGTGGTCTCCAGTTCTTTGCTAGACTATTTTACTCCCTACCCATTCCTTAACTGTAAGATATCCCGAAAACCCTATGAGCCAATAATTGTTATTTATATTAAAATTTTAATTTAGAGTGCAAATATTTTTACTACATATATGCATTCTTGTCCTAATTGTTGACATATTTTATTTGATAAAATAAATGCTACAGGTACTGTAAATTTTACTACTTAAATCTTACAAACTGATATGACAATGGGTCTATTTGGAATAACTATTTTAAAAAGTTTATTTTATTTAAAAATAATTATTTTAGAATGTGCATTTTGAAAACACAATTTTTATGATCAATATTTCCAATATTGTATCTTATCAGCCTTGTTTTATATTCAAAAACCACAATTTGAGTACGAAAAAAAAGTGTTAATTTGATAAAAATGAGCATTAAGAGTTTTAGAACAGCCTATCCAAACGGGCTCTTTATAGGATTTAATTTGTGGGTTTCAGTTAACTTAACTGGTAAAGTCTCTGATGGTAAAATAACAAATCTGGGGATCAATCCCCGTCTACACCAAAAACCGATTAGTGTCTTGGTCTGATGATAAAAAGTGTAAAGTTGTGATTTACAACTATAGTTTATGTTGGCTTTATTCCATGACAAAAAGTGTTGTAAGTGCATTAAATTATTTCCTTGTATTTTGTGAGATTTTATTGTATTAGGTTTAGTATTAAGTTGGTGAAGAATTGAGCACAAAATGAAGAATCAGTGTAGTTTTGCGATTGGCTCGCGAGTAGGTCGCGAGAAGGGTTCCTGCGAAAAGGGCACGTGAGAAGCACATGCTGGAAGCTGAAGAGTCATGCTAGCCTAGAGGATTTCGCGAGTGTCTCGCAGGTAAGGCCTTCCCGCAAAATGCTCGTGAAACGTTCTGCCTGGAGCATTTTAAGAGTGATTTTCTTACCCTTCACCCATACTATATACACCCTCATTACCCACAAAAGTATGAGAGACCATTCAGAGAGAAAAACCTTAGCTAGGTTTCTACAACACACACCCATCTTTAGAGAGAGAGCTACTCATCCTTAGTGAGAAATCATTGTAGCCTCTTTTCCTTCCCTCTCCCATTGACATACCTTGAGAGGAGATTTGTACCCAAACACAACCCACACCTTTTCAGAGTGTAGAGAGTGTTTTGGAGCTTGAGAAGCTTTAGGGAATTGCCAAAAGAAGCCGGTGAGGCTTGGCAGATGCAATCGGGTGTATTGCAGGATCCAGAAAGCTAGAGAAGACATGACTCCGAGAAATCTATTGGTAGCAGGAGCTTGGAGGGCTCAAGTACATGGGGTAGACTAGGCTTGGAGAGTCTTTTGTTATTCGTGTACTCCAACTTTATTCTCTAGTGGATCGATTTTGACTTGGAGGGTCGCGGAGAGGTTTTTCGCCGAGTTCTTCGGTTTCCTCTTCGATAACACATCTTGGTGTTATCTTGTGTTTGCATCTCTCTTCCCTTACTCTTGTGCTTTACATTTATTTCTGTTTATTGTTCATGATTGTGCACTTGAGTTGTATCGGTTGATTGCGCTTCATTTACTCTTGTTTCGCACTTAGATAAGTTAGAGTAAAAGCAATTAAGCCGTAATATATTTTTTTAGGGGTCTAACAGGCTCTTGTTTTTTCACACAAATCTGAGCTTTCAATTGGTATCAAAGCGGGTACACTTGTTTTGGTTTCAATACCTAAGTGTGATCCTTGAACCCTTGTGTATTGCCATGGATAGTGCTTTGTATGCTTCTGTTGACGTTGTGGATGTTGTTGAGTGTAACATGCCATGTGTTTGTGAAAATGCCTCTATGAGTGTTAATCCTCATAATTGTGATGACATGTTACATGAATCTATAGGTGTTGTTAATATTCCAAATGTCAAACTCTTGAAGAAAAAGTATAAGAAGTTTCATGTGAATTTGAGCAAGTTCACTAGTGAAAAAGATTTGATTGCTAAGCTCAATGAATCCAATAAATTGGTTAAAAAGTATAAGAAACTTGTTGAAAATTCTTGTGAAAAGTTGAAATTGTTTGAATGTTTGAATATGGACTTGGATGCTAAACTTGTTTTGTCTAACAAACTTGTTAATGATCTTAAATGTGAAAATGAATCTCTTAAGATGCATGCCAAATGTTTGATTGCTGAACCGATTGTAAAAAAGGATGAAAATATTTGTTGCAATCATGTTGTGGTACCCGATTTTATGCCTATTGTGTGTTCTACCTCTAAAGGCAAGTCGGCGTACATTCCTCCACACAAAAGAAATCAAAAAGTGGAGAAAGGCTCTTAAGTCAAAGCCTCCGTTTAGGTCACAACTTAAGGTTTTGGATGGATCCAAGTTTGTTCCAACTTGCCACCATTGTGGTGTGATTGGTCATATAAGACCTTAATGTCCAAAGTTGAAGAGAGAACAAAACCATGTTGTTAGATCCATTTCCAAAAAGCCTTATGGACTTAAACACATTGTTTGTCACCATTGTGGTGCCTTTGGTCATCTTCGACCTCATTACTCTAAGTTTCAAGTTGTTAAAAGAATCAAAAGAAAAGAGAAACTTGAGCTTCTTGGAAGTTGTGCTATGAAAGCAAAACCAGATTTGGGGGAAAATGGTAAGTTGTTGAAGAAAGTTTTTGATGTTCTTACCTCCTTGTCTATGTGCATCTCCGGTTCTCATTCTTCTAACCCTCATCCCACTTCTCATGAGACAATCATTCCAAAAAATCATTCCGTTTGGATGAGAAAGAGTTCCTATGGTTGAGCTTATTCTCTCTTGGTCCTTGATCTAATTCTTTCGATCTTTGTAGGACTCTTCATGCATTAGATGCTTCATACTCATGCATTTGTGCATCATGCATCTCTTTATATGCATTGTTTTGTTTTTGTTTTTTATCTTACTTTTATGTCTTTGTTTTGTGTGTGTAAAAATTCAAAACCACATAAAAAGTGAAAAATTCAAAAGTTTTATTGTATATGTTTGAGCACATATCACATGTGAGTTTGGCCTAATACCTCCGTACTAATGGCGTAGTGCATTTACGAGCTTAGCTTGTTATGTATGCACATTTTCTAAGTGTGAGCGACATCTAGAAATCTATGTTTTGATTGTTGTAAATAGATCTTTAAGCTTGTTATGAATGATTGGTCAATAGTCTTGCTTGATCTTGATACATGAGTAGACTTGTGCCTATATATCTCCTCACACATTTTTTTTTTTTCAAGAGCTCTATAAATGTCAATCTTGAAAAGAGATATTGAGCTGAAAAAGACGTCACACATACTAGTATTTGACTAGGAAAAAGGAAAAGCGACTTGTATTAAAATGTATGGTGCCAAAGCCAAAGGCTCATGTTTGTCAAAGTTATATCAAAATGTTAATGGCATTGCTTCTCAAAATCTGAGTTGTATTTGATCAAAAGTGTGAAAAATGGAAGTCAAATGAAAAGCTTTCAATCTATTGTAATCACATTGGTGAGGGGTCATATATGTTCATTTCTACAAGTGAGATAGGTCACTTGACTTCGTACTAGTTGTGTATGACTTGATTGAATTGATCATTGAAGTTTCATACTAGACTATGGATTAGTTCATACTTGATCCACACACACAACACACAAGTTTAATGTTCAATGAATGCCTATTTCATTTGTGTGTTTGTACATGTTCAAATGTGATGTGTGTGTGCTCAACCATATGTGGATCAAAATAAAAAAGATTTGTGTTCTTTTTATTTGTTTTTGGAATTGATTTGTATCACCCATGTTTTTCACAATTTTTCAAGTTGATTTTGTGTGAAAAACATGTTTTTTGAGTGTTTTCGCGAGTCATTTCACGAGTTAGCTCAGTCGCGAGTTTGGACAGAGTGTTTCGCAAGTACTTTGCAAGAAGGGCTTACCTGCAAAAATTCCCAGCTTTAAAACTTCTCCCATCTTCTTCCAAACCCCTATTTTTATGTTTCTACATCAAAACCCAACTAAATTCAACTGTTTTTCATTCCATTAACATCTCTAAGGTAATCTTTAACTCTATTCATTGATTTTGATCTTTAGATTATGTTTTTGGGGGTTTTATGTTCATTGTTGGAAATTTCTCAAATGGGGGTTGGAAAACTTAATTTTTGTCAATCTTTTTTATTGGGTTTTGTTTTAAATGATGATTTGCTTTGGATGTTAACCCCTTGTGGTGAAAAAAACATGTATTTAGGCAAGATTTTCATATATTCATGCATTGTTTAACATACATATGTAGTGTGTGTACTCTAAGTGTTTGATAAAATACTCAAATGGCATTTTCTTGTTGTTTTGGACTCCGATGAGTACCAATTTTTGGGGATTACCATGATTATGCATGTTTATCATGTATTGATCATTGGTTGTGTGTTTTACACACTTTATCCCGTGAGTGCTTGCTCATGCATTGGTCATGCATTTCACATACACACTAGATGCACACTAGATGCACTTTTGCTGCACACACTCTAACACTTGACATGTTTGCATTCACTCGTGCTAATTATGTCTTTTTAGACCTTTTAGCACATATAACATGTTCTTGTGTGTATGTCATGCCTTGGTTTATGCTTTGTTCCATCATCCTTAGCATGTCATGTTTACTTTATACTTTGTAGCAATTTTTTAGATGTTTTTGTCATTCGTTTAAGCTTCATTTTCTCATTCATCTTGCACCCCTCATGCATCATTTTTTACCCTTGTTCATATTTTCTTTTCTTTCCCTCATTCCTCTTGATTCATTTGTCTATTCGTGACAAAAAAGGGGGAGAGTATACCAGAGTGTATTGTCATTTCTATATGACTCATGTGCACATTCTTAGGGGGAAAAATTCTACCTCATGCATATTCGTAGGGGGAGAAAGTCACAGGGGAGATGCATATACTAAGGGGGAAAAGACATCTTTTCTTAGAAAACCTTGTTTTGTTTTGTTTTACCTTATGCTTGTTTTCTCGTTGTTTTATGGTGCTTTGAGTTATGTTTAGTATCTATGCTTTGTTGCTCTCATCGCATCGTGCTTATGTGTTAGACATGCATACATCCTTATGTTATTGTGCTTTATTGGTTGTATGTTTGAATGGTCATTTGCTTTGCTATATGATCATTGTAGTCATTTCCATATGACTGTTTTGTGTTTGATCTAGTTGTTCATATGTTTCACAACATGTTTACTTGATCACTTTTTACTTGTTACATTATACTTGTCCTTTTTATCACTTGATTTACCTTGAGGGTCTAATGCTTTCTGTGCAAGTGTTTCAGGTTATAGGTATTTTGTTCCAAGTTCATCACAGGTTTTAGATTTAGGTATGAGTGAGTTTTGTCATTGTTCTCAAATTCACGTTTAAGTCTAGAGTCTGTTATAAGGTGTTTTGTCACGGAATAGCCAAAGGGGGAGATTTTAAAGTTGTGATTTACAAATATGTTTGTAAATATATGAATAGCACTATAGCAGTAACCTTGAAACGGGAAAAAAAAATCATTGGTATCATTCAAGAATGATTTTATTAGATGTTTCTAGAAAAATTAATGTGATGAGATTAAAAAAATTGCATAATGTTAAATAAAATTTTAATTATAATGGTCTTGGCTATAATAAAGCTCGGTAATGAACGCGAGATTTGCCAACATCTATTGCATGCACAAAGAGAGATGGTTTGGATTTTAGGGTTAAAAAAAGGGTAAATTGCAAATTACACATCTGAAGTTTGGAGTTGACTGGATTTTATACCCCAAAGTTTCAGAAACTTGGTTTTACACCCTAAAGTTTGGTTCCATTAGCAATTCACTCACATGATTAGTTTTTGCTGTTAATTGACACATCATCATGCTGATGTGTTTTATTTTTGTTGAATTAGCCCCAAAACTACGTCGTTTAAGTGATGTAAAAAGAAAGTGTGAAAATGTAAATTATATACTTTAAGTTTGACTAAAATTTATTTAAGGCTTCTAACTTTACTTTTGTTAATTGAATCATCTAAGTATCAAGTTTTTTTAGTTAAGGTCTCCCAGCCAACTTCCATTAAATGTTGTATTTAAGTGTTCATCAATTTCTCATTTTTTAAGAACTTTTTTAATTAAAAATATAATTAATTGTTAAAATATTCTATTTTTTTTATTTAAAAATCATTAAATTAATGAAGATCACTAAGAAATTTTCTTAGCAGCCAAACAAAAAGAAAAAGAAAAAAGAAAAGAAAGGAACAGTCTAAACAATCCAAAGCATGTCCAAAATCCATTCATTCGCAATCCATTCAAACTGTTAAAGTTATTTTTTTTCTTTACTTTATTTTCTCAATTTTTTTTTCATCTTTCTTGTATTTTCTCAGTAACCAAATGGAAATTTCAATTGCTAAATTCAACTATAGATCCATGAATTACACATCAACACAAATCTGATATTTTCAAAGCTAGACGTTATATTCTCGGCTGAAAGTTTACTTGGTGTATAAAACACTAGAGAATGTTTAGACCCCCAATTTCAAAATAACCAACACAAGCTTATACTCAAACAATATATGTGCGGAATGATAAGTACAAGCAATACCCAAATAAACAAACCACTCTAAACCATAATTAATCACAACACAACAACAATTAAAAGGCAAGAGTAAGGGTTAGAAAGATGCAAACACAAAGATAACACCGACACGTGTTATCGAAGAGGAAACCGAAGAACTCAGCGAAAAACCTCTCTGTTGGCCTCTAAGCGGTAAAATGATCTACTAAAGAATAAAGTTAGGATACACGAATAGCAATAGACCCTCCAAGCCTAATCTACCCAATGCACCTAAGCCCTCCAAGCTTCTTGCTCCAACAAGGTTAAGCCTAACTGTGTCTTCTTTAGTTTTCCAGATCCCGCAATAGGCCCATTGCATCAACCAAATAAATTGGTCATCTCTGAACTACTTCCCAAGCACCAAATTACCTCCTCACTGATTGGGTATGGTGAGATAAAAATTTGGCTAATGAACCTTTTAAGGGTATGTCAATGGAAATGGTGAGAGTAGAGGAATTTGGAGAATCAAATGTCTAAAATTGTGGATGAGTCAATCTTTCTCTCTCTAGGGTTTCTCTCTCAAAATTCTCTCTAGAAGCTCTTTACATTTCGTGGGTATAAGTGTATTTATAGTAGGGTACGTGAGGAATGTGAAAAGAAATTTTTCCTGCAAAACAGGGTGTTCTAGCGACTCACTCGCTACTAGGATGAGTTGCGAGATAACTGCTAGGCCAAATTGTCCTTTTTTGTCCTGTAGTGCTCCAGTTGTCGTGACCCTTCAGCTTCTTGCATGCTTCACACGTATGGCATTTTGGCGAGTCGCCAGTCGCGAGTCACTCGCGAGATCCAGTTGCGAGAACCTCTCTGAATGCTCACACACTTGAATTCTTCACACTCTCTCACACACAACCCTTACATGATTCCCACCTAAATACAGGGTATCTAATTACTGAAATACAAGCAAATTTGGCACGGAATAAAGCCAACACATGGTTGAATAAATTCAACCTTACAATCTCCACCTTTGGCTATTCCGTGACAAAACCCTAAAACAGACTCTAGACTTAAAATGTGAGTTGGGAACAATTGTCAAAACTCACTCACACCTAACTCTAGATTCTGTGAAGCTCTTGAACCATACGGACAAGTTTTCCTAAAAACAATAACACAAGTAGTTCATTGTAAGCAGAAATCTTGAAATGCATATGGAGCAAGCACAATGCGATCAAGCAATAATGAATATAACAATAAAGCATGACTTGACCAAACAAGAACAATCACTATAAATAGTGACTGTAAGGTTGAATTTATTCAATCATTAGTTGGCTTTATTCTGTGCCAAATTTTCTTGTAATTCAGCATTTAGAAACCCTGTATTTAGATGGGAAACATGTAAGGGTAGTGTGTGAGAGAGTGTGAAGAAAAGCTCAAGAGTATGCACTCAAGAAGAGCCTCGCGACTGGATCTCGCGATTGGCGAGTCACCAAAGGAGGCACACGTGTGAAGCATGCAGGGGAGCTGAAGGGTCACGCCAACTGTTGCACTACAGGACAAAAGCTCCAGTCTGGCAAGGCAGTTAGCTCGCAACTCAAACACGCGACTCGTTCCAGTTGCAAGCCCGAGTCGCCAGAACACTCTGTTTGTTACAAACCTGACCTTTCGCATTCTAAACACACACCAATATAAATACCCTTATACCCACAAAATGTAGAGAGCTTTCAGAGAGAATTTTGAGAGAGAAACACGAGAGAAAAACAAGATTGACTCATCCACAATCTTTATCCTTTGATTCTTTAAATTCCTCTACTCTCACCCTCTCCATTGATGCATCCTTGAGAGGTACATTAGCCAAATCTTTATCTCACCATACCCATATCTGTGAGGAGGTTATTTGGTGCTTGGGAAGCAGTTCAGAAGGGACCAATTCATTTTGGTTGATGCAATGGGCTATTGCGGGATCCGGTAAGCTAGAGAAGACAAGGTTTGACGTAACTCTGTTGGAGCAAGAAGCTTGGAGGGCTTAGGTGCACTGGGTAGATTAGGCTTGGAAGGTCTTCTACTATTCATGTATCCTAACTATATTCTCTAGTGGATTATTGACCGCTTGGAAGGCGATGGAGAGGTTTTACGCCGAGGACTTCGGTTTCCTCTTCGATAACACATCGCTGTGTTGTCTTTGTATTTGCATCTCTCTTCCCTTAATCTTTGCCTTTTAATTACTATTGTGGTTGTGATTAATTTCAGTTTAGATTGTTTTACCAATTCTATTTTAGCTTATATTCATATTCTGCACATACATTGTTTGATTATAAGCTTGTGTTGGTAATTTGTAATTTAGAGGTCTAAACGTTCATAGGTATTTTACACACTATTTGAACTTTCAGTGATCATAATGATCATTCACACAATGAATGAACATCCGGACATGCAAGCTAATAAGCTCAATGCAAAGTATTATTTGCATGTCCAACACTTAACCGATGCAAGAACACTAAAGTTATTGCATCAAGGATACAAGATCCAACAAGGGCACAAGAGTGTACTAAAGATAATGCAAACATAATCTAAAAGTACTAATAAGCTACAAAGCAAAGGTACATAATTAAGCATAGTTAAGTACACAATGTAGGCCATGATATATGAACATAGACTATGTAAGGTTAAATTTAATCAACCATTCTATTGGCTTTATTCCATGCCAAATTTGCTTGTAATTCAGCATTTAGAAACCCTGTATTTAGGTGGGAATCATGTAAGGGTAGTGTGTGAGAGAGTGTGAAGAAATGCTCAAGACTGTGCAGTGAAGCAAAGACTCGCGACTGGATCTCGCGGGTGGCTCGTGGCTTGCAAGCTGCCAGAAGATGCACACGAGTGAAGCATGCAGAGAAGCTGAACTGTCATGCCAGCTATAGCACTACAGGACAAAAAGTCCAGACTGGCCATTTAGTTAGCTCGCGGCTTGAACTCGCGACTCAGTCAAGTCACGAGGCCAAGTCGCCAGCCAGCTCTGTTTTGAAAAACTGACTCTTCACATTCCATTCTTACACCAGTATAAATACTCCTTATACCAACGAAATGTAGAGAGCTTCTAGAGAGAATTTTGAGAGAAAAACCCTAGAGAAAAACAAGATTGACTCATCCATAATCTTCATCTTTGTTTCTCCAAATTTCTCTACTCTCACCCTCTCCATTGTTACATCCTTAAGAGGTGCATTAGCCAAAACCTTTTTCTCACCATACCCATATCTATGATAAGGCTATTTAGTGCTTGGGAAGCAGTTAGGAAGAGACCAATTGATATTGGTTGATGCTATGGGCTATAGTGGAATCCGGTAAGCTAAAGAAGACAAAGGTTCGGCGTAACCTTGTTGGAGCAAGAAGCTTAGAGGGTTTAGGTACACTGGGTAGATTAGGCTTAGAGGATCTTCTGCTGTTCATGTATCCCAACTTCATTCTTTAGTGGATTATTGACCGCTTAGAGGGCGGCGAAAAGGTTTTACACCGAGGACTTCGATTTTCTCTTCGATAACATATCGTTGTGTTGTCTTTGTGTTTGCATCTCTCTTCCCTTAATCTTTGCCATTTAATTTCTGTTGTGGTTGTGATTTTATTTGGTTTAGAATGTTTTATCAATTCTGTTTTAAGCTTATGTTCATATTTCGCACATACATTGTTTGATAATAAGCTTGAATCGATAATTTGTAATTTGGGGGTCTAAACGTTCATAGGTGTTTATACACTATTTGAACATTCAGACTATAAATAGCATAAAAAAGAAAATATAAAGGCTTTTCTTACTCTTCATTGTATTTCTCCATTGCTCCCCCTTTAATCTAGCTCTTCCTCCCCTTATCATTACACTCCCCCTATCATGAATCATCTCTCCCTTTTTGTCAAGGAATAGCTAATCCTCATCTTTCTTTAGTTTCCTTTGAATTTGGTCCAATTGAGTTTGGAGAGATGTGAACTTTGTGTCCAACTAGGTGTGTTGGGAGTGCATGATAGATGCGAGGCCAGACAACTTGATGCTAATGTCTTGTACGAATGCCATAATGTTATCTAACTTCTCATCATAGGGATGTAAGCTAGAGCTTGACCCACCATGAGGAGCATGACTCTTTTGCTTGACGCCCTTTCGGCTGTGACCTATGATAGCATTGAGAGTGTGAATGTTGATTGGGCTTTGCATAGGATGAGGGTACTCAACTTCCAATGGGTGATCGCCTTTGAGCTTCAAAATTTTTGAAATGAGGTAACAAAAAGGGAGGTAGTTCCTTGAGGCTGTTCTCTCAGCATTTTTGCTTAAAATGTGGAAGATGTGTGAGCAAATATCAATTTCTTCATCAGTGATCAAGTCATGAAGAAACAAAGCCCGACCAAGATTCATGTACCCAGTGCTTGAGATAGGATATAGATTGTGAAATATGATTGTTGTGAGCAACCTCAATTTGGGAGCTAGTGATGATACACTTACTGATTTCCCATTAGGAGAGAACTCCAAGTTTTCTCCGAAAGCATCTCGAAGCATGTCAACATTTGGATCCAAATCATCATACACCGGTGATTTGAGAAATACCTGTTGATTGATTTTCAGAATGATAGCAAGATAGGAAGGTGCGACCGTGAAGTCATTTCCCTTTACCCAACATCTCAGCTCATCCCCATCAAATATGGCATTTGCAAAAAATTCTTTCACAAGCTCTTCGTACGGCTTTTCAAAGTTGGATTGAAGATAGTTCCAATCCTTAGTGGCAAACCATTTTGGAATGTTCGTATCGAGAAGAGAAGCTTGCTCAACCACCCTTTCAACCAACATGGGGGCATCCTTGAAGTAGTTCACATAAGCTTGATATGCGGCATATGATCTGAACTTATTGGCATCATAAATTCCTGTTGATGATCAAGTCTTCTTCGACTTAGGGGAGAAGCTGTCGAGATCAATCACCAGTTCTTTTCCCTTGCTACTATCTCCTTTCACAGCTGATTTCTTGAAGGGGGACATCTTCAAGCAATATCATGTAATATCAAAGAGCAAGGTGAAACACAAATGGCAACAAACTTGATTAGCAACAAGTTAGTACCAACACAATGAACTTTGAATTAAAACCCTAAACCTAAATTTAAAGTGTAATTCAAAAAGCAAATGACATGTGAAGACATAAAACATCAAAACATGATAGAATCATGGCATTAAGCACTCAACATGTCAAAGTGTGTGTGTGTGCATCATATGCAAAAGTGTGCTTCTAGGGCAAAGTGTAAAAACACATAATCATTTGATGTTTCAAAATCAAAGAAACATGATTATCCCTACAATCTTTGTATTCAATGGAATCCAAAGAGACACACAAAAACATCTAAGAGACATTTTATCATGAACATGGTATGCACAACTCAACACAAAACATTGAACAATGCATAAAAATGAAGAACAAACATGTAAAACATGTAGAATAAGTATTATACCAACAAAACTCATATATCAAACTCATCAAAACATCAACAAAACCATATTCAACAACCATATTTCCATATCTCAACATGTATACAAAATCCAAGCAAACTAGGGCTAGAAACTTGAAATACATTGAAAATAAGAGAAAACCCATACCTTTTCTTGAAGATTGATGAAGGATTGATGAAGAAAATGGAGGTTTTGTGAGTGATAATGGAGGTTTTGGGAGAGGGAGAGGTGGACAAGTCAATGTGTGTGCACGTAATGCGAGGAAAAACTAAAAAGTTTTAAAAAACCGTCTGAGATTTAACCCTATTTGTGCAAAACACAAGATTTTCGCGACTCAACTGAGTCACGAGCAAGTCGCGAAAACAAGTCGCCAAAATCCCTTGAACAAAATTTTGAAAAATTTTGTCTAAGTCTTTTTTGTGACTGGAAGGTCCACCCATGAGTGAGTCGCAAAACCTTCTGTGTAAATACTCAAAAATATTTTTGTATTTGATCAACATATGATTGAGTATGTACAACACATTTAATCAAGTACAATTACACAAATGAATAAGGCATTCATTGAACATAGACATGTGTGATGTGTGTGGGTACCAAATGTGAGATAGTCCTTAGTCTAATGTGAAATTTCAATGATCAATTCAACCAAGACATACACAATTAGCACTAAGTAGAGTGACCAATCTCAATTATAGAAATATGCATATATGATCTCCCACAAAACTTGATTACATAACATTGAAGCATTTCTTTTGGCTTCTTACATAACATTTGATCATTTAAGAACAAAACATCTCATTTTGAGATCGATGCCTGAAATTTTTGATATTTCAATTTTGAGACTAAGCCTTTGGCTTTCCCTTTTTCCTAGTCAAATACTAGTATGTGCGATGACTTTTGCAGCTCATTTTCTCTTTTCGAGATATGACATTTGTTGAGCTATAAGCAAAAACATAAAGGAGTGGGAAGATATATAAGCACAAGTCTATGCATGTCTCAAGATCAATAAAACTATTGGCTAATCATTCATGACAAGTTTGAATATCTATTTACAATAATCTCATAGATGTCAAGATTTTTCTCACAATGATACAAGTGTATAGAGAACAAGCTAAGCTCGTAAATGCACAAAGCCATTTGTATAGAGGTACAAGGCCAAACATGCGTGTGACAAAACACAATAATGCCGATCAAACTTTTTGGATTTTCTACTTTTTATGTGTTTTAGGATTTTTGACACAAAACATGTAAAGATTGATAAAAAAGAACAAACATTCAAAGCCAAAAAAAAAAAACAAAAAACAAAAAACAAAAAAAAAAAAAAACCGGTAAAAACATGCTAAACATGTTACCATCAAAGTAGTGTGTGCTTTACTCAAGTGAGACCAAATCAAGATAGATAAGTAAAACACACAACACACATGAGATTCAAGGAATTGTACCGACACTGATGGTCTTACGAAGCGATTCAAACCGTGAACCATCTAGAGGTTTGGTGAAGATGTCTGCCTTTTGGTTGTCCGTGTGGATGAACTCAAGACATACGATTTTATCTTCCACCAAATCCCGGATGAAGTGATAACGAATCTCTATGTGTTTGGACTTTGAATGCTGAACAGGTTTCTTGGAAAGATTTGTGGCACTAGTGTTGTCACAAAACACACTCATCGTTTCTTAAGGAATCCCATAGTCATGAAGTAGTTTCTTCATCCAAAGAAGTTGAGTACAACAACTTCCAGTAGCTATATACTCGGCTTCAGCTGTAGAAAGGGATACCGAGTTCTGTTTCTTACTTATCCATGATACAAGATTGTTTCCAAGATAGAAACATCCACCTGAAGTGCTCTTTCGATCATCTACACTTCTAGCACAATTTGCATCCGAGTAACCGGCAAGATAATCATTGGAGTCTTTTGAGTACCATAGACCATACTCGGGAGTTCCATTAATATAGCGTATGATTCTCTTTATAGCTGTCAAGTGAGACTCCTTCAGATTTGCTTGATAGCGAGCACAAACTCCCACACTAAATGCAATGTCTGGCCTGCTTGCCATGAGATATAGGAGGCTTCCAATGATGCTGCTATACAAAGTTGGACTCACTTCTACCCCGGAGGGATCAAGATTAAGCTTGGTAGATGAACTCATAGGTGTGGAGGCATGTTTTTTGGAATCTAGTCCAAACTTCTTGACAAGATTTCTAGCATATTTTTCTTGTAAAATGAATATACCATCCTTCCTTTCTTTAATTTAAAGGCCCAAGAAAAATGTAAGCTCCCCCACCATACTCATCTCAAATTCTTTCTTCATCTCTTTCGAAAACTCTACAGCATGAGCATCTATGGTAGCTCCAAATACCATGTCATCAACATATACTTGAGCTACAAGAAGGTAGTTCTCATCATTCTTGACGAATAGTGTCTGGTTGGCATATCCTCTTTTGAATCCTCTATCCAAGAGGTAATGTGTAAACCAATCATACCATGCTCTAGGAGCTTGTTTCAAACCAAAGAGTGCCTTCTTCAATCTTAAAACATGGTCCGGGAAATGAGGATCTTGGAAACCTTTGGCTTGTTCGACAAAGACCTCTTCATTAAGGTATCCATTGAGAAAGGCACATTTCACATCCATTTGGTAGAGTTTGAAGTCCATAGTACATGCAATTGATAAAAGGATGCAAATAGACTCAAGTCTAGCTACGGGAGCAAAGGATTCATCAAAGTCTACTCTTTCTACTTGAGTGTAACCTTGAGCCACCAACCTAGACTTATTCCTTATTATCTCGCCATCCTCATCGGTCTTGTTTTTGAAAATCCATTTGGTGCCAATGACATGAGCGTCTTTAGGCCTTGGACCAAGTTCCCATACATCATTCTTCATGAATTGATTAAGCTCTTCATGCATTGAATCCACCCAATTCTCATTTTGAAAGGTTTCTTCTACCTTTTGGGCTCAAATTAAGCAAGGTAGCAATGCTACATTACATGGTTTACAATAAGTGTACTTCCCTTCTTAAGACGAAGACCTTCATCTAGAGACACAATAATGTTAATTTTCGGATGGTTTTTAGCCACTCTTGATGATGGCTTTTTTGAGGTGGACACTTTATCATTCTGGGAGATAGGAGGATGAACTTCTGGAGGGGTGAGAGGACTTGAGGATTTAGACATTGATCTTGTCTCCATTCTAGAATTAATAGTAGTAGATTCTTTTTCTGGTGAAAGTCCTTCCACTTCAACATCTTGGGCTTCAACCTCAATGGTGGTTTCTTTGAAGCTTGGTCCTTCTCCATCATCATCAATGGCTACTTTTGTTATGGCATCATCAATCACCACATTGATAGATTCCATCACAGTCTTTGTTCTCTTGTTGAAAACTCTATATGCCCGGCTAGTGGTTGAATAGCCAAGAAAGATACCTTCATCACTTGGTGTATAAAACACTAGTGAATGTTTAGACTCCAAATTTCAAAATAACCAACACAAGCTTATACTCAAACAATATATGTGCGGAATGATAAATACAACCAATACCCAAATAAACAAACTACTCTAAACCATAATTAATCACAATACAGGTGCAATTAAAAGGCAAGAGTAAGGGTTAGATAGATGCAAACACAAAAAAAACATCGGCACGTGTTATCGAAGAGGAAACCGAAGAACTTGGCGAAAAACCTCTCCGCCACCCTCTAAGCGGTAAAATGATCCACTAAAAAATAAAGTTGGGATACACAAATAGCAATAGACCCTTCAAGCCTAATCTACCTAATGCATCTAAGCCCTCCAAGCTTCTTACTCCAACAAGGTTAAGCCTAACCGTGTCTTCTTTAGCTTTCCGGATCCCACAATAAGCCCATTACATCAACCAAATAAATTGGTCATCTCTGAACTGCTTCCCAAGCACCAAATTACCTCCTCACTGATATGGGTATGGTGAGATAAGGATTTGGTTAATGAACCTCTCAAGGGTATGTCAATGGAGAGGGTGAGAGTAGAGAAATTTGGAGAATCAAATGTCTAAGATTTTGGATAAGTCAATCTTGTCTTTCTCTGGGGTTTCTCTCTCAAAATTTTCTCTGGAAGCTCTTTACATTTTGTGGGTATAAGGGTAATTATAGTAGGGTACATGAGGAATGTGAAAAGATATTTTTCTGCAAAACAGGGTGTTCTGGTGACTGACTCGCTACTGGGATAAGTTGCAAGATATTTGCCAGGCCAGATTGTCTTTTTTTGTCCTGTAGTGCTCCAACTGTCATGACCTTCTAGTTTCCTGCATGCTTCACACGTGTGGCATTTTGGCGAGTCGCCAATCGCGAGTTACTCGTGAGATCCAGTCACGAGAATCTCTCTGAATGCTCACACACTTGAATTTTTCACACTCTCTCACACACAACCCTTACATGATTCCCACCTAAATACAGGGTATCTAATTGCTGAAATACAAGTAAATTTGACACGGAATAAAGCCAACACATGGTTGAATAAATTCAACCTTACATCTGCCATTTAGCAAATCGATTCCTTTGACCAAATTTAGATACAAAACTAGTTATAGCCTAAAGTTACAACTTTGCTCAATAAAATAAATATTACTACATATTTTGAAAATCTAACTATTGAATTGCATGATCTTTATACTCTTAAATACACAAGTCAAATTTTGGATCAATCGGATATTATTTATTATATAATCTATAAGCTTATATTTTATACATAATTTTAAACTACAAAAATTTGTAATTTAAATAATTTATTAATGACATAACTATTGATTTTTAATTTTTTAGAAATTTTGCAAGCACGAAAAATATAAGAAGGTGGTGTAATCTAGTGATGAATTTATCAAAATTCACATTCAATTAAAAGATATTAAGTAAGGTTATAGTCTAAGGCTATAACTAATTTGTAGCTAAACTTTGTCTTTTAAATAAATAAATAAAAATGGACAAAAGGAATCTTCGTGAACATACAGCACAAAGAACAATATGATGATGCAAGGTGAAAGAACTTCAAGAAAAAAAAAATGGTCTTCCATAATTCATGGCCCTACTTCTCAGTAGCAAAGAAGTGAATCTACTTATATGCTTGGACGACCACCATGCCCTTTGGGATTTTCACTAAGTATCAGTCCACAAACACTTTGATCACGTTGTCCAGGTTTGGGAAATGGATTCAGGCCCCGGCCTCTGTTTGTACAACAAAATATAGATTTAGAAAATATAAAGCAAAACATGTGTTTGAATGAACTTATTTATCAGTCTATGAACAATTTTTCCCAACATACGAACACATAAAAATGGACAGATTTGGCTTGCCAAAGTTTAAATTAAACCCCATGTGATGAGCTTTACTGCAATTTCATTATGACTCATAATGGAATAGATCGAGCTCCACAACTTGGCTTGTAGTCTTCTTCTTCTATTTCGCTCTAAGTGGCGTCATCTCCTACGCTTGTCATCAGTTTGGGTCGACACGTCGTCTGCAGCTTTCTCGACGGGGTTGTACTCTTGGAGATCAATTGAGCCAAATCACGACGACAACTAAGACTTCGATAATGTTTTCATTTGGTGGAGTTTAGGTTTTAGATTGAGTTCAAGGAACCGTATCTAGTTGATCATTTCTGTAAAATGCTTATCAGTAGATTTTCCTTTTTGTTTTGTAAAAGCAGTGTTTGGTTGCTGAGAAAATTTTGACTTAGGAAAAGAAAATAAAAGAAATGGTATGGAGAAAGATGTCCTTCGCTTTCAGTAGTTTTCAAGTTAATTTTTGTTTTAATTTTTAATTTTTGCTTCTTTTGGGAATTTGTAAGAAAAAGATTATAGTGATTTTTTCTCATTGTTTTTAGGGTAAAATACAATTTTGGTTCTTAAACTTTGTCAAAAATTTGTTTTTCGTTCTTAAACTTTAAAAAGTTCTTTTTTCATTCCTAAAATTTGTAAAGAATTTTTTTCAATAGTGTTAAGGACATATTTTATGTAATTAACTAATTCTTTGACAAAACGCACTTTCCTTGTAATTAGGTAGATCTAGGATGTGTTTAATACTTCAAAAAATAAGAGTTCAAGTCTAGTATTGAAGCTATGCAAGTCTGTCCAAGAAACAAGTGAAGAAGTGCTAATTCATTAAAACTCGACACCTACTTGACACCCCCTCGATTGATCGAGCTTTACAAAATTCAGATTTCTAGATTTGATTTTTGGCCGATGCTTTTGTATTTGTGTAGGGTTTCTTTTCTCACAACCCTAAACATATATAAGACTTATTTTAGAGGCTATCATATAAGAGAATACAATGAGAACATATGTAAAAGGTGACCGATGCCTTATTCTCTCTAAAAGAAGCTACTGCGTCTTTGCGCCTTAAGGTTTTGTAACCAAGTGCTTCTTGGTCTTCATTGTTGATGAAGTGAACAATTTTGCAGCCAACAATCTTCTTCAAGTTCGTGCTTAAGTCGCGTACTGGAATCCATACAATTGGTTAGTCACGTACTGAGATTCGTGCATCAAAAGGGTGGCGTTCATATATTGAAGAGTTCAGAGGTTCTAAAGCGGTAGAAGGTTTCTGCTGTGAGTTCATCTACGAGTATTGTAGAGTCTAGGGACAAAGGTTTTGTACTAAATCTGAAATTTCTCTTTACTATAGTGTATTGCTTTTCGGGAAGGTTTCCCTCCAGGTTTTTTACTGTGAAACTAGTTTGTTTCATTGGTTTTCCTGGGTCATCATATTTTGTCATATTTATTTTTCCGCTGCATGATTTTGATATGATATTGATATTTGTTTGTTTTAACAAGTTTTATTCATAATAAATCTAATTAATAACTTGGGTTTAAAACTTGTTAATTCTATCAACCAGGGTTTAAATTTTCCAACAAGTGGTATCAGAGCGGGTACACTCTGATTGGATTAATTTCCTGAGTGTGATCCTTGACCCCTGTTGTCATGGAATCTCTTGATTGTTTTGATTTGCATGATCTTGTGTTGAATGATGATGATGATATTCAAGATGCCTATTGCAAGCTTTATAATTTTTGTATAAAATTTCTTGAATATTCTACAAAATTAAAAGCTAAATTTAAAAAGGTAAAACTTGAAAAAGATGATTTAATTGCAAAATTGGATGAGGCCAATAATTTGAATGAGAATTTTAAAAATCAAATTTCATCTCAGGTGGACAAAATTAAGAGTTTGGAAGAGCAACTAGTTGAATTTAAAACTGAAGTTGAAAAATTAACTAGTGCCAAACTTGTTGTTGAGCCTAACTCAAAAGAAAAGGATTTTTATATTCCTCCATTTAAAAGGAATAATCAAGAGTTGAAGGCTAATATTGCTAAGATAGACAAAGGTAAACATTCTGATGTTAACACTGAAGTTTCTAAACCTATGTCTAAAACTCCTCCTAGGTTAAATGAAAAATCTGAATTTGTCTCCATTTGTCATCATTGTCATATTGTTGGTCATATTAGGCCAAATTGTTCTAAGTTGAGGTCTCTGTCAACCTCTAAGGTTAGACTTTCTTCTGGGATGCATAGTAGTTCGAAAACTACTCATGTTTGTCACCATTGTGGTGTTTCGGGACACATTCGTTCTAATTGCTTTAAGTTGTATCCTCATAAGCAATTGTCCAAACGGTCACAAGTTTCCTCTCAAGGACCTACACCTTTGTTCAGGAGAATTTTAATTCTTTTATGTCCTTTAGTAGACATACTAGGACACGTGCCTTTTCATCTTCACGGGCAAAGACTCGTGCTGTGTGGGTGAGAAAGGAGCCTAAGACTTAATTGTCTTTTCTGTTGTCCTCTGCTTTAATTCTTTCTATCTAAAGTATGACTCTCTTTGCTTGATTTCTTATCTGCTTTTGGAATTATGCTTTCATGCATCTGCATCTTTCTATCATGCTTTCATGCATATGCATTTTTCTTTCATACTTTCATGTTGTTTATCTGTTTTTATTTGGTTATTTAGCTTTTATTTTGTTTTGTTTTCAAAATAAAAATAAAAAGGAAAAATCAGAAAAATACAAAAAGCAGTGTGTTTGTGTACATTGGTACTTATGTACCTTGGATGGCCATTGAAACAAAGTTTTTTAAACTTTGTATCTTTTGTAGCTTAGATAAGCATCTTTATGCACAACTAAGTAAGTAAGATTTGTGGCTCGTGTTTGTGATGAGTAAGATTAAGTGATCTCTTGTACTTAACACTCGTATCACTCTTTTTGACGGGAAGGATTAGAAAATCCTAAGAGAAATGCATAAATAACCATCTCATCACTGTTGCCTGCCAATCATGAAATGACATTTGTGTGCTTCGACATAGCAAAATTGGAATGTCAAATACTTAACATAATTGGGTATTTCTTTTCTATCTCTTATATGTCCATGCATGATTCGCTTAAATGAAAAATATGCAAAGAAAAATCAAAAGCAAAAATATCAAAAATACTTTATATATGATTGCAAACGTGTATTTTAGGAGATGTGGGAGTTATAGGATGTACCTCGAAGGTGATAGTCCCCATCAAACAGTTATAATTGTGTGTGAGTTAAAGTGATTTTCTCATATCTCAAATCGTCATAACATGTATACACTTATGCAATTTTGCGATGTTTTTTCGCACACAACACGCAATATTCTTTGCTACTCTTGATACATGTACAGGTACAATATGATTTGGTCATCACAAGATTTACATGTGTTAATGTATACTCACTAAACTGTTTTAACTTATTTTTGAAATATAAAATTGGTTAGACTTGTTTAGTGTGTGTGTTTGTGTGTTTTTGGGATCCATGTGCTTAAAATTGTTGTTGAGAGATGATTTTGAGAGTTTAAAATGTTGATTGGATCATTGGTTGAGTTGCATATGTCTGTGTTTTTCCCTTCTTGAAAAACTGTTTTTAAGCAATCTCGACAGATCCTCGACACCTGGCTTATCTATCGAGCTCTTCAGTTGCTTTTTATCGCAATCTCGACACCTTTCGATAGCTAGGTGGATTGATCGAGAAAGTTCCTGTCTCTTCGATAGCTTCTCGATAGCTGTTCGATCCATCGAGGTCTGCTCGATAGCTTCTCGACACCTCTCGATCGATCGAGATCCTCTTGTATGTATTATTTTCACATGTTTTGCATCTTTCTTTTATCTTGTCATCTATAGCATCTTGTTTCATTACATTCATGCATTTTTATGGATTCTTTGTGCCCCCTTGATCATCTTTGATCATCTTTATATTTCTCGGGTGAAGCGTTCTAGCTTCTTGTACCCTTTGTCAATCATGACAAAAAGGGGGAGAAATTGTGGAGAATATGTGGTTTCTTTTTAAGACTTTACATGATAGGGGGAGAAATACATTCCTTTGTAAGGGGGAGATGTGTTTCATCTTGTTAGAGAGAGTGCTTACCTCATTCTTTTTGCACACCGGTCTTGTGACCTTGTTTATATACATTGTGCTTATCTTTGATATGATGATGTATGTCTTCTTCATCTATCTCTACATGTGTTGTTTCTTTTTGATCTTTATACACATGTTTCCTTTTTGTATGCAATTTATTATTTCTATTTCACACAAAGATGCCTTGATGAGTTTTGTTTAAAGTGTTTCAGAAATACAGATTGTCAAAGTCTTCTTGCCATAAACTCTATTCTTGCAAAATTTTTCAAGAGTTTGTGTTAGGATATATTTTATTGTATTCAACAAGTGAATATGAGTTGAGTGATTTATGACTTCTCTTATATCTCATTTGTTTGTTATGGTTTTGTCACAAATTGCCAAATGTGGAGATTGTTAAAAACATATTTTATGTAATTGGCTAATCTTTTGACAAAACGCACTTTACTTGTAATTGGGTAGATATAAGATGTGTTTAATACTTCAAAGAACAAGAGTTCAAGTCTAGTATTGAAACCATGCAAGTCTATCTAAGAAACAAGTGAAGAAGTGCTGATTCATTAAAACTCGACACCTGCTCGCACCTCCTCGATCGATCGAGTTTTACGAAATTCAGATTTCCAGATTTGATTTTTGGCCCATGCTTTTGTATTTGTGTAGGGTTTCTTTTCTCACAACTCTATACATATATAAGGCTTATTTTAGAGGCCGTCACATGAGAGAATACAAGGAGAACATATGCACCTTATTCTCTCTGAAAGAAGCTACTGCGTCTTTGTGCCTTAGAGTTTTGTAACCAAGTACTTCTTGATCTTCATTGTTAATGAAGTGAAGAACTTTGCAGCCAACAATCTTCTTCAAGTTGGTGCTTAAGTCGCGTACTGGAATTTGCGCAATTGGTTAGTCACGTACTGGGATTCGTGCATCAAAAGGGTGGCGTTCATATATTGAAGAGTTCAGAGGTTTTGAAGCGGTAGAAGGTTTCTGCTATGAGTTTATCTACGAGGATTGTAGAGTCTAGAGACAAAGGTTTTGTACTAGATCTGAAACTTCTCTTTACTATAGTGGATTGCTTTTCGGGAAGGTTTCCTCCCAAATTTTTTACTGTGAAATTAGTTTATTTCATTGGTTTTCCTAGGTTATCATATTTTGTCTTATTTATTTTTCCACTGCATGATTTTGATATGATATTAATGTTTGTTTGTTTTAATAAGTTTTATTCATAATAAATCTAATTAACAACTTGGGTTTAAAACTTGTTAATTCTATCAACCGGGGTCTAAATTTCCCAACAAATAGTTTAGAGACAAAAATAAGGATGACAAAGAACTTTTTTTCAATAGTTTAAGGATAAAAAAAATAAAAAATAAAAAACTTTTGGCAAAGTTTAAGGATATAAATAAAACATTTTCAATAATTTAGAGATGAAAAAATGAACTTTTTAATAGTTTGGGAACAAAAAATGAACTTCTTAAAATTTAGAGATGAAAACCAAATTTTTTGTAAAGTTTAGGGACCAAAATAGTATTTTACCCTTATTTTTATCATGAGAATGAGAATTTATAAATCATTGTTTTTCTTTGAGTTCTGCTTGAATGCCAAGAAACTAGAGAAATTATAGGGAAATTTCAAGTCTTTGATTTTAATGGGTTAAATGGGCGGGTTGGGTTATTAAATGGGTTGGATGGGTAATGGGTAATTAATTTATACTACTATTTAAGGGGATTCCTCTGTTTAGAATCCTCATCGTTTTTTTTTTTTTAAATGCTCCTACACCCTTATCTCTATGTAGAGACAAAACTAAATGATAACCTGGTAAAAATACAACTCTAACTCCCACTAAAATATTGCCTAAAATATAGGGCCGCTCTTATGTTGAATTTCAAATTTCTTTATCCACTTATAAATTAGATTCTCAAATTTCTTTACACTTATTTTCTCACAAAAATTGTAGCTCTAAAAAATGAACACCACAATAACATTGAAATATGTTTAGTTATTTTTTTTACGTGATATAGGGACGTTTATATATATATATATGAAACCGTGGGTGGGTTTTTTTTTTAACAAGGTGGGGTAGTTGTTTTTTTTTTTAAATGGGTTTTTTTTTTTAATAGAAAACCGTACGGTAGTTTTTTATTTAATTTTTATTTTTTATTAAAAAGAAGGGGGATGGTTTTTTTAGGAGAAGGTGGGGATTGTGGAGAGTGTTTTTTTTTTTTTTTTTTTCACTTTTTTGTTATTAATTTTTGTCGATTTATGGTTTCAACCCTATTTCTTATTTTTTTAGGAATAGGGATAACTTAATTAAATTAGGGGTATTTTAATAAGTAAAAAAGGCAATAACTATTTTTTTTAAATCCTCTTAATATATAGAGATAAAATAAAAACACAGGGTTTTTTTTTTTTTTTTTGTTACAAAAAAAGTCTCATCTTATGCGCAAAGTGCATGTGACAAGGTTAGTATAAATTTAAACGGGTAATAAATGGGTTCATGGGTAATTATATACCCAACTCATGTATGACCAAACTCAAAATCTACCTAACCCGCCCAATTGCCCCCCTTAATTACGAGCCAACTCTATACAGATTTGGTTTATTACAATTTATAATTCTTTTATATACAAATTTAAGAGGTTTATGTCAGAGAGTTGAAATGAAATGAAATGAACAATGAGAGAGAGAGAGAGAGAGAGAGAGAGAGAGAATAGCACCTTTAGATGGATTTGTGGTAGCAGTTTGAGCATTTGAAATGTCAAATGATACTAGGAAGAAATACAAGAGATAGTAACCATAAGCAAATATTGAAGAAGATGGTGGCTTCACCTTCGACTTCATCTTCATTGCCTCCTATTTTACATGAAATTTGAAATATTAATTTGTTAAAATGGATCATGTTAACATGTGATGCTCTTATGACAATTATTAATGAATCATTAACATGTGATGCTCTTATGACAACTATTAATGAATCATTTTAGGAAATAGGAATATTTTGATAATGGGAAATAGAAAAAATTGTCAAAACATTAGTGTTTTTTCTTTTTTTTCTTTTTTTTCTTTTTCCATAAATTTTTTCCAAAAGTCACAAATTGCCTTACCATGGCCCAATAATTCAACAATAGCACAAACACAAAGCCACACTTCGCTTAAGCTTCAATTTTCAGCCCAAGCTAAATATATCCATCATTTCTGTGCAGATGACTTTGAAAACCATCTTAAATATCATGTTCCAAAAACACTGTCCCCTCATGAGTTTTTATGGAGCAATCAATATTTTGTTTTCTAAAAGAGTTATGTAGCTAAGAACCATGCAGGCATGTAGCTCAACAACTAGCATCTCTTGCTTCTTTTAGGGTTTAAAAATTCTCATACCCTCAATTATTAATTTATTAAAAAAAAACCAAAAAGCAATTTTTTGTTTTTTTTTTTTAATTGTTTCACATAATTAAACAACGAACCAATAAAAGTGTAAAACATACATACATATATATATATATATATATATATATAATGAAAAAGAAAAATGGTTTCTTATCAAAAAAGAAAAAAAGAAAAATGGTAATAAGGATCAAATTTTTCACTTATGTTTTGGTGTCCTTTTTTTTTTTCTAATTGAATGAAATATCTGATAGTAATATAATTTTGCTTATTATTTGCAGATTTTCACTATTTTTTTTTCCTCTAATATATATATATATATATATATATATATATATAAAATATAAAAGCGAAACGTTTGTTGACCATTCCTCATTGCGCCACGTGACTACATAAATTAAATTCACGTATATATTTAAAAATATCGAACAGTTATGCCTTTTCATTTTTCAATAACCACATTTTCAGTCAATATGCACATTTTCATTTAATAGGCACGTTTTTATTCAATAAGCACAATTTTGTTTAATAGGTACTTTTTCATTCGATAGACACATGTTTGGTCAGCACACACATTTTCATTCAAGAAACCCTAACATTAAAATAAAAAAATAAAAATCATAGATAGCCCTTCTAGAAGGCAGCTTTTAATAAAATTCACCAAAAATAATACAGGAGAAGAAGATTATATATAGAGAAGTGAAGCACGCCTATATTAAGTTGTACCTGATTTAGTAAAGCAAACGAGGGAGAGAATACCAAGGGATAGTGGCGTTAGGAAATAAATGGTTGAATCAGAATTCCAAATTCAGAGTCAGTACCCTGAAATCGAATGGAGGATCCCACATACAATAACCCGTTTTTGGCCAATAAGATTGGGGTTGATAAAAGGGTTCTCAATGGTTGGATGCAACAACAATAAATAATGAGTTTAACTTCTGTCCGGACGCGGTAAAAAAGAAGTGTTTTACGCCACCCAATGAATGAAAGCCACGTAGTCATTTTACAGAAAAATCAATACACCTCAGCACACACAATCATAACTCATTAAAATCTACAATCATCCTCACACACGATAGTTTCAGATCTGGAGAGCCAAACCCCAAATCTCCTCTCTTCCTCTCTTCTTAGCACCGGAGCTCTACGCCGCCACATACGCCGCCGCACCCGTCGTTTCCGGCGTTTGAAAAATATGTCGGAGCCTTCGCAAGTGTGGTGTCACTACCTCAAGGTGTGTTAAAACCACCATTGTCATGGAAAGGGTAGTTTAGTTGGAATCTCTTGAGGACACCTTCATCCCTGAGGTGTTCAAAGAAAGGACTTGGACCAAGCTGTTGAATCCGGTTGGGATTGTATATTCAGAGATCATAAAGGAGTTTTTCTCCAATGCTGCTGTAGTCGAAGATCACATTGACTGCTGGGTGAGGCACAAAGAATTTGTGATCACAAGGGATAGCATTCAAGAATTTTTGGAGATTTGTCCTCCCTCTCAGCAAATCTCAGTCCAATATGAAGACAAATTGGGATCGACTGAGGAAAAGGTGAAATTACTTGGGGGTACACCGAAGAAGTCATCCATGAACACAATACCATTTTCACCGGAAATGAGGACATTGGCATATGTGATGATTCATAACTTGTACCCGGTCACCAACCTCACTACACTATCAGCTCCAAGGACAAAGTTTTTGTTCGATCTCTTCACCCACAAAGAAATTGACATTTGTGGACACATCTTCCATGTGCTAACAAAGAGCATTACAAAGTAGAACTTCAGGACTATCATGCCCTTTCCCACTCTCATTATGGGCCTAATTGCAAAGACAAGGCTCAAACTCCCGAGTGGTCTGACAGTAGTCCAGAGAGACTATCCCATTGGTGCACATATAGTCACCAGGAGCACAACTCATATCAAGGGATCTAAAACAGGTGTGCATACAATACCACAGGATCGAGTTGAGGACGAAGGGGGTGATACTGAGGAGGAGATTGATAGATTCACTTCTGCTCTAGAAACATCAACTCAGGCATCATCCTCAGCACCAGCACGAGGACCAGACAGACTCGACCGTCTTCTTGACAGAGTAGAGCAGATGTACACTATGCTAGATTCCTATGTGCAGCACACAGCGACCCAGTTTGCATATATCCAGGGACAGATCACTGCACTGTCCTCTCAGATTAAGGATATGTCCATGGCGCATGGTTCAGACTCCGAGTCTGACTAGTTCTAGCCTCTTTGGCCATTCCAGTCAAAAAGGGGGAGAAAATTTTGAGGGGGAGCTTGCACAGTGTTAGGGGGAGCATAGGCTCAGGCTTAGTAACTTTGGTTTTATTGGCTATTGGTTTATTTTATAGATTCTATAGCTACTGTTTTTACTGCTTTTGTTTAAAGCTTTGTTACTCTGTTTTATATTTCAGTTTATATTCAGTGTTTGTATCTATCTCAATGCTTTTGTAGCATTTTCTGTGTACTTTTAGATATTGTTAATATGTCTTAAGTACTTCACTCTTGTGCCCTAGTAGGATTGTTCCTAAATGCAAATACTTCGTGTATTTTGCATTGGTTGAGTGTTGGACATGCAACTGATCCTTGGGATTGTTCTTAATTGCTTTGCGTTTCCAGATGAGCATTTACTTACTAAATGTTCATTGTGGTCATTCTTTAATGACTGTGTTTTTTATCAAGATATGCTTCATGTTTACTGTGTTTACAAACTTGATTGCACTTTACTTGCTCATGTACGTACCTTGTGTTCAACTTGTCATAAGCTTAATGAAAATTTTGTTTGTGTGCAAATGTTTCAAGTTACAGGTATTTACTTGCAAGTACTTCACAGTTTCTAGATTAGGTGTGAGTGAGTTTTGCCTTTACTCCCAAACTCACGTTTAAGTCTAGAGTTTGTTTTTAGGGGTTTTGTCATGGAATAGCCAAAGAGGGAGATTGTAAAGTTGTGATTTTCCAATATGTATTCTGTTGGCTTTTATTCCGTGCCAAATTTGATTGTAATTGTATTCAATCTTTTGTACCCTGTATTTCTTATGGGATTTCATTGTAAGGGTTGTGTGTTAAAGAGAGAGAGTGTGAAGACTCAAGCATCTGAAGACTGAAGAAGTTTCGCGGGTATCTCGCGACTAAGCATCCTGCGAAAGAAAGCATGTGCCTTGCACATAACTGGAATGCGAAAAGTCAGGCCAGATGGAGATAGCTGTGTCTCGCGAGTATCTCGCGGGTAAGGCCTTCCCGCGAGACACCCGCCTGTCCAGTCTAATACACACTTTCTGTGCCCACACTATATATACCCACATTACCCACAAAAGAAAATGAGATCCTCTGAGAGAAAACCCTAGCCAAACAACTTGAGAGTTAGAGATTATCATACCTACAATTCTCTACACATTTGTTTTGGGAATTTCCTCATCTCCTACCTCTCTATTTCCATACCATTGAGAGATTAATAGTTCAAACACTTACCACACCCTTTGAGAGTGTCAAGTGAGGTTTTGGTGTTGTTGGGAAGTATTGGAAGAAGCCAAGGATGGCAGATGCAACATGGAGCTTGTTGCAGGATCCGAAGAGCTAGACAAGACACGGTTCCGAGAAGCCTTGTTGGAGTAGGAGCTTGGAGGGCTTAGGTACATCGGGTAGATTAGGCTTGGAGGGTCTCTTGCTAACCCATGTATCCCAACTGATTGTCTAGTGGATCAATTACCACTTGGAGGGCGGCGGAGAGGTTCTTCGCCGAGTTCTTCGGTTTCCTCTTCGATAACACATCGGCGTGTTATCTGTGTTTGCATCTCTCTTCCCTACTCTTGTTCATTTCATTTTACTGCTGTGTTGCTTTAAATATGAATTAGAGTAGCTTGTTTGGTTATCCACTCATATTTACACTATTCCGCACTTGTAGTAAGTTAGTGTAAAATCTATTGAGCCGTAATTTTATCTTGGGGGGTCTAAATTGCTCTTATGTTTTCAACACATTTTCGAGTTTTCACATGGGCTGATATTACAAGAGTTTATCGACTTCCTCTGGCATATCAAGTTTGTAAAACATGTGGGGAATGATGTTTTGGAGCTCGCCATCACCATTGCTTGGAACATCCAGTTTAATCATAATGCAACAAGGCTCAAAAAGTCCAGCCAAAACATAGGCATGATTATCCAGAAGGCGAGAGCTTTGCTTGATGAGTTCCAAGTGGCCAATTTTCAACCTACTCAGCCTATGTTTAAGGACAATGGTCGGTGGATCTATTCGAAACCTCCCTGGTACAAGATTAATTCGGATGCAGCAGTTTTCGAGCAGCAACATGCAACGGGGGTGGGAGCCGTGATTCGTGATCATGACGGCGAGGTCATAGCAGTACTGAGTAGGAAACTGTGGTATCCTTTGGGGCCTTTGGAGGCCGAAGCTAAGGCTTTGGAGGTGGCTGTCGAGTTTGCATGGGAAGTTGGTATACGTGATTCTCTTTTTGACTGCAATTCATTGGTGGTTGCTAATGCTGTGCATGAACTGAGCTGTCCACCAGTTGTTATTAGTAACTTCGTTTCGGGAATAAACCAGCTCATTTGTTAGCTCAATATGTTAGGGATTTAGATTCTTATGTAACTTGAGTAAAGAAAAATCCAATTTTCATTGAGTCGGCTTTGGCTCTTGATGTATTGAATTTATATTCATTTGAATAAAGTTACTTGTCTTTTCATAAAATAAAAAATAAATAAATAAACTCCGTAGTATCTCACGAGTAAGACGCATATTGACTTCAAACCCCATGCATGTACGCAATGCATTTGTCAATTTTTTTTTTATAATAAAAATACCACAACTTTTAATCTCAAGTTTTTTTTTTTTTTTTTTTTAATTTATATTTTTCCTTTCTTTGTGAGATTTTAATGTTTTTGGGAGAACACACAAAAGTTTAATTCAGTCTAAAGCATTTTAGTGAACACTCGCAACTTAGGAGATGCCCAATCTATCATTACCTGATTTTAAAGCCAAAGGTTGTTCACTTCTATTTACCAATTTTTTTTATTCTAAGAAATGGTTCCTTTTTTGCTGAATTTGAGAAGTTAATATCAAATGTGAATTGGAATGTAAATAAGCAATGCGCATAGGAGGACATTGAATAAGTTCTTCAAATCAACCCAGCTCTGAACATGTCAAACGCCTCCTCTAGTTTATCTTGTTGACATTAGAAATTTTTTATAATTGAGTTGAAATTTTATAAATATTTTCTAAGTGATTTCATTACTCCTTTATAGAATAAATTCTATAATTGTGAGTATATATAGTGATGGGGAAGGATAAGTGTAGCTCGTCCTTGCGTTGTTGTCCACAGAATGCAAGTTACCACAACAGTTGGGCCTGCCCCTACTCGCCCAATTGTTTCATTCATGGGTTGTCTTAATCTTTTATGAGAAACTCGTCTACATTAAGGAAAGTCGTGCAAATATGGACGACCCTTCAACACTTGGGAATATTTCTAAACGTAAGATTTATCTACCAGAGCTTATGAATCAGACCACGTGTAACCATTTTAATATATGAGTAAGATCCTGATTCATCGCTATAACTTTATGCCAAGTACTTAACTTCCAATAACGGTTATAGAAGATGAGAGTAGATATCATAACTTCTATAGCGGTTGCAACAGTTAAGTTTAAACCTTCAGACTTCCACAAATATGGGAGAAGTTACAAGATAAGTAACCACTCCAAAGCACACTATATAAACACTCATCCTCATCAAACGAAAGTAAGTTTCACTATTTTGCCAAAACAAAAAGTTGAAATTCTTGAGTTTAAAAGAGAGAAACTAACTTAAGCATCGGGAGGTTCTTGGCCGGTCCACCCTAGTCTCCTTTGATTTTGTTTCATTTTTCTTTTCAAGCCTTCCAAGAGATTACCAGCCCATTAAAATCCGAAGCATTCAGTCTATTGATTTTCTATGCACCATCATATAGAATCACTTTTACAATTCACATGTTTCGGGCCCATATTCCTAAATCTCGTGGGTTTAGGATGGAGGAAGTTTCTCAATTCTTTAAACCACCAGAAAATGCACAAGATCCAAAGAATATTGGAGATATTGAATTAGTCAAATTGCTCTCAACAAGTAAGGAAAATAGGCAATTAAATGCCAATCAAGTTGAGCTACTTGCTCAACCGACCTTTTTTAGAAAATTTTGCAATATTACAAGTGTAAACTTATACTCACAAAATTTAAACTTTTACAAGTAACATCATACAAACATACATAGATACATAATATATGTTAATGTATATATGCTTTTTTATTTACATGTTTATAAACATATATTATTTATGTAAATATATGAATCTAATTTTATTTTTCAAGATCATAAAAGTTATATCACACAATAAAAGTATCAATGTGCACTTAATTAGATGCGAAATTTTAATTAATTTAACAATACTCTAAACATGAACATATTGTATACATAAATATGTTCTTAAACATAAACTTGTAATAAATAAAAGAAATTAGAAATGTGAATTTTTTTTAATTTAATTGCTTCTTTTTTAATATCAGTATCATTCTTCGAGCATTTGCCTGAAGGATTCAGAAGATGCAATTTTTTTAGCAAAATGAGGAAGAACATGGTATAATTCTAAATATCCCACCAAGTTTGTACAGTTGAATGTGTCTTGTTGTTTTGTATATTAGTTTTGTAACGATGGTTTAATTTTGTTCTTGTATGCTTCTAATACACACACACACATCTATATATAACTAGTCGCTAACCCGTGCGATGCACGAGAAAGCTATTAATAACTTAATATGAAATATATATATATATATATATATATCATGGTATAAATTATATACCAAACCAATAAAATCTATAACTTACAAAGTAATAAAACCTATCACATACAATGAGATATCATGAGATCATATTTAGAAAATATATAACTGACCCATGCGATGCACGGGATTCTTTAAAAAGAAAAAAACAATATTGCAATTATCATTTGCTGGACTAAATCAGAATGTCTCAAGACTCACTAATCAAATAATACAACTAAATGGAGAAGACCCAAGCATAACATAAAATCTTCACTAATTCAAATATTAAACATTGTCAAACCTAGTACACAATATGCTTGTGCCCAATAAAAGAAATCCTGTATATCAGCTCCATAAAAATACATACATGCCGAAAAGATTAATACCACTACCATAGGTCCATTGGCAATGAAGATATTTTCATAGTTACATATATTCTATGAATAAACAAATAAACAAATAAACAAATAAACAAATTGCAATAATGATCGCAATCTTATTTTCATAATAAATAAATAGAATATAGTTACTAATGTCAAATTCTTTTGCTATGACTCAAAAAGAGTAGAGAAAGAACATAATACAACAAATCTGTATTGTATAGAAGAGAACATCATATATTTATTTAACATAAAACATTGAGTTCTATAAATTGTTATTTAGAACAGAGAAAGCAAAGATTTGACCTCACGCCACATGGAGAGAGAAAGAGAGTAAGGAAGCTTTTACGAATTTGAATCAAAAGAGGACGTCCACGGCATCTTGATTTTGCTCCCTTCAATCCCAATTCTGCAAAGCTCACAAAAAACCAATAGGAAATCGATTGTCAATTGAACTAAAGGTGAAACAAAGAGAAAACAAATCTCTTCATTTACCTTTAATCACTTACCATCATTAGGAGCGGAGACAAAGGAGAAGGTGCACTAAAGACGAAGCATAGAGATTGGAGAGAGAAACAGATGAGAAGCTATGGTTTTCCTTCTTCTTCTTCTTCTTTTTTTTTCTTTTTTGATAGGAAGGGGCTATGGTTTTTGATTTGGGGGTTTTCTGCGTATTAGTGTTATCATGGGAAATTTTAGCACAGCTCCAAAATAAGTTTTAATAAACCATCTCTTTTAACTGATTTTTTTTTTAACCAAAAAAGGCCAAGAATTGTTGAAATAAACAGAGTATTTACAAGAAGATTTATAAAGAGTAAACAGATGTAGGACATGACTAATCTAATCCTGAACAAAAATTAAAGCATGATGGCATTAAAGTTAGATAAGTTTGACCTGTATAAAGAGAACAGGAATCTTCACATTCCCAACCACGTCTCTTGTGCTAAGATACCATAGATATTGCTTTTTCAAAATCATGAACAGACTTTGCCAATAAAGCCTTCTCCACGTTAAACCCTTTTGCTTTGCCTTGAAATAGTTCTTAGAAGTTAAGTAGACATTAAACATAAGTTATTCCCAATTAAAAAATTAAGCATAAGTTATTACACTTAAATGGTGGCCAACACAATTCAAAGCATACCACATCAATGATTATGTTTGTTCAACATTGAAACAATGCTAGAATGGAGGGGCATAAAGCATTTGAACCAAAATAGATAGAAGATTGAAAGCAATCACCAACCTTATTAGATCTTAGAATATCTATCAGTCCACCAGTGAACTTCTGACCAATGGCCATGTGATAAGGAAAGGACCTTGTAGCCTCCTCTAAGTCAAATGGATTGTCTATGTACATGGCAGCTTCTGCCAAGTACTTTGTCAACATGTTTGCACCATATTCCCAGCCAACGGCCATCAATGTAATCCATGGCCTTGCCTTATTGATGAACTGTATAGCTGTGGAGATATCATCGCTGTCAGCAGCTGTAAATAACCTACAGAAAATAGAATAGTAAAGAAGCTCCTACTATTAGCACATTTAAAAGAAACCTGTATTAGACGATTCTCCCATCCATGTACCTGAGCATGAGATTGATTAAAATTTACCATGAAAACAACTACTTTAAAGTAAAAGCGGCAAGGTTTCCTCCCATGCCCACACCACTGAATTTTAAAAAAAAATATTAAAAAAATGGTCAGTCCTAATTCACCCCACACATCTGGAATGCGATCCCTCATTGCTTGATGTGGTGAAATGAAAAACCATGTAAAGTATATGTCATGGTAAGAACATGGAAACACATACATACAAAGATGCCCTTAAATCAATGTCATAGTAGTGAAGCTAAAATTTTCTTAACAGTGACTTATGAACAATTATGAAGCATATATAAATCATTAAACAAACTTTTTTAAAAATCAATTACATAGATAACAAATACTCACAAAGCCTTGGCAGCTTCTCAAAATTATCAAAGGAAATAGAAACTCAACCACAAAGCCTTGTCTATATTTGTCCATTTTCACCACCCTTTCTTCTACCAAAGTTCCAGACTTGTCCTGTAAATTCACCTACTTGGCTGCCCTGTTTTCAATTGATATAATGGTGGTTAGGATGTTGATATAAGGCTTTGAGCAAAGTGAGGAACTCGCTTTTAGCACCTAGGTAGGCAGTAAAAAAATCAGCATAGCCCTTTTGCATAAATCAACACATAATGAATGACTCTAAAGGGTTTTCTAGCAAAATCCTGCAGATGGCATTAGCATGAAGCAGCGTAGTAACCGTAACAAACAGCAATTAAACTTCCTCAGCTCCAGGTTTCAATTGCTGTTTCAAACCTAAATTGCTCAATTTTGTTCCAGATAATAGAAAATAAATAAAAAATTGTTGTAATTCTGTCAAATTTATCATTGCTCTCCATATGCACAATCCCACTAAGACCTATTTAAATTGCCACAATTAAAAACGCAACCACCATTCAAAATTTGAGAGATAAGTAGGATAATTAATTGATATTTAGTTATAATAAAAAAAAAAAGAAGACGAAGCAGAAGAAGTTACCCATGACTGGATTAGACTATAACTGAATCAAGCGAAGAATGAACTTTGCCCATACGCAGAAATCATCTTTCACCATTGTCATCCAAAAATCTCTACTTAAATCTCAAATCATGAACCTAGAATCACAGAAATCACAGGTCCTCTTCTTCGGCTTGCTCTTTCTCTTGCCAAAATTTGATATATTGAAAGGAACCAAAATTGAGGGAGAACCTATATTAAGGTTTCGAGTATTGATAAAAACCAATTCTAAATCAAAACAAAATCTGAACTAATTTCGTAAATCAAAACCAAACAAAATAGCCGAACCTAAATCCTATTAAACACCCAAAATTAATATAAAAGATTATACCTGTAGCCGTTGGTTGTGAGGCGAAGCGTTTGTGGCTTAGTTGAATTTGTTTACCGTCGCAGGGGAAGAGAGAAAGATCTGCGTCTAGCTTGTTGGGCTGAGTTTGCGTTTGAAGGAGACAGAGACTGAGAAAAAGGTTTTTGTATTGGGTTTTGTTTAGGGGTTGAATTTGCGTTTGAAGGAGAGACAGAGACCGAGAAATGGGTTTTCGTATTGGGTTTTGTTTAGGGGTTGTTACTTTGCTGAGTTTGCGTTTGAAGGAGAGACAGAGACTGAGAAATAGGTTTTTGTATTGGGTTTTGTTTAGGGGTTGAACTGAGTAAATTTTACCGTGTTTGCTTTGGGGAGAAATAGTTACGGTGTTTAGGGTTTTATTTTATTTTTTTAGTAGTTTTATTTTTTAAATAATGCTGACGTGAAAAAATGTGAGAGCTTGAAAAGGTTCGGTTTTATATATATATATATATATATATATATAGATTTTTGGTAGCTTTTATACTAAACATTTAACGAAAAGGTAAAGATTAACGTTTAAAAAAAATACTAGTTTTCTTCTTAGTTGCTCGGCTTGAATCTTAATCTTTTATCTGTAGTTTGACACAGGTGAAAATTAAAGAATCTAAAAATTATTTAAGACGTAGCTACCTGCCATCCGAAGTAGGAGAACAATTAAGGAAAATGTATATGTCAAAAACTTCTCGAAACTATAAACATTAGTTTTAAAGGCGATCGAAAGATTCTACCATATATTTTGATTTAAAAACTTCTTGAAATTATAAACAATAGTTCCAAGCAACATTTGCATTAGTACGAACTTCTCAAAAGTGCTATCTGCAAGGAAATATTATTTTAATACGTCGAACGACTCCTTTGGTTTATCCTATTGACAATAGAAAATTTTGAAATTGAGTTGAAATTTTTATTAAAGATTTCTAAGTGATTATGTTACTCTATAGAAAAACTTATAAAATTGTAAATGTATATGGAATCAGCTAGAAAAAATTTATAATTTAGATATGGAATCACTTTTACATTTCACGGTTTGAGGTTAGGTATATCGAGAAATTTAATACTAGTTATTGTGATATATTATATTCAGGCCCATATTCCTAAAACTCGTGAGGTTAGATTGGAGTAAGTTTCTCAGTTGTTTAAACCACTAGAAAATGCAAAAGATCCAGAGAATATGGGTGAAATTATATTACCCAAATCACCCTCAACAACTGAGGAAAATAGGCCATTAAATGGTAACCGAGAGGAGTGACTTGCTCAACTACTCTTTTTACAAAATTTCCCAAATAATACAAGTGATGAACTTATACTCACACAATTCAAACTTTTACAAGTTACATCACATAAAAAATTATCAATGTGAATTTAATTAGTTGCAAAATTTTAATTAATTTAACAAAAAAACTCTCTAAGTGCAAACATATTGGTAGACATAAATATGTTGGAAAACATAAACTTGTAACAAATGAAAGAAATTAGAAATTTGCTAGTTTTAATTTAATTGCTTTATTTTTATCAATATCACTCTTCAGGCATTTGCATGGTAGATTCACAAGATGCAATTTTTTGAGCAAAATGAGGAAGGACATGGTGTAATTCTAAGTGTCCCACCAAGTTTGTAAAGTTGAATGCATGTCTTGTTATTTTGTAAACTAGTTTTGTGTCTACGTTGGTCTAATTTTGTTTCAGTATGTGGTGTTAGAACACATTAACTCTCCCTTGTGTATGCTTGTTTGTTTCTCAAAAAAAGAAAATTGTCCCAAAAAATTTAATTCAAAGCATATAGTTATTTAATGTAGTCTGCCTCATTATAATAACTCTCTTAAATTCATTAATAAATCAATAATGCAAAAGATAAATTTTGTTGAATTACGATTCTTGATTTTTTTTTTCAATAAGTCGATTATCGATTTCTTAAAAAAAACATGCATGAATGGTATAGTGTTTTGAAAATATAGGAATTAAGGAAGTTTTGTAAGACTATTGCCTAATCCAGTCACCAGTGGGGTGTCGAAATAACCGTCTATTAGTCAAGGTTTTCAGACCTGGACCGTTCATTGAACCGTAAAAGCGAGAGGTTCAAGATTTTTGAGATCGAACCGGGGTCGAACCGTAATGACGTCATAATTAATTTAATAATTAATTAAAGCCTAAATATAGATATTAAATTTATAAAACTAGCAAAATTGACTAATATATCTATATATGTGAGAGAAATTTAATGATTTTCAAGCATATATTTAATAATTAAATAAGAAAGTTAATAAAATAAAATAATAACCATGAAAACATTAAAATTTATGATTAATTTTTGAAGTAAAGTTAAATATCTTTGAAGGATTTTAATTATAATTTTTTTTATTCCTTGTAAGATATGGATAATTTAATTAAGTAGAATAAAATTATGTTAAGTTGTTTTTATAAATAAAAATAATAATAAAAATTGCTAAGGGGTTGGACTGGACGATTTTTGCCACCGGTTCATACGGTCCAACCCCGGTTTTAGGGGTTCACGGAATTGCCACATATGCTCGGTTCTTTATGCTTGAAAAACCGATTTTCATCCCGGTTTTCGGTTTTCACGGTCCGACCTCCCGGTCCGGTTCGGTTATAAGAATTATGCTATTAGTTGGCTATAATAGGAAATGATTGTAACTCCAACAATTCGAAACAAATGTACTATCATGCTGACATACAATGCTTTTTCTGAAGCAAACTTTTTGAAGGCCAACAAAAGATTCTAGAATATATTTTGATTTTTAAAAAAAAATCTTGAAACAGGAAACATTAGTTCCAAGCAACATTTTCAATCGTACAAACTTCTCAAAAGCGCTATCAGCAAAGAAATATTATTTGAACATGTTGAACGCCTCCTTTTTTTTTGAGACAGAAGTCTGGAAACATTCTTATCAAACCGAGGATAGTTTGGCTAGATCAGGTTTAAAAATAGAAAAGAAAAGTGGTGGAATATCTTTCATCCACACTACATAGTCAGAGATATTAATAGAATGTTTGGCCAAACTAATAGCAAGTTTGTTATCATCTCTCCTTCTATGAGAGTACAATAATTTAGTATACCAACTGAAAAAACCAAGAGCATCCATGAGATTTTTTTCAAAATGCCTAATGAGATTTTTCAAATCAACGTTCAGTTTTTGAATGTAGAGTGAATTGTTTAACGTAGAAAAAAATAGATAAATAAACCTCTATGAAATGAGGTTTCATATTTTCATTTTTCAAAAGCTTGGCATTTCCACCGTCCTTTTATATAAATACATAGTCAGGAGTTACAAAAAAAAAAAAAAAAAAAAAAAAGAAAAGAAAAGAAAGGTGTATGCAATTAAAGTGACAAGTAGTTGATGATGTGATATCATTTAATTAGTTCGCACCAAAATATATCAATTAAATTAAAACTATATTTTACTCTTAAAAATAATACACTCGTCTTGTACACAGATCTCTACCACATCTCATGAAGATGCCATGTTTCTTTGTTAAGATACATATATGAGAAGTAAAGAAAAGTAAAGATTAAGAAAATATAATGCAATTAGTATATTTAGATGAACTTATTCATCAATTATATTAGTGCAAAAGTAAATTATATTTTGAAAAAAATGCGATGCATGAAAACTACCTTAAAAATCTTGCCCCAATTAAGGACACACTATTTACATGAATTTTATATATATATATATATATATATATATATATATATATATATATATATAGAAATAATGACAATGCTGTTGGTGAATACTTTTAACTTTTAAGAGAACACCATTAATTTTAATGGTGAATACTTTTATGCATTTTATGTTGATAATAAAATAATTTCATCTAGCGAATCAAAGGAAATTAATAACTTATTCTATTTTTTGAAATCGATGGTACACCAATTTCAGTCAATTATATTATCAAATTGTGATAAATTCTGTTGTAGTAGAAGGGATGATAAAAGATTTTCATACAATGATACAATGCTAAGGATTTTAAATATTTAACTTTTTTACTAAAAAAAATGAGTAAAATTAATGCTTACGGTTTTATTCTCATTTTTAATATCACATTTACTTTATAAAAAGTAGGAACCTCTCTTGAATATTAGAATTTGAATATTTTGACACATTTTTTTCTTTTGAAAGAAATGAACTCATAAAATTTTAGGAGGGCCAAGCTAAGAATTTTTTTTTTTTTTTAAATTTTTTTTCTAGGAAAAAAAAAAATCTTAAGATTTTAGAGGTGTGGCAATGCACCTCAATTTTCTTGTTCTTTTCCTATTCGAAAAAAAGTACCATTTTGACACGAACGGGTAAATTTACAATAAAAAGAAATTTACATATAAATTAAATGATGAAAATGAATGGTCAATTTTTACCTAAAAAAATAAGAAAATAAAATGACTAGTTGAATAATCAAATTAAATTTATAGCAATTATATAGTCAGATGAGCACTGTGCTTTAATTATGCGTTGAACCATGCCACTAGTTTCACACAGTACACACATTTAAAATTAAATAATAGTATATTTTATATATTACACATTAATAATATATTTTAAAAATAAAATAAAAGAAATCCGACAAGTCCGTTCTTCTACAGAATCTACACCGCGCTTTTTTCTTTTTTCTTTTGAAATGAATTCCCCAATTATATAATACTAGGTAGGAGTGTTTGCGGTGCGGTGTGGTGTAGTTTTGGACAATTTTTAGCACCACACTTTGTGGTGCGGTTTATCCAAAACCATAACTACACCACACTTCATGTTTGCGGTCACATGTGCAGTGTAGTGTCGTTTATAGTTTGGCCAAAACCGTAACCACACCGCACCGCACCTCATTTTTGCAGTCATATCTGCAGTGCGGTGTATAAGATACGATTTGAAACCGATATATTTTTCAAATTCTGGGCTTTTCTTGCATAGCCCAAAAATGATTTTCCCTTTGTTTTGGGGCCAAGTTTTAAACTATTGAACTTGTTTTTCTTTATTTTGGGTTAACTTTCCTAATTAACTCTTGCAAGAATGATTAAACTTTTTTTTTTTTTTTGAAAACTAGGGTTATTAAATTATTAATAATATATTTAATATTAAAAAATAAATATATTAATATATAGAGAAGGTGTTGTGCGGTGCGGTTTTCTTATTATAGAACCGCAAATTGCAATGCACCATGCGATGCGGTGCATTGTTACTTGCGGTGCAATGCGGTTATGACATTTTGCGGGCAATTTTGGTGCGATTTTTGCGGTTTAGTGAACACCCATAATACTAGGTGTTTAAAACGTTATATTTGTGTGATTATCATTATCCCTATTTTAATTGAAAAAAAGCTAATGAAACTATATGTTATATTGCAGAATATAAGTAAAGAGTTTTACACAATGACTTTATAGAATTTAATCTCAATATCTCTTAGGCGAAAAAAATAATACAACTTTAATTAAATAGCTTTTCCTACAATTGAAAATAAAAATTCAAATTTTGTGAAAAATTAAACACTCTTAGGTTTGAACCCTTTTCCTTTCATGAAAAGTTATCCCTCATATATAGTCTCATACAAATAATTAAAGATGAAAGGAAATAGAAATTAGAAAAATACTGGCAATAAATATACTCATTCCGTCCCACTTTGTTTGTCCTCTATTCCATTTTGGGATTTCCCAAAATATTGTCTTGTTTCTAAAAATAAAAGTCATTAATTTACTAATGTTCCTATTATACCCCTATTAATTTACTAATTCAATTTTTTGAAAAATTTATTTAAGGGTAGTTTTGGAAACTTATACATTTTTAAAAAGTAGACAAGACAATAAATGATATTCCCTTAAAAATGTTGACTTTTCAAACAAGACAAACAAAGTGGGACGGAGGGAGTATTTACTTTGATACCAAAAGAAACGAGACAGAAAAAATTATTAACAAGAATTTAGAACCTTTTCTATTTTTCAATTAAAAACTGTTTAATTATTTACTTTTCATATTTTCAATTGAAGGAAGAACTTTTATTTACTTTTTACTTTTTACCTAAACCATCTTAAACAAAACAATGACCAACTTGCTAAAAAGGCTTGTTCCAATAAATTAAGATGGTCAAATCAGGGAACCCATAACCAAAAGCCCCAAAACTTTGATTAGATCGCTAGTCCCTACTTACCAACACCTTTCGAAGTTTGAAGACCAATGCCACTTTGTTAGGATATATGTGGAACTTGTTAGAACATATGTTATTGTAAATTGGCTAATCCTTTGACAAAATGCACTTTACTTGTAATTAGGTAGATCTAGGATGTGTTTAGTACGTCAAGGAACAAGAGTTCAAGTTTAGCATTGAAGCCATGCAAGTTTGTCCAAGAAATAAATGAAAAAGTGTTATTCATTAAAGCTCGAAAGATATCTCGACAGATAATATCTATCGAGGTTTAATGCTTGTGCTTGACAGCCGCTCAACAGAAACAGTATCTATCGAGAATTACGAAATTCAAATTTCTAAATCTGCTTTTCACGTATATCCAAGTTATTTGTGTAGGGTTTCTTTTCTCACAACCTTAGTCATATATAAGGATTATTTTAAGGGCCATCAAAGGTGATGCAAAGTGATGCAAAGGTTGTTGCAATTGTTGTTGCACGCATATTGTGACCGGAGACAAAATTTCCCTAGTTCATCATATTCTTTGTAGAAGTTGATGTGTCTTTGTGCCAAGGGTTTTATAACCAACGAGCTTCTTGATCTTCATCATTTGGATGAACTGAAGAACTTTGCAGCCAACATCTTCCTCAAGTTGGTGTGTTAGTCACGTACTTGGATCCGTGCATCGATTGGTTAGTCATGTACTAGGAGTCGTGCATTGAAAGGAGAGATTGTCACTACATTGCAAGTCCAATTGGGTATTGGGGTAAGAGTTCAACTGTAGGTTGGTATTAGGTACTGGGATTCCTTTTACTTGTAACCGCTTGTTTTAATAATAGTAGATTATTGGGAGTGGTGACCTTAAATTCACAGGGTGGGGTTTTGTCTTAGTAGTTTTCCCCATCGTAAACAAATCACCTGTGTCAAATTTATTTTCCGCTGCATTTAGTTTAATTGGTGATTTATTTGTGCTACCACGCTTATTGCATTTAATTGAATCTAATTAATTAACTTGGCTAATTAATTGATTAATTTACCAAAGGGGTCAATACATTCTTGGCCTATCAAGTGGTATCAGAGCGGGCACACTCTGATTAAGGTTGATCTTTGCTATGTGATTCATTGACCCCTGTTTGTCATGGATAGAGGACAATATTTAATTATACCTCCTCTATTTGATGGCACTAACTATGCATATTGGAAAGTACGCGTGAGAGCTTTCTTGCAGTCCTTATATGAGAAGGTGTTGCAAGCTGTGGAGATTGGCTGGACTAAGCCAAAGGAAGTGCCGGCTGATTGGGATGATGCTAAGATCAAAGCGGTAAACTTCAACAGCAGAGCATTGAATGCTTCATTCAGTGCAGTCACCAATGAGGAGTTCAAGAAGATATCCTCTACAGAAACTACTAAGGAAGCATGGACTATCCTCCAGACAACCTGTGAAGGGACTAAGGAGGATGAGTCGTTTGATGAGTTCTTTGCCAAGCTAAAGGACATAGTCAACTCCACCTTTATTCTTGGGGAAACCATTCCCGAACCTAAGGTTGTAAGAAAGGTGCTTAGATCTCTACCGGAGAGATTCCATGCCAAGATCACCGCCATTGAGGAATCAAAGGACATTGACAAAATTCCTTTGACAGAGCTGGTTGGCAACTTGCAAACCTATGAATTGGGTTTGACTAGGATCGGGAAATCAAGCAAGAACAAGAGCATGGCACTAAAGGCCAAAAGCAATGATACATATGAGTCCTCTGATGATGAAGATTCCAAGATGAAATCCTATAGCACTAGGCAATTCAAGAAGTTTATGAAGAATGTCAATGCAAAAGGATTCGACAAGGACCGTAAGCAATCCAGTTCGTCTTAGTTCAAGAGCCAAGACAAAGGAAAGAAGAATGCTAAGGATGACGGTCAGTACACTGTTCCCTCCGGACCAAAGTGTTTCGGATGTCAAGGTTTTGGACATATGAAATAAGAATATCCAACTTATCTCAAGACTATTGGGAAAAGCAAGGTCCTTGCTGCTACCTTGAGTGACACCGAGCCTGAGGATGATTCAGATGACAATGATGACGATGGAATCTTGAATGCCTTCACTGCTATAGTTGATCCTACTGATGGGGTTTCAGAAATAGTAGATGATGAAGAGGACTTGGTGGACTCTAAGTTTGAGAAAATGGACGATTAAGATGATATCCATACAGCCTATGAAAAATTGTACAAGGTTTCTAAGAAGCATGAGAAACTATATAGGCTGGCCACCAAGAAGTTGAGTAATGTTATGCTAGATCGAGAAGAACTCTCCACAAAGTTTGACGAAGCTAATCAAACCATTGGAGTACTACGGTTTGAGAACAATTTCTTGGTAGAAAGGACCAAGAAGCCTGAAGCGGAGCTGTTTCAAGTCAGAGCTCAACTAGAAAGGACTTCTAGTGCAAAGCTTGATGAGATGCTTAGTTTTTAGAAATCTGGTTCTGATAGAACCGGTTTGGGGTATGATTTCTCTTTTTCTAATATTGCCTCTTCTAGTATTATTGTGTTTGTCTCACCTGTTAATAATGTTAATTTTGAAAACAATGAATGTAAAACTGATATAGCTAATGATAACATAAACAAGGGCAAATCAATTTTAGGAGCCTTAAACTTGAAAAGAAAGAGACTAGAAACCCTAGGACTAAGAAATGTAATAACCAAAAGTTTAAACAGAAGAAGCAGCATCTCTGTCATCACTGTGGAGTTTCAGGGTGTACTCGTCCAAATTGCTATAAGTGGTTAGCCACTCAACAAAGCAATGGTATGATCTCGTTTAGAAACCAGAATCAGTTTCCATCCTCTTTTTCTCCTCTTGGAGATCTTCTTAAGGCCCTCATGTTCCTTTCGAACTTGAACGGTTTCAATTCTTCTCCCTCACCGCCGGATCAAAGGTTCACTCAAAGGAAAGGTTCTTCCAATGTGTGGAAGGAAAAAGGCTCAAAGTGATTTAGTCACTTTTTCTCTCTCTCTCCCTCTTGTTGTTTATGCATTACTTATGTGTTTTGCTTTCTTGTTTTTGAGTCAGTCTAGTTTTATGGTATGTTTTGTTTTGAATGTTCAATTAGTGTGTAAAACACCTATGAACGTTTAGACCCCCAATTTACAAATTACCAATTTAAGCTTATTATTAAACAATGTATGTACGGAACATGAACATAAGTTAAAAATAGAATTGATAAAACAATCTAAACCAAATAAAATCACAACCACAACAGAAATTAAATGGCAAAGATTAAGGGAAGAGAGATGCAAACACAAAGACAACACAGCGATGTGTTATCGAAGAGGAAACCGAAATCCTCGGCGTAAAACCTCTTCGCTGCCCTCCAAGCGGTCAATAATCCACTAGAGAATCAAGTTGGGATACATAAACAGCAGAAGACCCTCCAAGATTAATCTACCTAGTGTACCTAAGCCCTCCAAGCTTCTTGCTCCAACGAGGTTACGCCGAACTTTTGTCTTCTCTAGCTTACCAAATTTCGCTATAGCCCATAGCATCAACCAATATCAATTGATTTCTTCCTAACTGCTTCCCAAGCACCAAATAGCCTCCTCACAGATATGGGTATGGTGAGAAAAGGTTTTAGCTAATGTACCTCTCAAGGATGTAACAATGGAGAGGGTGAGAGTAGAGGAATTTAGAGAATCAAAGGATGAAAATTATGGATGAGTCAATCTTGTTTTTCTCTAGGGTTTCTCTCTCAAAATTCTCTCTGGAAGCTCTCTACAATACGTGGGTATAAGGGGTATTTATACTGATGTGTGTTTGGAATGCTTAAGGTCAGTTTTTCCCAAACAGGGTGGTCTGGTGACTTGACCTCGCGACTTGATTGAGTCGCGAGTCTGAGTCGCAAGCTAACTGCTTGGCCAGCCTGAGACTTTTGTCCTGTAGTGCAACAGCTAGCATGACTCTTCAGCTCCCCTGCATGCTTCACACGTGTGCCTCCTTTGGCGACTTGCCAGCCGCGAGCCAGTCGCAAGTCTTTGCATGAGTGCACACTCTTGAGAATTTTTTCACACTCTCTCACACACTACCCTTACATGATTCCCACCTAAATGCAGGGTTTCTAAATGCTAAATTACAAGCAAATTTTGCACGGAAAAAAGCCAACAAGATAGTTGATTAAATTCAACCTTACAATCTCTTTTCATTTTGAAATTTACATTTGTTGAGCTCTTTTAAGCAAAAATAAAAAAAATAAAAGAGTGGGAAGATATATAGACACAAGTCTATACAAGTTTCATGATCAACAAAACCATTGACAAATCATTCATGACAAGTTTGAAGATCTATTTACAACAGTCACATAGATGTCAAGATTTTTCCCACAATGATATGAATGCATAAAGAACAAGCTACGCTCGTAAATGCACAAAACTATTAGTACAAAGGTACAAGGCAAAACATGTTGGTGACAATATGCAATAATGCCGATCAAACTTTTTAGATTTTCTACTTTTTATATGTTTTTGGATATTTGACACAAAAAAAGAATAAGTAAAGATTGATCAAAAGCAAAAATGTAAAAACATTCAAAGCAAATAACAAACAAACACAATTTTCAACACATGCTAGAACAATAACAAAAAGAACACAAACAATCAATGTCACAAAATATAGAAAGTATTAATACATGGACATGTTGTAATGCTTATGCATGAGTACCCCTCTTCACCCACACGTCACGTGCGTTTAGGGTGATATCCTTATAGGATTGGGTACGAGTGTTGTGGCTTCCAAACCTTCTGTTGAAGCTTGCCAAATAGGTGGTGAATGCATCAATCATCCTCATCACATGCCTCACTTCGGGATCACCTTCTTGACCTTTTGATTGTTCAACATTCCAATTCCCTTTGTCATGTCTTGGTCCTCTCGAACTTTGAGCACCTGAATTCTTCAATGCATGCAGCTTATGACAATTGGGTCTGGTGTGACCTTGAATTCCACAGTGATGGCAGAAGTGTTGAGTTCTCGGACCTCTTTGTGACTTTGGGAGTGATTTCCCATTACCCTTAGGTTTGACCAATGATTGTTTAGGAGGCTTAGTCATAAACCTTTGGTCAGTCACATTCTTCTTCTTCTCCAGCTTCACTTTCTTAGCATTTGTGGTAACTACCTTCGGTTCTTTAGCTTTCACAAACTTCATTTACTTGGATATATTAGCAGCCGAACTGCTCTCACCAGTGTATCCCAATCCGCTTTTTTCGGAGAAAGGCTTTTGATGAGCAAGTACTTCATCAAGTTTCTTGGAGGAGACTCGGTCTACTTTAGCATTGGCTTAAACCACCTCAAACTCAAGGAATTTGATTTTTGAATAAGCTTCGGTTAACTCTCCGTTTAGCGTCTCCATTTCACATTTACTATCCTTGTGTCGCACTAGAAGACTTTTATAATCTTCCTCTGCCCTCTTCATCTTTTTAATGGCTGCACTAGCCACTTTTGTATATTCACCGGTCTTCTTAAGGAGGGAATTGTAGGTCTCTTGCAGTCCCACTGTTCCTTCATCTTCCTCATCATCAGATTCCTCTACTATCCCTATTGACTCCAAATCAGTGTGCTCACCAAGCTCTTCCACTAGTGCACCCAAATCATCCGAAGATTCCACATGAGCAATGGTCATGAATGTAGAGAAGTTTCCCTCTCCATCGCAGCTTTCATCTAAACCTGAATTTGAGGAATTGGAGTCACTAAGAGTAGTTGCATACACTTTGCCCTTCGCTTTCAAATAATTAGGACATTCTTTCTTGAAATGTCCATGTCCGTTGCATTCGAAGCACGTGATTCCTTGTAAGGATTGAGACTCATTCCCATCTTTCCTTTTGAAGTCTTTTTTCTTCTTTACGAAACTTGGAACTTCCCTTTCCCAACAAATTTTCCATTGTTCTTGAACTTCAAGAATTTTCGAAAATTCTTCACAAGATATGCCATATCTTTATCGATCTCGTCTTCACCCGATGAGTCGTGAGCTTCCACCCTCTCATTAACCGTCTTAAGAGTAAGGGATTTGCTCTTCCTTTGTGATGGCAATGACAACTCATATGTTTGAAGTGAGCCAATCAGTTCTTAAACTTTGATATCATCAAGGTCCTTACTCTCTTTAATTGCTGTAACCTTTGCACGGAAGCTCTCCGGCAATGATCGAAAGATTTTCCTTACTATCTTTGAGTCCTCCGTTTTCTCACCAAAGTTAAACTTACCAATAACCACTTCATTCAGCTTGCTATAGAATAAGTCGAATGACTCATCTTCACTCATTTTCAACTCTTCAAACCGGGTGGTTAGCATCTACAATTTAGTGTCCTTCACCTTCTTCGTACCTTCATAGGTGGTCTCTAATATTTGCCATGCCTCCTTGGCAACAGTTACATGAGAAATCCTGTGAAACTCATCTGGAGAAACACCACAAAAGATTGCATTCAAATCTTTATTGTTAGCATTAGATGCCAAAAGGGTTGCCTTATCCCAAGTGGATTTAGCAGCCTCCGGCCTTGACCATCCAACATCCACTGCATCCCAAACGGTTTCATCAATTGAACACAAAAATTACCTCATCTGGACTTTCCAAAAGGCATAGTTGCTACCATCAAAATATGGTGGAGCATTTAAAGATTGAGACCGGTGCATCTCAAACGGGGTCAAGGATCGCACTTAGATAATTAAACCACAGCAAGTGCACCCGCTCTGATACCAATTGAATGTTCAATTAGTGTGTAAAACACCTATGATCGTTTAGACCCCTAATTTACAAATTACCAATTTAAGCTTATTATCAAACAATGTATGTGTGGAACATGAATATAAGCTAAAACAGAATTGATAAAACAATCTAAACCAAATAAAATCACAACCACAGCAGAAATTAAATGGCAAAGATTAAAGGAAGAGTGATGCAAACACAAAAACAATCTAAACCAAAGTCCTCGACGTAAAACCTCTCCGCCGCCTTTCAAGCGGTCAATAATCCACTAGAGAATAAAGTTTGTATACATGAACAGCAGAAGACCCTTCAAGCCTAATCTACCCAGTGTACCTAAGCCCTCCAAGCTTCTTGCTCCAACGAGGTTACACCGAACCTTTGTCTTCTCTAGCTTACCGAATTCCACTATAGCCCATAGCATCAACCAATATCAATTGGTTCCTTCCTAACTACTTCTCAAGCACCAAATAGCCTCCTCACAGATATTGGTATGGTGAGAAAATGTTTTGGCTAATGTACCTCTCAAGGATGTAACAATGGAGAGGGTGAAAGTAGAGGAATTTGGAGAATCAAAGGATGAAGATTGTGGATGAGTCAATCTTGTTTTTCTTTAGGGTTTCTCTCTCAAAATTCTCTCTGGATTCTCTCTACAATAAGTGGGTATAAGGGGTATTTATACTGGTGTGTGTTTGGAATGCGAAAGGTCAGTTTTTCCTAAACAGGGTGGTCTGGCGACTTGACCTGGCGACTTAATTAAGTCGCAAGTCTGAGTCGCGAGCTAACTGTCTGGCCAGCCTGGGACTTTTGTCCTGTAGTGCAACAGCTAAACTCTTCAGCTCCCCTGCATGCTTCACATGTGTGCCTCATTTGGTGACTTGCCAGCCACGAGCCAGTCACGAGATCCAGTCACGAGTCTCTGCATGAGTGCACACTCTTGAGCATTTCTTCACACTCTCTCACACACTACCCTTACATGATTCCCACCTAAATACAAGGTTTCTAAATGCTGAATTACAAGAAAATTTGGCACGGAATAAAGCCAACAAGATGGTTGATTAAATTCAAATTTTACATGTTTAACATGTTTTTGTTTGTTTGTTTTCAGTTTTGCTTTATTTTGATTTTTTATATAAAAAAAATTGAAAAAACAGAAAAATACAAAAACAATGTGTGTTTTGTGTACATTGGTACTTGTGTACCTTGGATGACTATTGAAACGAAGTTTTCTAAACTTTGTATCTTTTGTAGCTTAGATAAGCATCTCAATGCACAACTAAGCAAGTGAGCTTTGTGGCTTATGTTTGTGATGAGTACGATTAAGTAATCTCTTATACTTAACACTCGTATCACTCTTTTTTACGGGAATGACTAAAAAATCCTAAGAGAAAGGCATAAATAACCATCTCACCACTAAAGTCCACCAATCATGAATAACATCTATATGCTTCAGCATAGCAAAATTGATGTTTAAGCTTACATAATTGGGTATTTATTTTCTCTCTCTTATATGCCCATGCATGATATGCTTAAAAAGAAAAAAAAATATATGCAAAGAATATAAAAGCAAAAAGAATCAAAATGCTTTTACATATGGTTGCAAGCGTGTTTCTAGGAGATGTGAGAGTTATAGGATGTACCTCGAAAGTGATAGTCCCTATCAAGCAGTTATGATTGTGTGTGACTTAAATTGATTTTCTCATATCTCAAATCATCATAATATGAGACATTTATGCATTCTTGCGATGTTTTCACACAACACGCAAATTCTTTACTACTCTTGATACATGTGCAGGTATAATGTGATTTGGCCATCACAAGGGATACATGTGTTAATATATGCTCACTAAACTGTCTTGACTTGTTTTTGAAATATAAAATTGGTTAGACTTGTTTAGTGTGTGTGTGTGTGTGTTTTGGATCTATGAATGCTTTGCATTTTTTTTCCTATTGAGAGATGTTTTTGAAAGCTTAACATGTTGATTGGATCTTTGGTTGAGTAGCTTGCTTGATTGTATTCATTTCTGTGTGTTTTTCCTCTCTTTGAAAAACTAGTTTTTATTAAGCTCGAAAGCTTCTCGACAGATCCTTGACAGATTACTATTTATCGAGACCCTTGGACTTCTTTTCTCCACAGATCTTATCGCATCTTCAATCCATCGAGCTATCTGAAATTTGTCTCGATACCTTCTCGACAGATTCTCGATCCATCGAGAAAGTTTCTGTTTGGCCGATAGCTTCTCGACAGCTTTTCGATCAATCGAGGTGATTTTGCCGTCGACAAATTCTCTACAGCACCTCGACAGATTCATATCTGTCAAGATTTAGTGCTCGACAGATCTTGACAGATCCTCGATCCATCAAGCTGCATTTCATTTAAATAGCTTCAGCGCAAAATCAGATCTCACTTTTTCATATCTCTCTCGATAAAAAAACTCTCTATCTCCCTCCAAACACTCTTTTCTCACTCTTTTCATCTTCCCCACTTGGATTTTGGCCTAGATCGTGCATTTCTCCTCTGGTATGATCTTCTAATCTTTCATTCTTCATGCATTTCATGCATTTAGACCTAGTTTTTGGTTTTTCTTAAAAATTTTGTGGTTTTTTTGAAAACTTTTGAGATTCTTGTGAAATTTTTGGGTTGGGTGTTGCTTACTTGTTGGTATATGCTCATGCTTTGCATTCCATTTGCATTTTCACAATGTTTCATGCATTTAGATGTGTGTTTATATGTTGAAAATTGTGTGCTGCTAGGTTTGGATTGGGTTGAACCCATGATGCAATTTCTTTTAGCACGTCACATGTTCATGCATTTTTCAAGCATATGTACCCTTTCTTTTCTATCTATATGCTAAGTTGTGATTATGTTTTTTGTTTCTCTCTCTCTCTTTCTCGGATAGTATGCGCATGGCACCCAAGCGCAAATCCACTCCGTCTCAGAACCTTCTTCGTTCTGGGATATCTTCTTTTGATCCTACTCCTCTTCACATCCGATTCTGTGATAAGAAGGCCCGTAAGGACTTCTCGGAGAACTTCTCCAACCGTGGTATTCATTCGAAATGCCACGTGGTTCTATCGGACTTTTCCGATACTACTCTATCCACTGTCATTCATAGTCGGGGATGGGACTCTCTATGTGAGATACCCATGAGATGTCCCACCGTGATCATACAGGAGTTCTACTCCAACATGCACGGTTTCGACACCTCTATACCTCAGTTTGCTACGTAGATTCAAGGTACACATATCGTAGTCACTCCGAATATTATTTTCAAGATATTACACATTTCGTGGGTATCAGATCCTGATTACCCCACTTGTCCAAGTTTGAGGACTGTGTCTAAAGACGAACTTCTGTCTCTTTTCTGTGAGACACCTTCTTCATGGCGTGTTCTTCATGGCGTAAGCACCAAAACACCTCATGCTTAGGCTTTGCAAAAGGTGGTGATGACTTTTGATCTCCATCTTTTGTCTCACTATAACTTCATTATTGAGCCTCGTGCTTACTTTTTGCTATCCCTTTTAGAGGACCTTTCTATAAACTTTCCTTCTCACTTTATTCTCTCTCTCATCGATGTCTATAGAGATACGGCGACACATGATAAACTCATTTTCCATTCGGCTATCACGCAGATCATTCATCATTTTTCTATCTCTATCTTCATCCCTAATTCTCATCTCTTTACCGTCATGGATGCCATTAGCACGGCATCTGTTCAACAGAGTGAGGCCCAACTTCGACTGAAGAGGCTACGGACTGAGACGGCGGATTCTCCTGCCCCTACCTTTCCATCTACCTCCGCTCCATCTTCTTCGAGTGGTTGTGTGACGCTTGAGGCTGTCATAGTGTAGCTTGAGCGCATGGATGCTTGCCTTGATACACTCACTACTGAGTTGTATCAGGTGAACATCCGTGTTAGTCGTATTGCATGATGATAGGCTCACATGGGTGGCTTCGCCGTGTCTCCATCTCCTTCACCTTCTCCACAGGCTTCTGAGGACGAGGATGCTGATGATGGTTCTAGTGATGATGATGATGATAAGGTTGAGGATGCTAGCTCTTCCAATGATGAGGAGATGACGACTTCTCAGTGACTTACCCTTTGTCATTCGTGATAAAAAGGGGAAGTAGTTTTGGGTTGAGAGTAGTCATGTACTTAGGGGGAGTGTTAGCATAGGACATTTTTTATCGGGGGAGTGTCTTTTGTTTTTTAGGGATGTAGTGAGAATATATGTACTTTTCTTTTCTTTATCTTAGATACATTATCCTTTTGTACACCGGTCTTGTGACAATTTTTTTATAACATACATTGTACTTTTTTTCTTATTTATATATGATGATGTATGTTATTATTCACCTATCTCTTTATGTGTTGTTTCTTTTCTCTCTTTATACACATGTTTCTTTATGTATGCAATCCTTTATTTCTGTTTCACACTAAGATGCCTTGATGAGTTTTGTTTAAAGTGTTTCAGAAAGACAAGTTGTCAAAATCTATCATGCCATGAACTCTCTTCTTGCAAAACTTTTCAAGAGTTTGTGCTAGGATTAGATTTTATTGTATTCAACAAGTGATTATGAGTTTAGTGATTTATAACTTCTTTCATACTTCATTTGTTTGTTATGGTTTTGTCACGGATTGCCAAAGGGGGAGATTGTTAGGACATATGTGGAACTTGTTAGAACATAAGTTATTGTAAATTGGCTAATCCTTTGACAAAACGCACCTTACTTGTAATTGGGTAGATCTAGGATGGGTTTAGTACTTCAAAGAACAAGAGTTCAAGTCTAGTATTGAAGCCATGCAAGTCTGTTCAAGAAACAAGTGAAGAAGTTTTGTTCATTAAAGCTCAACAGATATCTCGACAGATAATATCTATCGAGGTTTAATGCTTATGCTCGACAACCGCTCAACAGAAACAGTATCTATCGAGAATTACGAAATTCAGATTTTCAAATCTGTTTTTCACACATATCCAAGTTATTTGTGTAGGGTTTCTTTTCTCACAACCCTAGTCATATATAAGGATTATTTTAAGGGCCGTCAAAGGTGATGCAAAGTGATGTAAAGGTTGTTGCAATTGTTGTTGCATGCATATTGTGACCAGCGACAAAATTGCCCTAGTTCATCATATTCTTTGTAGAAGCTACTGCATCTTTACGCCAAGGGTTTTGTAACCCACGAGTTTCTTGATCTTTATCGTTTGGATGAACTAAAGAACTTTACTGCCAACATCTTCCTCAAGTTGGTGTGTTAGTCACGTACTTGGATCTGTGCATCGATTGGTTAGTCACGTATTGGGAGCCATGCATTGAAAGGAGAGATTGTCACTACATTGCAAGTCCAATTGGGTATTGGGGTAAGGGTTCAACTGTAGGTTGGTATTAGGTACTAGGATTTTTTTTACTTGTAATCGCTTGTTTTGATAATAGTGGATTCTCGAGAGTGGTGACTTTAAATTCACTCAGTAGGGTTTTGCCTTGGTGGTTTTCCCCATTCGTAAACAAATCACTTGTGTCAAATTTATTTTCCGCTGCATTTAATTTAATTGGTGATTTGTTTGTGCTACCACGCTTATTGCATGTAATTGAATTTGTAAAGTTGTGATTTACAACTATATTTTATGTTGGCTTTATTCCATGACAAAAAGTATTGTAATTGCATAAATTTTTTCCTTGTATTTTTGTGGGATTTATTTGTAATGGGTTTAGTATTAAGTGGTGGAGATTTGATCAAGATAGCTAAAAGTCACATGAAGAGCACATGCCAAAAGCTGAAGAGTCATGCCAGGCTATCGATTTCGCGAGTGTCTCGCGGGTAAGGTCTTCCCGCAAAATACTCGCGAAACGTTTTGCCTGGAAGATTTTAAGAGTGACTTTCTTACCCTTCACCCATACTATATATACCGTTATTACCCACAAATGTAGAGAAGGTCATTCAGAGAGAAAAACTCTAGATAGGTTTTCTACAACACACACACCCATCTTTTAGAGAAAGAGCTACTCATCCTTAAAGAGAAATCATTCTAGCCTCTTCTCTTTCCCTCTCCCATTGTCATACCTTGAGAGGAGATTTGTATACAAACACAACCCACACCTTTTCAGAGTGTAGAGAATGTTTAGGAGCTTAGGAAGTTTTGGGGATTTGCCAAAAGAAGCCGGTGAGGCTTGGCAAACGCAATCGGGCATATTGCGAGATCTGGAAAGCTAGAGAAGACATGACTCTAAGAAGTCCGTTGGTAGCAGGAGCTTGGAGGGCTCAAGTACATTTGGTAGATTTGGCTTGGAGGGTCTTTTGTTATTCGTGTACTCCAACTTTATTCTCTAGTGGATTGATTTACCACTTGGAGGGCGACGGTGAGGTTTTTCGCTGAGTTCTTCGGTTTCCTTTTCGATAATACGTCTTGGTGTTATCTTGTGGTTGCATTTCTCTTCCCTTACTCTTGTGCTTTACTTTTACTGTTTGTTATTCTTGTTTATGCACTAGAGAAGTTATCGGTTTATTGCGCTTCATTTACTCTTGTTCCGCACTTAGATAAGTTAGAGTAAAAGCAATCCAACCGTAACTTTTATTTGGGGGTCTAAACAAGCTCTTGTGTTTTCACACAAATTTGAGCTTTCAATTGGTATCAAAGCGGGTACACTTGTTTTGGTTTCATTACCTAAGTGTGATCCTTGACCCCTTGTGTGTTTTGCCATGGATAGTGGTTTGTATGCTTCTATAGATGTTTTGGATGTTGATGAATGTAACATGCCACGTGTTTGTGAAAATGCTTCTATGAGTGTTTATCCACATGATTGTGATGCCATGTTACATGAATCTTTGTTCCACTTTTATGTCTCTCTCCTCAAAAAACACAAAATTTATAAAAACACAAAGTAAAATAAGATCAAAAAGTTGTTGGTAAAGATAAAAAGAAGAAGCTTCCTTTGCCTAAACTAAAATCATCATCCAACTCAACTAATTATGGACTTCCATTCTTCAATTCAGTCCCAAAAAAAAAGAAAAAAAAAAGAAAACTTACTACAAGCAAATCAAAAGCTATTGAATCATGATGGTCTATGTATCAAAAGCTATATATAGGTAAGAAATCTTTATTAAGATGAGAATGATGGAGAAAATGGACTTTTGCCGTTATTTTTTAAAATATCTAGCACAATGTTCCTGTTTTGAAACTATATAGTGATATGTCTCTGTTTTAAAACTCGATTTTCTTAAAATCGAGTTTCAATGTAGAACTTGAGTTCATGGAACTCGAGTTCCTTGAAAATTTTCAAGGAACTCGAGTTCATGGAACTTGAGTTCCATAATTATTTTTATTTTTATTTTTATTTTAAGTTTAATTGCCTATAACTCGATTTTGAGAAAATCGAGTTTCAAAACAGGAACATGCCCCTATATAGTTTCAAAACAGGGACATATCGCTAGATATTTTGAGGTCACGGTCAATTTGGTCTCTACATTTTAAGAGTAGTCAATTTGATCCTTGCTATTTTCAAGTCACAATCAATTTGGTCCATACCATTAGATGACTAATGAAATCTGCTTAGGTGGCAAACGAAATGCACACACGACATAAATTAAATTAAAATATAAATAGTCATTCCACATTAACCTTCCACATCAACTCCTACTACTATTAAAAATCCCACGTGACTCTCATGACTCACTTAACACCATCCTCACTAGGCAGCAACTCATACCCGATTGAATTCTTTATCCCCAAAATGAAATTTCAAACCCTAACCCAAGATGAAATCCTTCTTGATAGACACATCGCTTCTTGCCTAATCCCTACGATCAAAGCTTAATCTCTTCTCACCGATTCCACTCTCTATTCGCAGACTCTGGTGATTGTAGACCGAAACCATCGATGAACAACTCTGTAACTCACCCATATCCATACCTTGATTTCTATGCTCTATAAAGAGCCAGTTACTTGTGAAGGGACGAATCAAAATTCGAGGAACACAACTACTGGGTAATGGTGATGTCTCAATTTGTTAAAGTTTTAAAATTTCTGCCACATTTGTTTGAAATTTTTGACGGAAATGTGGTGTACTTTCAATGTTTAGGATTTCTCAAGGGAAAACGTTGGAGAAGCGAGGAATTCAAATAAAGCCTTCCTCTTAGACCTCCTATTTGAAAGGTGTTTACCCTCTCTCTCTAACTCTCTTGTGTGTTTGACACCTTTTTAGGGACCACAAAATCTCAACATTGACACCTTTTTTGTCGTGCCTTTAGTTCTGATTTTACACTTTTGCTATTTTTATAACTATTGTTTGACTGTTATTAGCTTTGTCATTGACTATTGGTTGGTGCTTTTCTATTTTATCTTCATGAGTCAAGGAAGTCAATGTGTAAACTTGTTAGCATGTGAAAGTGTCCGTCATTAAAAAATTTCTTGCATCCTTATCCCAAAAAAATAAAAATAAAAATGTATTATTGTTTTATGTTGTAGTTTTGATTATCTTGTTTTTGCTGTTTGTAGGGTAGTGAGGGTGGTCCAAGTGATGGACCTCCCACTATTGAACCAAATTAGACAAGTGCACCACCTACCACCAGTGAAGTAGAATTTCCTTGTGCACCACCCAACTCCAATGCTACCACTTCCATTCCAAGTAGAAACGACTGTAGGGGTTCAACAAAGTAAAAAAAAACAAAAAAAACAAAAAAAAAAAGAACAATCACTAATGACATCAAGGTATATGGATGCATTGAGGTTTACTGAGAGCCAGTCCTTTATGCATGGTCCAAGATTGTAAGCAGGATGTGCTAGAGTTATTTTGTAGAGGAGGGCAGCTTAATAAAAGATGGTAGCTTAATATTTTGTTACTAGCTGGAACTTGTATTAAGTTGATTTTAATTAATGTTAATGGCCTCCTTGATTTTTGTAATGGCCTTCTTCACATTTGTTTTATAATTGTCTTGACTATTGGAATGTCCTTGACTGTTTACAAGCTGGACAGTGGCTTTTATTAGCTAAACAATGGTTTTCATTGTCAATGGAATCAGAATTTATTTTGTTATATGTTTGTGAATGTGATTCTAATTTGTGGTTAAACACACAACAAGTTATTTATTTTTGATAGTTATGGGATTGAATTTTTTTTTTTTTTATTAATGGAATCATTGTCAATTTTGTTGAGCCATCACAGGGCAGTTAGTGTAGATGATGCAATTGCATTTGTCAATAAGTGCATTGCACAATTTCAGTTACTGCATAATTTGCACATTACTCGATTTTCAAACCCCTTAAGCTCAACTGCAAATTACACAACAACAAAAAATACACCATTTAGGGAGTACAATTGCCATTTCATTAAAGTGAAAAGTACAACAAATACATTCTCAAAACAGCAAAAAAATACACCATTTGGGGAATAAGATTGTCATTGAATTGAAGTGAAAAGTACAACAAATACATTCTCAAAACCTTAAAAAATATATGACAGAACTAGGAAAATTATCATACATAACTAGCATATGCATTGATACCTAGAAACACATTGACAAAAAACACTCCACTACATCAAAAACTTCTCTCTTAGTTTTTTTCTCTCTTAGTTTAAGTACAATAAACCCAGCCTTTTAACCCACCAAAACTACAATCACACAAATGCAGATCCCATATATTACCAATGACACTGCCAAACACATTGTCAAAACCTTTTTTCTCTAACAATTTGCAACTTCAGCTTGAAGTGTGATAATCTCTCTGCCTCTACTATATAAGCACCTTGTCTTGCTTGCCACGCTCACACATCTCATCATTAAGTCATTGAAAAAATTTTCATTAGCAAACAACTTGCAATTGAGTTTACAGAGTAAGTTGGCCTATTAAAATAACATAATTTTGATTAAAGCACTACCCCTACCCTAGTTGTAAGGACAAAGAATTCATAGTAGTTTATATTTTCTTTGCTAAGCTGTTTATTTTCTTTGCTTTCTCATCAACATAATTATTGGTCCACTTCAATTAGGATTTCACAAAATTGAACTTGATTGCTTATACGAAAGCCTCCAAATAAAAGCTTAGTTAGCTACAAAGTATACGAACAAACATGGTGACCCACACATCATTCTAATTAACATTATATCACAAACCCATTATAGGTGGAATAATATTATGAAATACTTATTCTTAAAATTCACAAAGAAAGTACACATAACTCACCTGCTGTTTGGGTTTGTCATTGACGTTTGGGTTCTTTGTTTCTTCATCACTTTAAGGGTCGAGAGCTCGATTGGGAATCGGCAATGGAGTCGGTGAGATGTGAGTGGAATCGGCGAGATTTGAGGAGCTTTGATCTTGGGGATTGGGTGAGAAGAGATGTGGCTATGAAGAAGAAGGAGTTCATGTTCGTCGTGGGTTAGGGTTCAAAATTTCATTTTAGGAATTAAGAATTCAAATGGGTCTGAGTTGTTGCCTAGTGAGGATGGTGTTAAGTGAGTCATGTGAGAGTCACGTTGGATTTTTAATAATAGTAGAAGCTGATGTGGAAGGTTGACGTGGAATAACTATTTATATTTTAATTTAATTTATGCCATGTGTGCATTCCGTTTGCCACCTAAGCAAATTCCGTTAGTCATCTAACAGTAGGGATTGATTGTGACTTGAAAATAGCAGGGTCCAAATTGACTGCTCTCAAAATGTAGGGACCAAATTGACCGTGATCCCAAAATGTAAGGACCAAAATGGTGTTTTCGCCTAAAAATATTAAAGTCATCCCCGCTCGGCCTCGTTGTGCGAGGACAAATATTGCCCCATCCCCGCCCCACCACCTTTGCGGGTTGGGGCAGGGCGGGATAGGGCAAAATTGTCATCTCTATATATAAGTCATTAATTTTAGGAGTATTTAAAGTATATTTTAATAAAAATATATAAGTAAATTTCTTTAGCAAAAGATTTTTGTTGTTTTCCAAAAATAAAGTTATATGCATTTATTTAGAGAGTTAAAGTTAACGGGCAAATTACACTTTTCCACCCTAAACTATACACCATATTACACTTTGCACCCTAAACTATTTAAATGCACATTTTGCACCCTAAACGATTACACTTATTACACTTTACACCCCAATGTTAGTTTTATTGTTAAGTTAGATAGAGATTAATAGCACATGATTTACACATGATTTTTGCTTAGGTGGCACACTGTTTAAAGACAAAAAAAAAACCCTTCACAAACAATTAAAAACAAAAGCTTATTTCATTTTTATTTTTATTTGGGTTGAAGATTCCCCACACCCTACAATGGAAGCTTTGTATTTTGACTTGCTTCTTCCTAAAAGTTGCAGTTTTACTCAAAAAGGAACAGCAGTAAAAAGCTGCAATTATAGAGTGACTTTTTGTTATCAGGGTATGAGTATCTGTATGATTTTATCAAACCGATTTGAGTCTACACCTGGTATATGATGTAGTCTCCACCATTTTGTATATGATGCAGTCACCATTTTGAAGTTATTATGTTAAAAAATATTTTCTTTCTGTCAATGATGCACGAGGGAAAAAAAAAAAAAAAAAAAAAGGAAAAGTTTTTGTTTTAATTGATTGTATGAAGATGGGTGTTTTTGTCTTTTAATTTTGTTACATTTCGGGGTGCAAAGTGTAATAAGTGTGACAGTTTAGGATGCAAAGTGTGCATTCGAATAGTTTAGGGTGCAAAGTGTAATCTGGTGTATAGTTTAGAGCGGTAAAGTGTAATTTCCCCAAAGTTAACAGAATATAATGATACATTTGGATTGCCTCCCTTGAGAAAATTTTCTGGCTCCGCCAGAAAATTTTTCGTGGTACATTCCTTTCACAAACAATACAAGTTATCATGTTACGTATATAAAATAATACTGAAATTTGATTAATCTATTTTGTTATCAAACTTTACCGAACTTGAGTTAGGTACTGAACTCAACTTTTTTGTTCTAGTTTAATTCGTTAATTTGCTGAATAAGATCAAGGGTAGGGTTATAAAGTAATCAAGCAAATTTGAACACTAAGATATATGTTGAAATTTGGTTCTTTTATTTTGTTATCAAACTTTACCGAACATGAGTTATTAATGAACTCAACCCTTTTGCTCAAGTTTAATTCGTTAATGTTCTGAATAATATTGAATTTATGCCATTACAAACTTTGTTGATTTGGTTGAATAACTTTACCCGGTATGTCAAAAACATGAATTTCTACCTTTGTTTACCCATAAAATCTGTAATTATAAAATTTACTAATTAATTTATGGGCAAAACTTATGGGAAAATTATTAGGTACTCCCAGAGTACCATAAATGTGTAGTCCCTCCTCTCACACAAATGGTAGGTCCCACCATAAATTTAATTAGTGGGACCCACAATTCATGTGAGAGGAGGGAGTACGTGTTTATGGTACTCTGAGAGTACACAATTGATGGTGCATGATAATCACCTAACTCCAGACTCGTCCACAATGGTCGTCCAAGGGAAACTATACAAACAGACCGTGAGTAGAGAAGATGCTCCGTGCTAATACAGCATACTCGTCCAAGAGGAGGTCGTCCGTCCAAGAAAGGTTTGGACGACCTCCTTACATTCCAAGGACGTCTTTCCCATACGAGCTTAGGACGAGCTCCATACTCAGCATGAAACATAATGATCAAAGTCCTTTACCATAAACCATTTCCAAATAACAGTTACAAAGAACAAGTTCATGTAACTTCCATAGCAGTTATGGAAGTTACCTCCGAGTCTTCCGAACTCCTCAATAATAGGAGCAGTTGCTAAACCAGTAACTGTCCCAACTGTGTGCTATATAAGCATTCATCTACAAAAGGGTAAGTAATACAGACACTTCCACACAAATTGGAATTCCAAAAATACTGACTTTACCATCGAAGGACTCTTGGCCGGTCTTCCCTGGTCTCCTCTGATTTTGTGTTTACTTTTTCAGGACATTCCAAGTAACCTTGAGATCATCAACGCCAGAGACATTCAGCCTACTGATTTCCTTATGTTCATCAGTTGGCGCCGTCTGTGGGAAGTAGAGTTTTGTTAGATTTTATCTTTGAGTTCTACAATTCCTTTCTCCGACAAAAGGCTGCAATGGTTCGGACAAGATCGAGGGCTACTAGTCTAGGCCATCAAGAGAGTAGGGATGCCTCTAGCAATCCCCACCGCGATCGTCAATCTGCGCCTGCCATGCAACCATCCTCTGTTTAACATGCGCAATCCATGGTAGCCACTATGACAGAGTTAACTCACCAGAATCAAGAATTAACATGGGAGATTAATCTCAGGAGGCAACGGCATGAGGCATATGGAGAAGAGTAAGGCCAGAGCCAGGGAGATGGAAGAAATGCTGAGACTGAAAGCCAATCAAAGGGCACCACATCAAGAAGGGTGCCACACTTGGAGAGGGAGATAGACCAGATGAGGAAGGTTATGGATGAGATGAGGGAGAACATGAGAAGAGCAAATCCCCTAAAGGATCTAGTTCACCGAACAGACTCCCCCTTCACGGCTTCCATCAATGGTCAGCCCTTGCCTCCAAAATTCAAGATGCCTTCCTTGGATTCATATGATGGAACGCGTGACCCGTTTGATCACATTGCTACTTTTAAGACTACGATGCACCTTCAAGGGGTCCCGGATGAAATTATGTGTAGAGCCTTCCCTATCACCCTCAAAGGTCCGGCACAAGTGTGGTTCAGTAAAATACCTCCGAATTCGGTAAGTTCTTTCGAATAGTTGAGCAAGTTGTTTGTTAATAACTTCATTAGGGGACAGAGACACAAGTGTTCCTCGTCTAGCCTGTTGACCATAGAATAAGGGGAGAATGAAAGCCTGCAGTCCTTTATCACTCATTTCAACAGGGAAGCCCTGACGGTGGATGAGGTGGATGAAAAGCTACTATTGGCGGCCTTTCATAATGGGGTTAATTCTGATTTATTCATCCACAAGCTTTATGAGAAAGAGCCTCAGTCCATGGCTGAACTCGTCCATTTGGCCCAGAACTTTATGAATGCAGAAGACGTGATCATAGCCAAGAAGAGGAGGAGAATTAAGAGAATGGAAGCAAACCCCACACGCTGCTCCGAGCAAGGCCCTCGTCCAAAAAAGGGATGGACGGAAGATACAAAGGACCGAGATGGCAAGAAGGCAAGCCCTTCCGCTCGGAATCAACAATACACTCCATTGAACATGCCACTTAAGCAAGTTCTTATGCAAATCAAGGATGATTCTTCTTTGAAGTGACCGGAGAAAATGAAAGGAGATCCGAACAAACGTAACAGGAATAAGTATTGTCGTTTCCATAGAGACCATAGGCATGACATGGATGAGTGTTTTGATCTAAAGCAGCAGATTGAAAACCTTATTAGGCAAGGAAAATTGAGGAATTTCCTTGGACGAGATCACAAGGATGACAAATTGAAGGGGAAAGTGGAAGAGTCGTCATGACCTCTGCTTGGAGAAATAAGAGTTATCATAGGAGGAAGTTCAACAGGTCAGTAGTCCAAGTCAAGGAAAACATACCTGAAGGTAGTGCAGAACGTCAACTCTCTGGACGATTACCAAGGACGAGGACCACTGAAGAACAAACTATCACGTTCACGGACGATGATACTGAAAGAGTTCATCACCCCCATAATGATGCCATCGTTATCACTTTGCTTATTGCTGATTATACAACTAGGAGGGTGTTCGTGGACAATGGGAGTTCGGCAGATATTTTATATTACCCTACCTTTCAGCAAATGAAGCTTGGACGAGATCAACTTCGTCCAGTAAACTCACTCTTGGTAGGTTTCGGTGGAATGAAAGTACAGCCCGTGGGCACCGTCACATTACCTGTAGTAGTGGGAGCATGTTGTGAGCATATCCACAACAGGTAACCAAGGATGTGAATTTCCTCATAGTTGATTGTTCGTTGTCCTACAATGCCATAATTGGAAGACCAACTTTAAATAGTTTGAAGGCAGTCACGTCCACTTACCATCTATCAATCAAGTTCCCTACGGAGTATGGGGTAGGGCAAGTACAAGGAAATCAACTAGCAGCTAGAGAATGTTATCTGGCCATGTTGGCCATGGACGAACAGGTTCAGATGATGAGCATTGAAGAAAGGAGAGATGTGGTAGAGCCCACCGAAGCATTGGAGAACATTTCCTTGGATGAGGATAACCCCGAAAGGTGTACCAAGGTAGGGGCAGATTTAGAAGAGAAGACTAAGAATGATCTCGTCCGTTTCCTAAGGAAGAGTATTGATGTGTTTGCTTGGAGTCATGAGGATATGCCGAGTATAGACCCTAGTGTCATTACCTACCGTCTAAATGTGTATCATTCCTCTAAGCCTGTACGACAGAAGAAAATGGTGTTTGCTCCTAAGAGAGACAATGCTATTAAAGAAGAGGTGCAGAAGTTGACCGTAGCGAAGTTTATTCGGGAAGTTTATTATCCAGACTGGTTGGCTAATGTAGTAATGGTCAAAAAGGCAAACCGTAAGTGGAGAATGTGTGTAGATTTCACCGATCTAAACAAGACTTGCCCCAAGGACAGCTACCCGTTGCCACGCATTGACCAGTTGGTAGATTCCACTGCGGGTCACAAGTTACTTAGCTTTATGGATGCTTTCTCTAGATACAATTAGATAATGATGGATGAGGCAGACCAAAAGAAGACATCCTTTGTCACTAGTCAAGGCTTGTTCTGTTATAAGGCGATGCCCTTCGGTTTAAAGAACGCAGGGGCAATATATCAGAGGTTGGTTAACCACATCTTTCGTCCACAGATTGGGCGAAATGTAGAAGTCTACTTAGATGACATGCTGGTGAAGAGTCAGGATGAGGGAAAGCATTTGGACGACCTGCAGGAAACATTTGACACACTCAGGCAGTACAACATGAGGTTGAACCCCAGCAAATGTTCTTTCGGAGTGTCATCAGGGAAATTCCTAGGGTTTATGGTTTCACATAGAGGGATTGAAGCAGACCCAGACAAGATCCAGGCGATACTAAACATGGAGCCTCCGCGAAATATCAAAGAAGTCTAGTCTCTTACCGGACAAGTTGCTGCCCTCAACAGGTTTGTCTCTAAAGCTACTGATAAATTTTTGCCATTTTTTAAGATACTTAAAAAGGCATTTGAATGTACGGACGAGTGTCAAAAAGCCTTTCAAGACTTGAAGACCTACCTCACTACGGCTCCTTTACTAAGTCCATCTGTGCTGGGAGAGGAGTTGTATTTGTACTTGGCAGTAACTTCGCACGTCGTAAGTTCAGCATTGGTGAGGGAAGAAGGGAAGAAACAAAAGTCTGTGTACTATACAAGCAGAGCGCTGAGGGGAGCGGAAGGACGATACCCACAAATAGAGAAGTTGGCTTTTGCATTGATAACGACTTCCAGGAAGATGAGGCATTACTTCCAAGCTCATGTCATCAATGTCATGACCGATCATCTGCTCAAGAAAGCAATGAACAAGCTGGAAGCTGCAGGACGACTGATCCAATGGGCTGTTGAGCTTAGTGAATTTGACATCAGATATCAACCAAGGCATGCAATAAAAGCTCAAGCCTTGGCAGATTTCATTGCGGAGTTTACCCCAAATTATGATGATTTAGATGAGATGGAAAACAGTAAGAAGTGGATCATCCATGTGGATGTCTTGTCTACACAGCACGCAGGAGGAATAGGTGTGGTTCTACAATCCCCAGAAGGAGATAAACTGAAACACAAAGTTCGTTTGCAGTACCAAACAACTAATAATGAAGTTGAATATGAAGCCCTCGTTAAAGGGCTTGAGTTGGCTAAGTCTGTGGAAGCGAAGTCAATACTCGTCTTGGGAGATTCTCAGTTGATTATGGGCCAAGTAAATGGGACATACGAAGCTAAGGAAGAATGAATGAGGAAGTATTTTAATAGGGTGATGTGCCTTATAAAGAGATTTGAGGAAGCTGACTTCGTTCAAATCCCAAGGGAAAAGAACGTGGAAGCAGATACCTTAGCGAAGGAAGCCTCAGCAAATGGAGCCATGGACGAGTTTGATGAGATTCAGTATATACCAAGTGTAGATATCCTAGAAGTACAATAGGTGAAGAGCAGAGGAAATTGGATGACCCCAATTATATTATACCTGAAGGACGGACGACTTCTAGAAGAGAAAGACGAAGCTAGAAAGCTCAGAGTCAGATCGGCCAGATACGTCCTTATGGACGAGGTGTTGTATAGAAGAGGTTTTTCTCAGCCTTATCTTAGGTGTTTAGCTCCAGACGAGGTGAACTATGTATTAAGGGAGGTTCACGAGGGAGCATGTGGCAATCACTCAGGAGCCAGATCACTCGTCCACAAGGTCGTCCGTGCAGGTTACTACTGGCCAAATATGCAAGCTGATGCCAAGGCATATGTCAAGGTCTGCGATCAATGCCAACGGTTTAGTAACGTCCCTAGACAACCATCAGAATACCTTACCCCAACGATGGCCCCATGGCCTTTTGCACAATGGGGACTAGACATCTTAGGTCCCTTTCCACTCGGTACAAGACAGATAAAATTTTTGGTAGTTGGCATTGATTATTTCACATAGTGGGTAGAAGCAAAACCCTTGGCAAATATCACACAACAAAATGTTAAGAACTTCGTCTGGAAAAATATCGTATGCAGGTTTGGGGTGCCCAGAGTGTTGGTTTCCGATAATGGACGACAATTTGACAATGCACTCTTCAAAGACTTCTATGAACACTTCGGGATTCAGAATCATTACTCCTCACTCGCCCATCTGCAAGCAAACGATCAAGCCGAAGTTACAAACCAATCCTTGTTGAAGATCATCAAGACTCGGCTTGAGGGAGCAAAGGGAGTATGGCCAGATGAGCTACCAGGTGTTCTGTAGGCATACAGGACGACAGTGAAAACCCCTACAGGAGAAACTCTTTTCAAGCTAGCCTATGGAAGTGAAGTAATTATACCTGCAAAAGTAAATATGGCCAACCACAAGGTGATGACGTACCAAGAGAAGGATAATGAGGAGCAATTACGCCTGAGCCTCGATTTGATAGACGAGGTAAGAATGGATGCAAAACACAAGACAGTAAGGTACAAAAACCTCATGGCTAGGCAACATGATGCAATGGTAAAACCCAGACGCTTCAACATTGGAGACCTTGTCTTAAAAAGGGTTTCTTTGGCAACCAAGAACCCAGCTCATGGGAAATTGGGACCCAATTGAGAAGGACCCTACAAAGTTATCAATTGCAAAAGACAAGGATCCTACTACTTGGAAACTCTGGACGGGAGGAAATTGGAGCACCCTTGGAATGTTGAACACCTGAGAAGGTATTACCAGTAAAGTCCCAGCCTGGACGAGCGTTACCTAGGACGAGCAGCAAAAGTTTGTTTTGAAGTCTGTTTAAATATAAGCTTTATGCATGTGTTAATTTCCTAAAGCTATATTAGTTTTTAAAGTTGTGTGTCGTGAGCTATGGACAAGATTATGGAGTTTGTATTTATTAAATTCCCTAATGGCATTAGCTTCTAAGCACATGCCTCACCTGTGAACAATATTTATGCTACATACATAATGTTGTGTGAATTCTTAGTATTCATATTGTTTTTATTCAAAATAATCCACAAGAAGGCTAAAAGCCCAAGACGAGTAAAATCTCTGGACGCGAAGATGTAACGTCTATAAACTTCCCTAAGGGTAAAGCAAGGAAAAACAAGGCAAATTCGTCCAAATGATGGACGAGGTAAAGCCCTTAATGCATCAGTCCTACCCATGGACGAGGAAATGCATACATGAATATTTCATGTTAAGCAAGACGCCGACTATAACAATCCAATTATTTGGATGAGTAAAAAGTTAGGCTTCATGGATGGAATGTAAAACCAGCTACCAAGTCTAAGGATGAATAAAGCTGAGGAAAAAAGTGCTGCCATCCCCAAAGACGAGTTATACTTGTAAAATAACTCGCAAAATTCAAAAGAATGAATGAATACAACTTCTATCATGGACGAGTCAAGGGTAAAACCAATGTTAAAATATATATATATATATATATATATATATATATATTCGTCCACACAATGATAGAAAGGAAACAAACATTCATAAAGTCCAAAAAAAGGGGTATGCAATCACCGTCCAAAAAAAAAAAAAACCTTTGTTAAATAAAAAGCCCAAAAGGCAATCATTTAGAAGCCCGTCCTAAAACTATGGACGAGATAAAATGTACTTGGGTTACAATAAAAAGATCCAAAACAATGGATCAAATAAAAAATAAAAAAAATAAAGAAGAAAGAAAAAGATAGAAATACTAAGAATAATCTAAATGTAAAGGTCTCGTCTTTATGAAGAAGGGGCATTAACGTTGGGGTCGTCCTGAAGTGGCTGAGTAGTAGCGTCGTCTTCCACATTGACGTCCTCGGAGCTAGTTTGAAGAAAAGAACTGGTAGCAGCAGCCAGGTTAAACTTAATGGAGCTAAAGTCCACTTCAGGGAAGTTTTCCATAGCATCCATTCTAAAATCCTCAAAGCCTGCTGCATAATTAGTGTCCAGAAGATCAGTATATTGCTTGGACGCCTTGAATTCAGTCACTGCATCTCCTTTTGCCTTGGAAAAAAGAGTACTTAGCTCGTTGTTCTTTTTCTGTAGATGATCAAGACGAGTATCTTTTTTCACTACATCAGTTTTCAACTCCTCAATCAAGTTTTGTAGCTCCGTTGCCTTTTCCTTAGCCTTGGCAGCTACCTCAGCCCACTTCTTAGATTCTTCGTTCACCTCCTGAATCCTCGTCTCTAACAAGATCCTCCTCTTGTCCAATCCTGTGGCCTGCCTGGATACTGCAATAAATTTTGACATAGCATAAAAAAAAAATTGTGAAAATGAAAGTTAGATGAAAATATATAAATATATATCTTTTAGCAAAGACAAAGAAAAAATGTGATTTCGTACCTTAAAAAGATCATGAACACCAAAATGTTCAAAATCCTTTAGAAACATGTCATAGCAAGTGTTTATGTCCTCATCTGAAACAGCTTTCTGAAAACGTTCCCAAGCCAGGTCTTCATTTTCAATAATATTTGAAGGGACCTGTTGAAAAGGCTGGGATGTGGCTGGCACAGTCGTCTTGGGCGGAAGAGTTTTAGACGGAGTGGTTTCAATTGGAGTGGACGAGTCCACGTCATATATTTTGATGGACGGGTGAGACGGAGGAAGATTGGGCTTGACTGTTTGGGACGACCCATGCTTAGCCTTTTTGCCTCGTCGGCTGGGGAGATTTCCCAAATCAAGGTTTTTAGGCAAAGACTTCCTTTTGTCCCCAGCCGAGGGACGAGCTTGAGATTGAGTCTCAGGATGACTCTCCTCACCTATAACTTCTTTCTCTTTGTTTTCTTTCATTGTTGACATTCCTAAAGCAAAAAACAATAACAATGAGTGACGAATTATAAATAGATCAGAAAATATGACAGGATGTTCAAATGACCATTAAATGAAAACTTACTTCTTTGCACTGCGACCTCGTGAGCAATAGCCTCGTCTAATAGTTCAAGACCAAGCCCCCACTTGGCAAGACGTCGTAGGGTAACCAAAGAATGAAAATCCCTATCGACATAAAGACGAGCCCTGTGGACATAGTCACGATGAAATTTACTTAAGGATGGTCGTTTAACACTTGTAAAGCAAATGGTAAACAAGGGTTAGAAACAAATAAAAAATAAGTTAAAAGAAAAATAAAGATGAAAAAAGGGAGGGACGTACCTTTAGGACAAAGGTTCCCTAAGTCCCCAGAGTAAGGGGCAAAAGGGTCCCTGCTAACGTCTACAGGGTTCCCTACCCAAAAATCGGAGACAAAGATAAACTCTGACTCGAGATCTTGGTATTTTTTAAGCAAGATTATCTCTAAATAACTTTGTAAGGTTGAATTTAATCAACCATTCTGTTGGCTTTTTTACGTGCCAAATTTGCTTGTATTTTAGCAATTAGTAACCCTGTATTTAGGTGAGAATTATGTAAGGGTAGTGTGTGAAAGAGTGTGAAGAAATGCTCAAGATTGTGCAAAGAAGCAGAGTCTTGCGACTGAATCTCGCGGGTTGCTGGTGGCTTGCAAGCCGCCAGAAGTTGCACACGTGCCAAGCATGCCAGAAGTTGAAGCGTCATGCCAGCTGGAGCACTACAAGACAAAAAGTACAAACTGGCCATTCAGTTACCTCGCGGCTTGAACTCGCGGCTCAGTCAAGTCGCGAGGCCAAGCCGCCAGTCAGCTCTGTTTTGGAAAAATTGACTCTTCGCATTCCTTTCTCACACCAATATAAATACCCCTTATACCCACGAAATGTAGAGAGAATCCAGAGAGAATTTTGAGAGAGAAACCCTAAAGAAAAACAAGATTAACTCATCCACAATCTTTTCATAGAGACTCTTCAAATTCCTCTATTTTCACCCTCTCCATTGTTACATCCTTGAGAGGTTCTTGACCAAATCCTTTTCTTACCATACCTACATCTGTGAGAAAGCTTTTTGGAGCTTTGGGAAGCAGTTAGGAAGGAACCAATGGTTATTGGTTGATGCTATGGGCTATAGCGGAATCCGGTAAGCTAGAAAAGACAAAGGTTCGGCGCAACCTCGTTGGAGCAAGAAGCTTGGAGGGCTTAGGTACACTGGGTAGATTAGGCTTGGAGGGTCTATTGTTGTTAATGTATCCCAACTACATTTTCTAGTGGATTATTGACCGCTTAGAGGGCGGCGGAGAGGTTTTACACCGAGGGCTTTGGTTTCCTCTTCGATAACACATCGTTGTATTGTCCTTGTGTTTGCATCTCTCTTCTCTTAATCTTTGCCATTTAATTTCTGTTGTGGATGTGATTTTATTTGGTTTAGATTGTTTATCAATTTGGTTATAAATTTATGTTCATTTTTCGCACATACATTGTTGGATATTAAGCTTGAATTGGTAATTTGTAAATTGGGGGTCTAAACGTTCAAAGGAGTTTTACACACATTTTGAACATTCAATTGGTATCAGAGTGGGTGCACTTGCTATGGTTTTATTACCTAAGTGCGATCCTAGACCCCTTAGCTATGGATGAAGCTATGGAAAAGGCTATGCTGAAATGTGGTTTAAATGTTTGTGATAATGACTCTATGAGTTTGTTTAAAGGATGTCCTAACAATGAACTCCTAGAGTTATTGAAAGCAAAGAAACATGCTAGGATGTTTGTTCATATGCTGAAGTGTTTTGAAAATGAGAATCACATCTTACACAATAGCCTATATGAGTTTAATTCTTTGATTAGGAAGTATAAAAGAAGAAAAAGAATTTTGTGTGATAAGATTGATAATCTGAAAAAGAAAATTCAATCCAACAAGAGTATGGAAAATGAAGATAAGTTTCTATTTGAAGGTTAAGAGTGCTTGTCTCATGCTTGCTTGTTTGTGCAAACTTCTTTGAAGGTTTTTAATTCATGCCTATGGTATCTTGATAGCGGATGTTCTCGTCATATGACAGGAGATAAAACATTGTTTAAGTCACTCAGAGAAAAGGTTGGTGACTATGTGACATTTGGGGATGGAAGTCATGCTCAAGTTCTCGGCAAGGGGATTGTTGAGATTCCAGGATTACCACTATTGAAGGATGTCTTATACATCAAAGGGCTGAAGGCAAATCTCTTAAGCATCACTCAAATATGTGATGAGGACTTTCTTGTTCAATTCTCAAAAAAGGGGTGTGTAATTATTGATGAGGAAGGGATTCAAGTCTTAGAAGGGAATAGGACTACCGACAATTGTTATGGAGTAATTCCTACGACACCAATTTCCTGTAGAAGTGCTCGAGTTGACATGTTGGAACTTTGGCATCAAAGGTTCGGTCATGCAAACTTCAAACAACTGGCTAAAGTTTCGAAACTTGAGGCGATTGAAGGACTTCCAAAATTTGGAAAGGTCGTGAAAACCATTTGTGGTGCATATCAAATGGGGAAGCAAACAAAGGCAAGTCATCAAAAAGTGAATGTGATTGCTACCTCTCGATGGTTAGAGCTCCTTCATGTCGATCTAATAGGGCCCACAAGAACTGAAAGTCTAGGGGGAAAAAGATACATTATGGTCATTGTTTATGACTTCTCAAGATACACATGAGTGGAATTCCTTAGGGAAAAATCGGAAGCATATGAGAAAATGGAGGTTCTATGCAAGAGGCTTCAAAATGAAAAGGGGATGTCTATTGTCAAGATAAAGAGCGATCATGGCAAGGAATTTGAGAATGCACGATTTGATTCTTTTTGCGAAAAGAATGGGATTAAAAAGGAATTTTCGGCTCCTAAGACTCCTCAACAAAATGGGGTAGTTGAGAGAAAAAATCGGGTAATTCAAGAGATGGCAAGGGTCATGCTACTCAACAAGCAAATTCCACAAAAGTTTTGGGGAGAAGCTGTAAACACTTCATGTCACATTGGCAATAGAATATACTTTCGAGCAGGAATGAAGAAAACCGCATATGAAATTTGGAATGGAAAGAAGGCAAAAGTGAAGTACTTCCGAGTGTTCGGAAGCAAGTGCTACATTCACAATGATCGGGAGAATCTTGGGAAGTTTGATGCGAAAAGTGATGAAGGTATCTTCCTTGGGTATTCTACTAGCAGCCGGGTGTACAGAGTCTACAACAAGAGAACAAAGACAATAATGGAGTCTATCAACGTGACAATTGATGATGCTATAACAAAAGTAGAGATGGTTGATGATGTAGAAGGGCCAAGCACTAAAGAACCCACTGTTGAGGTCGAAGCCCTTGATATTGAGGTTGAAGGATATACATCGGAAAAGGAATCAACACCCGTAAATTCAAGAGTGGAGACTAGATCAATGTCTAGAACAGCAAGTCCTCTCACTCCTCCGAAAGTTCACCCTCCTATCTCTCGGAATGATGAAGTGTCCACTTCAAAGAAACCATCATCACGAGTGGTAAAAAACCATCCGGAAAGTAACATTATTGGGTCTTTAGATGAAGGCCTTCGCCTTAGAAAGGGAAACACACTTCTGGCCAATCATGTGACATATCATTGCTACCTAGCTCAATTTGAGCCGAAAAAGGTAGAAGAAGCTCTTCAAGATGAAAATTGGGTTGAGTCAATGCATGACGAGCTGAATCAATTTATGAGGAATGATGTATGGGAACTTGCTCCTAGGCCTGAAGGTTTTCATGTCATCGGCACCAAATGGATCTTCAAAAACAAGACCGATGAAGATGGAGAGATTATCCGGAATAAATCTCGGTTAGTGGCTCAAGGATACACTCAAGTAGAAGGAGTTGATTTTGATGAATCCTTCACTCCCGTGGCAAGGCTTGAGTCTATTCACGTTCTCATGTCAATTGCATGCACCATGAACTTCAAACTATACCAAATGGATGTTAAATGTGCATTTCTAAATGGCTATCTAAATGAAGAAGTGTTTGTTGAACAACTCAAAGGTTTCGAAGATCCTCACTTTCCGGAACATGTGCTGAGATTGAAGAAAGCACTTTATAGGTTAAAACAAGCTCCAAGAGCTTGGTATGATCAGCTTACTCAGTACCTCATGAATAAAGGATTCAAAAGAGGGTATGCTGACCGAACTCTGTTTGTCAAAAATGATGAGGATTATCTTCTCGTCGCTCAAGTATATGTTGATGACATAGTATTCGGAGCTACTATTGATGCCCAAGCCATAGAATTTTTTGAGGAAATGAAGAACGAGTTTGAGATGAGTATGGTGGGGGAGCTTACATTCTTCTTGGGTCTTCAAGTCAAACAAAGGAAGGAAGGCATATTCATTTTACAAGAGAAATATGCTCGAAATATAGTCAAAAAGTTTGTTTTAAACTCCAAGAAGCATGCCTCTACTCCGATGAGTTCATCTACGAAGCTCAATGTTGATTCTTCTAGGGTAGAGGTGAGTCCAACATTGTATAGGAGTATCATTGGGAGTTTACTTTATCTCACGGCAAGTAGACCGGATATTGCTTTTAGCGTGGGTGTTTGTGCTCGATATCAGGCTGCTCCGAAAGAATCTCACTTGACTGCGGTGAAGCGAATCATAAGATATGTCAATGGAACTCCAGATTGTGGCTTGTGGTACTCAAAGGACTCAAATGCTTGTCTTGCTAGTTATTCGGATGCCGATTGGGCTGGAAGTGTGGATGATCAAAAGAGTACTTCAGGTGGCTGCTTCTACCTTGGAAACAATCTTGTCTCTTGGATGAGCAAGAAACAAAATTCCGTGTCTCTCTCTATAGCTGAAGCTAAGTATATAGCTGCTGGAAGTTGCTGCACACAACTACTTTGGATGAAGAAGCTACTTCATGACTATGGGATTCCGCAAGATACAATGTGTGTCTTCTGTGATAACACCAGTGCTATAAATCTCTTTAAGAATCTAGTTCAGCATTCCAAATCAAAACACATAGAGACATGTTACCACTTCATCCGGGATTTGGTGAAAGATAAAGTTATATGTCTTGAATTCATTCATACGGACAACTAAAAGGCGGATATCCTCACCAAGCCTCTCGATGGTCCACGGTTTGAATCACTTCGTAAGACCATAGGTGTTGGTACAATTCCTTGAATCTCATGTGTGATGTGTGCTTTATTTCTTTGTCTTGAGTTGATTTCTCTAGTTTAGAGCACACATTACTTTGTTGGCTGTCTGTATAGCATGTTCTGCTTGTTTGTTTTTGCTTTAAATGTTTTTACATTGTTATTTTGATCAATATTTTCTTGCTTTTATGTCAAAAATCCAAAAACACATAAAAAATAGAAAATCCAAAAGTTTGATCGGCATTTTTGTGTATTGTCACAAGCATTTTTTGCCTTGTACCTTTGTGCAAATGGCTTTGTGCATCTATGAGCATAACTTGTTTCCTATGCACTTATATCATTGTGGGAGAAATTTTGAAATCTATGTGACTGTTGTAAATAGATCTTTAACCTTGTCATGAATGACTAGTGAATGATTTTGTTGATCTTGAGACATGCATAGACTTGTGTCTATATATCTTCCCACTCTTTTATTTTATTTTATTTTTGCTTAAAGAGCTCAACAAATGTAAATCTCCAAATGAAAAGAGATGATAAGCTGCAAAAGTCTGTTGCACATACTAGTATTTGACTAGGAAAAAGGGAAAGCGACCAAAAATAAAATTGTATGATGCCCAGAAAGCCAAAGGCTAACTCATCAAAGTGAAATATCAAAAATTTCAGGCATCGATCTCACAATGAGATGTGTTGATTCAAAAAGATTAAATAATATGTTGAACATGGAGCCAAATGAAAAGCTTCAAAGATATAGTACTCAAGTTTATGTGGGAGGTCATATATGCATATTTCTATAATTGAGATGGGTCACATTATCTACTGCTAGTTGTGTATGCCTTGATTGAATTGATCATTGAAACTTCACATTAGACTAAAGACTATCTCATTTTTGATATTCACACACAACACACATGTCTATGTTCAATGAATGTCATATTCATTCGTGTGATTGTACTTGATTAAATGTGTTTTCATATGCTCAATCTTTGTTGATCATACACAAAAAGATTTTTGAGTGTTTTAGTTGTTTCTGGAAAGTATTTTATTTTTACAAAAATTGTCAAATTTTTCAAAACCAGTGTTGCCCTATTTTGGCGACTCAGTCGCGGGTTGGCCCAGTCGCTTGCCCTAGTCGCGAGCCCATACAGCGATTTTTTGTGACTCACTGGCTGGTAAATGCCCTAATCGCGAAAAATACTTAGAATATTTTTCAAAATCTGGATTTTCATGATTTTCGCGACTCATGTTGGCGACTTGTTCGTGGGTGGAAGGTTCAGTCACGAGGGGTTTATAGAGATTTTCGCGGTTCTGCTCGCTACTTCCTCGCAGGTAGACCTTCTAGTCTCGAAAAACACTTAGAAAAATTTTCAAGAATCTTGTTTTCAACGTGTTTCGCAGCTTACCCTGGCGACTTGCTGGCGACTTGACTCAATCGCAAAAATCGCGTGTTTTTACAAAAACAGGTCTGCCTTTTAAATCCTTTTAGGTTTCCCTCAAACATTTTGACTGTTCATTGTCTTCTCTCTCACAAATCCATTGTGTTTCACACAAAAACCACCATTTTCATCATCTCTTCACCTTCAATCTTCAAGAAAAAGGTATGGGTTTCTCTCAATATGTCATATTCCTTGCCTTGATTTCTTGGTTTTGTGAGTTATTATGGAGATTTGAGATTTATTGTTGCTTGAATCTGGGTATCTGATCTTCTGGTGAAATTGGTGTGAGATTTTTTCTGGATATGTAGTGGTATACTCTATCTTGTATGAACATTGTGTTATTTGTGGCACATACACACTCATTATCATGATTGAGGGCTATATCTCAAGTTTTTAGGGTTTTCTACATCATCCATGTTTTGGGACTAACCCAATGCTAATAATGTCTGTTATCTTATGTGGTTTTCATTTTATGAAACATGATGTAGTGTGAAAATGTCTCCATTCAAGAGAGCAGTTGTGAAAGGGGGTAGTAGCAAAGGGAAAGAGCCTATAATCAATGTTGATGACCTTTCACCGAGGCCAAAGAGGTACTGCTCACCGTCAGAAGTGTTCGATCCCAACAAGTTCAGATCCTATGCTGCTTTTCAGACCTATAAGGACTATTTCAGAGGTGCAACACCGCTGGTTGAAATGGTCGTTGATCAACCATCTCTTTTTTACACAGACATCCCTACATGGTTTGCTCACAAGGATTGGAACTACCTTCTCTCCGACCTTGATGAAACATATGAGAACTTGGTAAAAGAGTTTTATGCCAACGCAATTGTTGAAGGCAAAGAACTCAAGTGCTGGGTTAGAGGAAAAAGTTTCTCAGTATTTCCCGTATATCTGGCAGAGATTCTTCACATCAACCAGCCAATGCTGAAGAACCCACCGGTTTATGATGACTTATATCCAGATGAGGACCTACTTTGGAATGCTCTTGGAAAAGATTTGGAATTCTCACCAAATGGGAACTCAGTCAGTGTTTCCTCTCTTCCTCCGAAACTGAGGGTGCTTATAATAATCATGTTCCACAATTTATATCCTTTATCCAGCACTAGATACATGAATCTAGGGCATGCTTTGTTCCTTCATGATCTGATCTCTGATGTAGAGATTGACATTTGTGCTCATATATTTCAATTTCTGTGCAAAACTGTTTTACGAACTGAATCCAGGACATGCATTCCTTTTTGCTGCCTTGTTTCGAGGATTTTGAAGCTCAAAGGCATTCATCCATCTGAAGATGAGTCTCCCTACCCGAAACCAAGTCCAATCAACATGCATACATTCAACGCGAGCATTGGTCATAGCAAAAAGGGAATCAAATCAGAGACTCAAGCTTCTCACAGTGGGTCACACTCTAGCTCATCCTCCTTTGACGAGATGCTAGACAACATTATGGCATATGTTCACGAATTGAGCACTAAGGTGTCCGGACTAGCATTTATCTTGCACCATCACAACATCCGGTGTGATATGAAGTTCACTTCTCTCCAAACTCAATTGGACCAAATTCAGAGAAAGCTAGAAGAAGATGAGGACTAGCTATTCCTTGACAAAAAGGGGAAGAAAAGAGCTTGATCAAAGGGGGAGAACTGAACTGGGGGAGAAAAGAGCTTGATCAAAGGGGGAGAACTGAACTGAGCAAGCAGGCCTATGTTTAATATTTTGCTTCATATTAGCATATTTCAGTGTTTATGTTATGTTTTTCAGTTTATTTACCGTACATGTTGTATGTACCTTTGCTTTGTAGCCTTGTACTTGTTGTTAAATGTTATGCATTTTCTTTAAGTACTTTCACTCTTCTGCCCTCTGTTGGATTTTTTATCCTTAATGCAATTACCTTGAGTTGTTGCATTGGTTGAGGGTTGGACATGCAAGTGATTTGCATTGAGCTTATTAGCTTGTATGTCCGGATGTTCATTTCAAGTGTGAATGAGCATTGTGGTGACTCTTTATAGTGATTGTTCCTTTTTGGTCAAGCCATGGTTTATTGCTTATATTCCATTTTTCTTGATCGTATTGTGCTTGCTCCATATGCATTACAAGTTTTTTGCATACAATGATCATATTGTGTTGTTGTGTTTCAGGAGTTACTTGTTCTTATGGTTCAAGAGCTACACAAATTCTAGAGTTAGGTGTGAGTGAGTTCTGTTTAACTGTTCCCAACTCACATGTTAAGTCTAGAGTTTGTTTTAGGGGTTTTGTCACGGAATAGCCAAAGGGGGAGATTGTAAGGTTGAATTTAATCAACCATTTTGTTGGCTTTATTCCGTGCCAAATTTGCTTGTATTTTAGCAATTAGTAACCCTGTATTTATGTGGGAATCATGTAAGGGTAGTGTGTGAGAGAGTGTGAAGAAATGCTCAAGATTGTGCAAAGAAGTAGAGTCTTGCGACTGGATCTCGCGGCTTGCAAGCTGCTAGAAGTTGCACACGTGCCAAGCATGCCAGAAGTTGAAGCGTCATGCCAGCTGGAGCACTACAGGACAAAAAGTACAGACTGGCCGTTTAGTTACCTCGCAGCTTGAACTCGCGGCTCAGTCAAGTCGCGAGGCCAAGCCGCCAACCAGCTCTGTTTTGGAAAAACTGACTCTTCGCATTCCTTTCTCACACCAGTATAAATACCCCTTATACCCACGAAATGTAGAGAGCTTCCAGAGAGAATTTTGAGAGAAAAACCCTAGAGAAAAACAAGATTGACTCATTCACAATCTTTTCATAGAGACTCTTCAAATTCCTCTACTCTCACCCTCTCCATTGTTACATCCTTGAGAGGTTCTTGACCAAATCCTTTTCTCACCATACCCACATCTGTGAGAAGGCTTTTTGGTGCTTTGGGAAGCAGTTAGGAAGGGACCAATGGTTATTGGTTGATGCTATGGGCTATAGCGGAATCCGGTAAGCTAGAAAAGAAAAATGTTCGGCGCAACCTCGTTGGAGCAAGAAGCTTGGAGGGCTTAGGTACACTGGGTAGATTAGGCTTGGAGGGTCTATTGCTGTTCATGTATCCCAACTACATTTTCTAGTGGATTATTGACCGCTTGGAGGGCGGCAGAGAGGTTTTACGCCAAGGGCTTCGGTTTCCTCTTCGATAACACATCGTTGTGTTGTCCTTGTGTTTGCATCTTTCTTCCCTTAATCTTTGCCATTTAATTTCTACTGTGGATGTGATTTTATTTGGTTTAGATTGTTTATCAATTTGGTTATAAGCTTATGTTCATTTTTCGCAGATACATTGTTTGATATTAAGCTTGAATTGGTAATTTGTAAATTAGGGGTCTAAACGTTCAAGGGTGTTTTACACACATTTTGAACATTCAAACTTCTAATCAACGAACCAAATGTAACAAAGTGCTCTAACAACTACCTTAATGAAATTCAATCTTTAGCTTCCTACTTGCCTATTTCCCTCACATGCCATGATTCTCAAACATAATTCCTACACATGATGCTACTTTCACACGCTTACACACATAATCTTGGCTATTGACTTGCTTGCACACGACACATGGGTTGGGCTTGCTTGGCATGCATAGCACAAGGCCCTTACTAGGCTCCCAAGATATCCCTTACCTTGAAAAGCACCTTGCCCACAAGGTGAGGGAATTGGAGCTGCATGGAATAACTCTCATGTAACATAATCTGCATGAGTGCCTTGAGTTGACAAGCACCCCAGCTTGGTCACTGTTCTTTGTAAGATTTCTTCCGGTTCAGGAGAGAGATCCCCCTCTTTGTTAACTTGAGGAAATGTTGACAAAGGAGTGGTATGTTGTCCCAATTTTGGCTTAAGGTAGATACACGAAAGATTGGATGGATCTGAAATTTAGAGGAATCCTTTGAAGGATCTAAATAGAACAAAGTATATCGGTGACAGCTTCAAATGGCTTTGAAGTCCCAAATATTTTTGTCTGTAAGGGAGTCTCAAGAACAACCAATCATCCACTGAGTATTCTTAACTAATTATGTGTTTGCCAGCTCGTATAGTCATTCTATCTTGGGCAGCTACAAGATTGTTTTTGAGGATAGACAAGATCTGCTCCTATGTCTTCAACCGTCTATAATTTGCTAGTACCAAGTATGTAGTCTATGAGCCGAGGGTGGAAATTGGAAACCCATACAGGGCTTCAAAGGGAGTCTTGATGGAGGTTTGAAAATTGTTGTTATTCCAATATTCTGCCAAGGGCAACCAATCTGACTACTTTTTAGGCTTGTAACAAGTATAGGATCTCAAGTAATGCTACTCTACCTAGTTGACCATTTCTTTTTCTTTTTTTGGTCATAGTTGACCATATCAGTTAGCCATCTTTCCAAGGATGAATATTGTTAAAAGATACTAAAATACTCACTCACACACACGATCACACACAAATTTGCTTGAAATGAAAAAGATACACATACCCAGGAGATTCACTTCAAACATAAAAAATAAAAAAAGAATAATGTTAAAGCATACTGAAAAACTAGAAGGGTTAACATTAAATATTTAAGATGACATTATTATAATCTCATTGGAGCCTAAGAATAATGTTAAATCATACTGAAAGGGAAAACATTAAGAGATTAAGATGACGTATTATTCTGTTATGAGAACTTACACATTCAGAAGTTCTGCACTCTTTAGGCTAGGAAGTGTACCAGAGAGACTATTGTTTCCAAGAAACCTAACCATTTTGATAGAGTGTAAGAGAAAGCACAGGAGAATTAAAAAAGGACTTGGGGGGGGGGGGGTGTGGATGTGGGTGCAATTGTGGATAAAACATAAGTCCACGATGATAACAAAAGAGGGCATAGATCAAGATCTTCAAGCAATGGGGACAAAGTGCTCAGCCATGGCTTAGGTGGTAGAGGGGAAGGTTGGGTGTAGGCCTTAAGTTTGTAACTTTGAATCCTTTTGTTGCAAGAAGAAAGGAAAAACAAGAAGGAAAGGGCATACTTACAAGGATTTGAGAGAACTTATATTGAACAAACCACTTGGTATTTCACCTGTTAAGTTGTTGAAACTCAAATCCCTGAAAAAGTAAGTGATAAATTGAGAGAAACAAATAGAACAAAAAAAAGACTCAGAAATCAGTCAAAATTTAAGGTTTGACTGTCCATTGGAACTTACAGTGTTTGTAACATTTTGTATTCTCCAATATCAGATGGAATATTTCCAGTAATCAATGCATTTCTTAGAACTCTATGGGAGAAAATAACAATGGATAATTAGTGCATAGGTGAATGAGTTTAGATTGTATATGTGGTAAAAAAAATGTTGGATGGCATATGAGTGAATGGCGGGGTAAGTTAACTTACAATTCAGTCAAGGACATCAAATTTTTAATAAAGTCAAGGGAGGAGCTCACATTGTATATATCACTGATTCGCCTACACATATACACAAACATTATGAAACTGGTCTTGTTGAGAGAGATAGTGATTACAATAATTTGAAAAATATACTCACAAACTTTGCAATGAGGTCAAGTTAGAAAAACTGGATGGTATTGGACCTTCAAAAGAGTTTCCTTGAAATCTCCTACAAAAACATTTAACCGGCTTATCAACAGTTGTATTATAGTAGCCATACTTCTCTGCTTTGGAGGAATGCATAAAAATCTAGAGATGACTAAAATTTATCATCCACGTAAAATACATTTGAAGATGAAACCAGAAACTTTGATGGCTTACAGAGATGTTAGCTTTGTCCAATTTCCAATGAAGTCTGGTATCCTTCCAGTGAAAGGACTGTCTGACGCCCACCTGAAACCCAAGCATATCTATTGTAAGCTGTGCTCATGATAAAAATCTTCATTTACATAAGTAAAATAAATAAATAAATAAAGTGATGTCCTCTTAACATGATTCGCATTTTTTGAAGGTTCGTAAATGTCGAAGGGATTTCACCACCCAATCCACAACTGTTAATGTAACTGCAAAATTCACAAGCCAATAAGATTTAGACATTGCAATATGACACACTCTTGCACATGATTAAACTGAAGTAAAAGAATGTTAGAACTTACATTTGCTCAAGTTTGACCAAATTACCCAGTTCTGGAGGAAGTGTTCCTGAGAAATTATTTGAACCAAAAGACCTGCATGATATATATCCAAAGAAGTTATATGTCAAAGAAATCATCAAAATTCATATGGTGTATTTTTTTCTCCCAGTAAGTTTCAAAACTGATTTCTTTGACTATTTAATTAAATGCAACTTCTGATTAACATTCAAGGGCTTTTTTCAATCTAGTAGTAAAAGAGGCCTTCTTTTTATTTATTATGAAATAATGTTAGACAAAATGACCCATATAAAAATTTCTAATTTTGATATTATGATATTTTAAGCATCAGGTTTGTAAATCATCAAAACTAGTTAAATAATGTCAAGAACAGTACCAGCTGAAATTTATTTTATGTTCATGATCCTAGATGACTAATATCTTAAAATACAAGTTACCACTGCCATTTAAGAGGTTTCTTGGCTTCTTTAGTAATGTTAGATAGAATGATATAAATAAAATTTTCATTTTTAAGTTGAAATTTATGAAAGCTTTATATTTGTTAAGTTTTCAATGAAATAAGTGAGATAATATAAAAAATTGTCCTGGTTAGATTTCTGTTTATGTACCTTTTGGACAATGAGCCTATTATCATTTTAAAAATTCACAATTATAATCTAGATCACTTGAATATTTATGTAAAACTCTTAACATTTCTAGCAAAACACAATTTGGATAGGAATAGTAAAGTGACAACTCAGAAAGGGTAGCTAGTATCCAGGCCCAGAATGCTACCTTTTAAGAATTTTCAGGTAAGTCATTACCAATAACAACAGGTAGTATTTTTTGCCACATGAAACCGTTCTAAAACTCACTTTTCCTTTCTATTATATTATGTGCAAGATTTTAAAATGAATCTTCATTCCATAGAATTCAGAAAAGCCATTAACTTCCATAAAAAATAAGGCCTTGCATTTAGAAAACAAAACTTTTGATTGGTACTATCTTTTCACAGAATAATTGATGTTTCACTGTAGGTACTTTCGTGTCTTACAGCATATTTAGCTCCTTCAGGTTTCCAAGCTCCTTTGGGATGGTCCCAGAGAACAAATTGTGGGCAATTGACCTAAAATGTTAAAAAAAAAATCTAGGAATCAACAACCCAATATTCTCAGCTATTATACTTTATAATTTACCCACCAGTATTGATCAATTATTTCTATAAATAACATCACATTTTATTTATATGGAAGTATCAAAAAGCATAATTAAGAAAATGAAATAATTGTTAAGATGAACAAATAGTAAACAGATTATAACTGGAAAGGACAAAAGAATTTTGGTATGAAAAATGTTCAAGACAGCATAAGTTACTGGCTTAATGTGTAACTGTCGAAGGTAGCAATAGAAGTGCTAAGGCATGATAATTCTTGTTACATGTAAGGTTTCACCTTTATGAAGCAAGGGTAACAGAGGATTTGAGGAGCCTAGTTAATTAATTGAATATCAACGCATGTTAGGCACGCATTATGCATATTCCTGTGCTGCTTGCGATGTGGATTTGAGGAGCCTTGATAATTACTTGAATTTTTTTTTGTAAAGATTCATATTATTTGAAATTCATTTGCTGGGTAAACTCTCTCTATAACCCCTTTTCGTAATGCAGAAGGCCTTTGAAAATTAGATATGAGCTAATTCTCCTCTTAACAACTATTAAAATAAAATAGAAGGCTAGGTTTAGGCCTTTCATTTCATCCCTTCTCCATCCACATGATGGGTACTTGCATTCATCCACGACACAAGCAAAGGTTCTACCGAACCAAAATGATTCATGGTCAGATAGTTTATATTGCACTTAACAAGTTGGATTATGTTTTACATAATTTTTACTGAATATATCTTTATGTTACCTTAGTCACTGCAGAAACATGAACCTACTCTAATAGATGACAAGCATAAAGTCAAATATTTGCTTCAAAGTTTGAACTATATATATGCCTTCTTTCAATACTTACAATAACTGCAATGCAGATAAATTTCCAATAAAGGTTGGCAAGGGGCCCGTGAAGAAATTTTGATCAATCTTCCTACAGATGTAGAACAAAATTATCATCTTTAAATCTGAATCTCTCATTCAAATGAAAATTTTAACAATCTAATATACAATAAGTTTCTTTCCCCACCTTAAAAAAGACAAATAGAAAAAATGAGTTAACTATCATAAATCAAATGCAGAGAGTGAAGAAATCCATACAAGAAGGTAAGAAATTTCAAAGCCACAAGTTCTTCTGGAATCACTCCTCGTTTGTCCAAGGCATACACTCTCCTAGAAAAATACAAGAACAGCTAGCTTGCAATAAGTAAAGAAAATGATATGTATTCAAAAAGATATGTTAAGGTTAGTATGTGATAGACTACCACTTATTCCAAAAGCTTATTGATTGAAAAATGGTGAATTTAATCACTTAACCATTATCCTAACAATCCCATCATGCGCCAAGAGATTTATGGCTCAGTGACTCTATCGATTCTCTCTCACGAGGAGAAGTTGGGTTCAAATCCCCCCTCTCCCACTTGTTAAGCCAAAAAATCCCCTTACATAAGGGCTCAAAATTGCCTTCAATAAATAGGATCCAGCATATTGATTAACTTTTGAATGCAAGGTAGAGTGAGACAAGACTCAAATTCAAGAGTATCCATTCTGATACCATAGTAAACTACCCTTTGTCCCACAAAAGTTTAAACTGGTAGTAAAATGTGAATTAAATCCCTTATAATACTAAGGAGGAGGGTTGGGCCTAAGAAGAAATGAGGAATGAAAGTAGGACACCATGTATCTATTAGGACTTAGGAGACATGTCTCCACTCTCCAATGTTGAGTGAGAATCTCTTGAGGTGTAACATTATTGATGGGCGATGGCACCCAAACATTTTTTCATGGCCTCTCTAAGAGAATTGAATATGTTTTAGCTTTCTAGGAACTGAAATTGTAGTGATATATCTCAAGGGGTCAACATGGAAAGAGACAATATACTCCACAATCTACTATCAGAGTTTGAGTAAATCTTAGTTCTCAAATGGAAAAATGGAGTCCATTTCCTTGGTTGCACTATAACAAATAACTGTTAACTGTCCATGAATGGAAGTTTGGATTAGAGAAATAGGCACAATACTACAAGATGAGAACACATGTCCAAAACTTGGGACTTGTTTGCATCATGTGGGGTCCGTTACACTTTTTTTTTGGCTGAAGTGGGGTCCATTACGCTAGTACATTAGACCCCAGGCTAGTTTATGGATGGAATTTGGTGATTAAAATGCAAACTACTAGTATTTATTCTCTTTTGATGTCCTATTATTAGAGAGAGAGAGAGAGAGAGAGTTAGAGGCATACATTCGTGTAATATGACAGATGGTGCCATTGCTGTAGGTACAGTCACATTTGATGGATGGGTTATTCATTGGGTCCTCCAAATCAGTTTCATTTACGGCAGTTCCGCTACATGGATCTCCACTTATGTTCCACAATGCCACTGCTTGTGCATCCCATTGTTGGAATATTGAGTTCAATGCCCTCACTGTAACACAACCCTCAATATCATCACATCACTATCACATACTCAAATGATATGACCAAAATATAAAGACGTTCCAGATTCCAAAATACACTTTGATATAAAACAAAATTCAAATTCAAAATTTCTTGCAAAAGGACCTGACCAAATCTAGTATATAATATATGGCCAAGGTTCAAGATCTTTTCTCTTATATTTTTGGGGATTAGATTGTTATGTAGCCCAAGGCCCAAATCCCGTATATAACTATAGATGGCCAAGGCCCAGTACACTTTTTTTTTCCTATGTAGCCCAAGATCTATTTTGGATAATCCTTAAGGCTAAAGCACGTTAAACATTTCACCAAAACAACAGTTTTAAAAGTCTCCTATCAAGTGATAGTGCACTATTAACGAGTAATAACATCCATCCCTTAAGTTATGTATGTGATTTCCTTTCCCTCTCCTACTATTTATCTATCACCAATACAAATAAAATAAACAAATAAATGAAGCAATCTCTCTCTATTCTCTGTAAATTGTTTACTGAAATCTAATTAAGACTTTTTTTTTGGACAAAATCTAATTAAGACTTGACACAAGGAGAATATAGATTTGGGTGTGAAAATGAATGTGTCTAGGGTTAGTTTTTCTCTCTGGAGTTATAAATATTATTCTATTATCATTTTTAGTTGTTTCTATTTGATTTATAACTGTGTTTGTTCTATATTCATCATATCTTTCATTTTTTTATTTGGTCAAGGAATAAGTTGCCCAATTCATAGATTAAATTTTAATGGACAATTAGTGAATCATTTGGTTATGAATTATCGATTTTTTTTTTCCTTTTGAGTTTCACTCAATTCATACATTTCTATTTTTTTTTTCAATCTATATAATAATAATAGATTTATTTGTTAGAGTTCTTTTCTTCTTCCTTTTTTATAGAAATATAATGACTTTGATGACCCTTTTTTTTTTTCCTTTGCTACCTTTAGGGGAAAAAAAATGTTCTTTCTTTTAAAACTATCATAACTATAGACAACTGTTTTTTTCCCCCAGAAAATGTACATTATAACTAATAATTCTTAACTATCAAAATTGTAAGGTTGAATTTAATCAACCATTCTGTTGGCTTTATTCCGTGCCAATTTTCTTGTATTTCAACACTTAGAAACCATGTATTTAGGTGGGAATCATGTAAGGGTAGTGTGTGAGAGAGTGTGAAGAAATGCTCAAGACTGTGCAATGAAGCAGGGACTTGCGATTGGATCTTGCGGGTGGCTCGCGACTTGCAAGCCGCCAGAAGATGCACACGAGTGAAGCATGTAGAGAAGCTAAACCGTCATGCTAGCTGTAGCACTACAGGACAAAAACTCCAGACTAGCCATTCAGTTAGCTCGCGGCTTGAACTCATGACTCAGTCAAGCCGCGAGGCCAAGTCGCTAGCCAGCTCTGTTTTGGAAAAACTGACTCTTCGCATTCCATTCTCACACTAGTATAAATACCCCTTATACCCACGAAATATAGAGAGTTTCCAGAGAGAATTTTGAGAGAGAAACCCTAGAGAAAAACAAGATTGACTCATCCACAATCTTCATCTTTGTTTCTCCAAATTCCTCTACTCTCACCCTCTCCATCGTTATATCCTTGAGAGGTACATTAGCCAAAACCTTTTCTCACCATACCCACATCTGTGAGAAGGCTATTTGGTGCTTGGGAAGCAGTTAGGAAGGGACCAATTGATATTGGTTGATACTATGGGTTATAGCGGAATCCGGTAAGCTAAAGAAGACAAAGGTTCGGCGTAACCTCGTTGGAGCAAGAAACTTGGAGGGCTTAGGTACACTGGGTAGATTAGGCTTGGAGGGTCTTTTGTTGTTCATGTATCCCAACTTCATTCTTTAGTGGATTATTGACCGCTTGGAGGGCGGCGGAGAGGTTTTGTGCCGAGGACTTCGGTTTCCTCTTCGATAACACATCGCTGTGTTATCCTTGTGTTTGCATCTCTCTTCCTTAATCTTTGTCATTTAATTTCTGCTATGGTTGTGATTTTATTTGGCTTAGATTGTTCTATCAATTCTGTTTTAGTTATTTATCATATTCTGCACATATATTATTTGATAATTAGCTTGAATTGGTAATTTGTAATTTGGGGGTCTAAACATTCAAAGTGTTTTACACATTATTTGAACATTCTTTTGGTATCAGAGCAGGTGCACTTGATGTGATTTAATTACCTTAGTGCAATCCTTGATCCCATTTGAGATGGATCGGTCTCAATCTCTAAATGCTCCACCATATTTTGATGGTAGCAATTATGCCTTTTGGAAAGTAAGGATGATGGCATTTTTTTGTTCAATGGATGAAACCGTTTGGGATGCGGTGGATGTTGGATGGACTAGGCCGGAGGCTGCCAAATCCACTTGGGATAAGGCAGTCCTCGCGGCGTCTAATGCAAATAGAAAAGCACTTAACGCTATTTTTTGTGGTGTATCTCCAGATGAGTTCCACAAGATATCTCACATTTCTATTGCCAAGGAGGCGTGGGAGATATTGGAAACCACGTATGAAGGAACGAAGAAAATGAAAGACATTAAGTTGCAGATGCTAACAACTCGGTTTGAGGAGCTGAAAATGAGTGACGACGAGTCATTTGACTCTTTCTATAGCAAGTTGAATGAGGTGATTATTGGCAAGTTCAATTTGGGTGAGAAAACAAAGGACTCAAAAGTAGTAAGGAAAATCCTTCGATCATTGCCGAAGAGCTTCCATGCAAAAGTTACAGCAATTGAAGAGAGTAAGGATCTTGATGATATCAAGGTTCAAGAATTAATTGGCTCACTTTAAACATATGAGCTATCATTGCCTTCACAAAGGAAGAGCAAATCCCTTGCTCTTAAGACGATCAATGAGAGGGTAGTAGCTCATGACTCATCGGATGAGGATGTTGTTGATAATGATGTGGCATATCTTGTGAAGAATTTCCGGAAGTTCTTAAAATTCAAGAAGAATGGAAAGTTTGTTGAAAAAGAAAAATTCCCAAGTTTCGGAAAGGAGAGAAAGGATTTTAAGAGGAAAGATGGGAAGGACTCTCAATCCTCTCAAGGAATCACGTGCTTTGAATGTAATGGACACAGACATTTCAAGAAAGAGTGTCCAAATTATTTGAAAGCGAAGGGCAAGGTGTATGCCACTACTCTTAGTGATTCCGATTCCTCTAGTTCAGATTCAGATGAAAGCTGTGATGGAGAGGGAAACTTCTCTGCATTCATGACTATTGCTTATGAGGAATCTTCAGATGATTTGAGTGTGCTAGTGAAAGAGCTTGGTAAGCACACTGATTTGGAGTCAATTGGGATAGTTGAGGAGTCTGACGATAAGGAAGAAGATGAAACAGTAGGACTGCAAGAGACCTACAATTCCCTCCTTGAGAAGACTGGTGAATATGCGAAAGTGGCTAACACAGCCATTAAAAAGATGAAGAAGGCAGATGAAGATTATAGAAGTCTTCTCGTGTGATACAAGGAGACAAAATGTGAAATGGAGACGCTGAACGGAGAGTTAACCGAAACTTATTCAAAAATCAAATCCTTGAGCATGAGGTGGTTCAAGCCAATGCTGAAGTAGACCGAGTCTCCTCTCAGAAGCTTGATGAAATGCTTGCTCATCAAAAACCATTTTTCGACAAAGGTGGATTGGGATACACCGGAGAGAGCAGTTCGGCTGCCAATAAATACAAGGAAATGAAATTTATGAAAGCCAAAGAATCAAAGGTAGCTACCACAAATGCTAAGAAAGTGAAGCCGGAGAAGAAGAATAATGTGACTGACCAACGGTTTATGACTAAGCCTTCTAAACAACCAGTGGTCAAACCTAAGGGTAAAGGGAACTCACTCCCAAAGTCGCAAAGAGGTCTGAGAACTCAACACTTTTGCCATCACTGTGGAATTCAAGGTCACACCAGACCCAATTGTCATAAGCTACAAGCATTGAAGAATTCAGGTACTCAAAGGTCAAGAGGACCAAGAAATGACAAAAGGAATTGGTTTGTTGAGCAATCAAGAGGCCGAGATGGTGATTCCGAAGTGATGGATGTGATGAAGACGATTGATGCATTTACCACCTGTTTAGCAAGCTTCAACAGAAGGTTTGAAAGCCACAACACTCGTATCCAATCCCATAAGGATATCACCCCAAACGCACGTGACGTGTGGGTGAAAAGAGGTACTCATGCATAAGCATTACAACATGTCCATACATCAATACTTCCTATGTTTTGTGACTTTGCTTGGTTGTATGCTTTTTGTTGTGATGTTAGCATGATTTGAAAATGTGTGTTTATTTGCATTTGCTTTATTTGTTTTTTCATTGTTGTTTTTTATCAATCTTTTCTTGCTTTTATGTCAAAAATCCAAAAACACATAAAAAGTAGAAAATCTAAAAAGTTTGATTGACATTATTGTGCTTTGTCACAAGCATATTTTGCCTTGTACCTTTGTACTAATGGCTTTGTGCATCTACGAGCGTAGCTTGTTCTTTTTGCACTCTTATCATTGTGGGAAAACTCTTGACATCTATGTGATTGTTGTAAATCGATCTTCAAACTTGTCATGAATGATTAGTCAATGTTTTTGTTGATCTTGAGACATGTATAGACTTGTGCCTATATATCTTCCAACTCTTTTATTTTATTGTTTTTGCTTAAAGAGCTCAACAAATGTAAATCTCCAAATGAAAAGAGATATTGAGCTGCAAAAGCTTGTCGCACATACTAGTATTTGACTAGGAAAAAGGGAAAGCGACTTAAAATAAAATGTATGATGCCTAAAAAGGCAAAGGCTTAATCATCAAATTGAAATATTAAAAATTTCAGGCATCGATCTCTAAATGAGATGTATTGATTCAAACAGATCAAATGTTATGATGTGAATGGAGCCAAATGAAAAGCTTCATACTATGTAATCAAGTTTATGTGGGAGGTCATATATGCATACCTCTATAATTGAGATAGGTCACTTTTCCTAATGCTAATTGTGTATGCCTTGGTTGAATTGATCATTAAAGCTTCACATTAGACTAAGGACTATCTCATCTTTGGTATCCACACACATCACACTTGTTTATGCTCAATGAATGTCTTATTCATTTGTGTGATTGTACTTGATTAAATATGTTTTCACATGCTCAATTTTTATTGATCAAACACAAAAAGATTTTTTAGTGTTTTAATTTGTTTTTGGAAAGTCTATTGTTTTTGCAAAAATTTCAAAAACTGTGTTGCCCTGTTTTGGCGACTTGGTCGCGAGTCAAGCCAGTCGCATGCCCCAGTCGCGAGCTTACTCAAAAGGTTTTCGCGACTCACTGGCGGGTCAAAGTCCCAGTCGCGAAAAATACTTTAGAAAATTTTTCAAAATCTGGATTTTAGGTTTCTCGCGACTCATCCTAGCAACTTGTTCGCGGGTGAAAGCTCCAGTCGCGAGGGTCACACAAAAATTTATGCGGCTCTCTTCACGACTTCCTCGCAGGTGAAACTTCCAGTCGCGAAAAACACTTAAAATTTTGTCTCAAGATGTTTGGCGGCTTGCCCTGGCGACTTGCACGCGACTTAACTCAGTCGCGAAAATTGCGTGTTTTACATTTTAAGGTCAGTTTTTAAAACCTTTTGGGGTTTCCCTCGAACATTTTGTGTCTCCTCATTGTCTTCCCCAATAGAACCTCTCTCAAATCCACCGTGTTTCTCACAAAAACCTCCATTGTTGCTCATCTTTTCATCTTTAATCTCCTAGAAAAAGGTATGGGTTTTCCTATTCTCTCTTTATACTTCATGTTTATTGTTGAGTTGTCATGATTTTGTGAGGTATTGTTGACGATTTGTGAAATATGGTGTTTCGAACATGGGTTTGTTATTTGTGTTGAGTTTGACTGAATGGGTTCTGTTGTTCTTGACTTTAAGTTGTTAAATGTTATTATTATTGTGTTTGTTGCTTCTATTTTGAGCTTATATTGACTGATCTGTGTTGGTTTGCTCATCTCATACCCATTAAGATATGTCTCATTGACATTTTTTTTAATTAATGTGTAATACACTGTTTGTGTTGGTTCATAATGAGTGATTATTGCTTGATGGGTAACATGTTTGGCTGTGTACCCTAGAATGTTCATGATTGAGTTGTTGTGCTCACTGTCACAATGTGTTATGCATAAGAATTGTTGATAGTCTGTTTTGTGCTCGTCTGATTTGAGTTATCTCATTCATGTTGATCCTGAACTATGTTTGGTTTGAATGGTTGGTATATTACTCTGTCCTTTTCTATGCCACTAACATGTTACTAATGTTTTGAGTTTCCATCTATTGTGCTCTGTTTTTATGGGTTTTGCTGCTGTGTTATGCAGATGACTCCTACCAAGAAGAAAACTACTACCAAGAAGGGTGATAAAAGGCTGAAGATGGACAATACCAAGTTCAAGTCTTCTCATCACTTTGAGAGATATAGAGATTTTTACTTGAAGGAACCTCTTATCTAGGAGAGATTTATTAACTTGGTGAATTTGAAAGACACCTTCATTCCAAGCTGTTTTGAGGGCAAGGGTTGGGATAAGCTTTTGAGTGACCTGCCTGGAGTTTGTGATCCTTTGATCAAGGAGTTTTATGCCAATGCAGTGTTAAGAGAGCATGAGATAAATTGTTGGATATGAGGAAAGGAATATACCATAGATGTGGATGACATAGATGATGTGTTAGGTTTTGAGGGCATGGATGATTATGATTTCACTCATTATAAGGATAGGATGTTGTCTTTAGAAACTGTTCAGACTCATATTGGTGGAGTGAGAGAAGGGAGATGCCTCAACACTACAACCTTTCCAGCAGATATGAGGTGTCTAACAGTGATTATTATGTTTAACCTATACCCAGTGAAGAAGCTGACCACAATCAACAATGCCAGAGCCATCTTCCTTATGGAGCTCAAGCAGAAAACCTACATAGACATCAGTGCTCATATCTTCTACACCATTGTGGATGAGACCAAAACAACCACCAGGGCCAAGCTGGTTTTCCCTAGCCTTTTTATGAGGCTTTTTAGATTGAAAGGTGTGGAGATCCCTCAAGATATCAGTCTATTGTCTACTCCCTTAGCAATTAACAAGCTAACCATCACAAGGATAAGAGTTCGTCTTCCGGGTGATGAAGAGGAAGGAGACCAAGAAGAAGGTGAACCCATGGACACTGAGACAGAGGCTGCAGGAGAACCCTCAAGCTCAAGAGGTCATGGCAAGAGGAGCAAAGCTTCATCTTCATCACCTGTACCTTCAGATGCATTCCATATCATCGTAGAGAGGATTGATGGGCTCACAGATGTCTAGAATGAACAATCTGACAGGCTGGCTACACTTCAAGATCAAATGAACATCCTCTCAGCAAAGTTTGATAGCTTCTCCACCCAGCAGTGACCCTTTGGCCATTTCAGTCAAAAAGGGGGAGATTTTTGGGGTAGCTCTTGAGAGGGAGTGCCAGTTTGAGGGGGAGCCTGCATAAAACTTACATTTAGCAGTTTTTACTTTATGTTTATGGTGTTGGTGTTGGTATTATGATTTGGATAATGTTGTCTATATTATGGGTTTGCTACACTTTGGTTAATAGTCTGGTTTAAACTCATGGATTTTTTTTAAAACTTTTGAAACTTGTGGCACATTGGTTAAAGTTTAATGTCTTAGTTTATTTACAGTACATGCTGTTGTACCCTTGCTTTGTAGCGTAGTACTTGTTGATTAATGTTATTCATTCTCTTTAAGTACTTTCACTCTTATGCCCTTTGTTGGATTTTATATCCTTAATGCAATTACCTTGAGTTGTTGCATTGGTTGAGTGTTGGACATGCAAATGATACTTTGCATTGAGCTTATTAGCTTGCATGTCCGGATGTTCATTCCTTGTGTGAATGAGCATTGTGGTCACTATTTATAGTGATTGTTCATTTTTGGTCAAGCCATGGTTTATTGCTTATATTCCATTTTACTTGATCGCATTGTGTTTGCTCCATATGCATTACAAGTTTTCTGCATACAATGATCATATTGTGTTGTTGTGTTTCAGGAGATACTTTTTCTTATGGTTCAAGAGCTACACAGATTCTAGAGTTAGGTGTGAGTGAGTTATGTTCAACTGTTTCCAACTCACATGTTAAGTCTAGAATTTGTTATAAGGTTTTGTCACGGAATAGCTAAAGGGGGAGATTGTAAGGTTGAATTTAATTAACCATTCTGTTGGCTTTATTTTGTGCCAATTTGCTTGTATTTCAACACTTAGAAACCCTGTATTTAGGTGGGAATCATGTAAGGGTAGTGTGTGAGAGAGTATGAAGAAATGCTCAAGACTGTGCAGTGAAGCAGGGACTCGCGATTGGATCTCGCAGGTGGCTCACGGCTTGCAAGCCGCCAGAAGATGCACACGAGTGAAGCATGCAGAGAAGTTGAACCGTCATGCCAGCTGTAGCATTACAATACAAAAAGTCCAAACTGGCCATTCAGTTAGCTCGCAACTTGAACTCGTAACTCAGTCAAGTCGCGAGGCCAAGTCGCCAGCCAACTCTGTTTTGGAAAAACTGACTCTTCGCATTCCATTCTCACACTAGTATAAATACCCCTTATACCCACAAAATATAGAGAGCTTCCAGAGTGAATTTTGAGAGAGAAACCCTAAAGAAAAACAAGATTGACTCATCCACAATCTTCATCACTGTTTCTCCAAATTCCTCTACTCTTACCCTCTCCATTGTTACATCCTTGAGAGGTACATTAGCCAAAACCTTTTCTCACCATACCCATATCTGTGAGAAGGCTATTTGGTGCTTGGGAAGCAGTTAGGAAGGGACCAATTGATATTGGTTAATGCTATGTGTTATAGCGGAATCCGGTAAGCTAAAGAAGACAAAGGTTCGGCGTAACCTCGTTGAAGTAAGAAGCTTGGAAGGCTTAGGTACACTGGGTAGATTAGGCTTGAAGGGTCTTCTGCTATTCATGTATCCCAACTTCATTCTTTAATGGATTATTGACTGCTTGGAAGGCGGCGGAGAGGTTTTACGTCGAGAACTTTGGTTTCCTCTTCGATAACACATCGCTATGTTATCCTTGTATTTACATCTCTCTTCCTTAATTTTTGTCATTTAATTTCTGTTGTGGTTGTGATTTTATTTGGCTTAGATTGTTCTATCAATTCTGTTTTAGCTATTTATTATATTCCGCACATATATTATTTGATAATTAACTTGAATTGGTAATTTGTAATTTGGGATCTAAACGTTCAAAGTGTTTTATACACTATTTGAACATTCAAAAATGTTAAAGGAAGTTACTTTATTCTTAATTAAAAATAGAAGCTACTTAATTTATTATTAATATTTTTGGATAAGTACAAGCTACTTTATTGATAAAGTATTAACTACGAAATTAACAATAATGAAGTTTGACTAAACACGCCGCCTTTGATAAAAATTGCATTATGTACTATAGTAGTCCCTTTTTTCATATTTTGGTCATGTGTTGTCACAAATGTCAATGCCTTTCTTCAAAAGTTTGACTGCCATGCTCAAATAATTCGCTTTGAAATTTGTTCAAAATGCTTAATGAGATTTTTCAAATCAACATTCGCTTTTTGAACGTAGAATGAATTGTTTAACCGGGAAGAAAATAAATAAATAAACATCTATGAAATGAGGTTTTATATTTTAATTTTTCAATAGCTAGGCATTTCAATCTCGAAACAATTAAGCATTGTCTGTAGTGAAAGAAGAATTTAAAAATCTCAACAAATGGGCTAAAATCTTGTAAAATTCCATTTAGTGCATAATTCTTCAGTTAAGTAGTATGATTTTTATAGTGACTAAAAATAAGAAAAGTGGTCGTTTATATCCTTATGATTTCATACACTTTGTCCTCAAAAAGTTATAATAAACTTCATTCAATTTAAATTAAATTAATACATTTTGGTAAATTAATAAAGCCATAACATATAAATTGTTACATTTTGCACGGGGGTTTTGAGAAAAGAAAAAAGTTGATGCAATTAAAGCAACAAATAATTGACGAAGTGATATCAAGTTCGCACCAAAATATATCAATCAAATTAAAAGTTAAAACTATCAATCTCTAACACATCTCATAAAGATGCCACGTTTCTTGGTTAAGATACATATATGAAGTAAAATAAAATAAAGATCAAGAAAATATAATGTAATTAGTGTGTTTAGATGAACTTATTTATCAATTTATTAGTGCAAAAGTAATTATATTTTGAAAAAAAATTTAATGTCTTAAAAACTGCAGGTTTTATTTTGAAGTGAAAATAAACTCATTATCCTAACAAAACTTCATGCTAGAAAGTAGAAACACTAATAGAGGCGAGAAAAAGAGAGAGAACTAAAGTGTGTTAATTTATGTCGGTGCAGGTAAACATGTACTACGAGCTTCTCTGTATGAGTGAGTCCTTGCTAAAATCTCTTAATATCTCATACAAAGCTAGGAATAAAAATGGACAGATTTGGCTTTGCCAACGTTTAAATTAAACCCCATGTGATGTGCTTGCTTTACTGCAATTTCATATTGAGCCAACTCTATACAGATTTGGTTTATTACAATTCATATATACCGATTTGAGAGGTTCATATCAGTATATTGAAATGAAATGAAATGAAGAATTTATTACAAAATATACAAACAGAAAGAGAGAGAGAGAGTAGTACCTTCAGAAGGGTCTGTGGTTGCAGTTTGGGCGTTTGAGATGTCAAACGATACTAGGAAGAAGAACAAGAGACGGTAACCATAAGCAAATATTGAAGAAGACTGTGGCTTCCCTTTCATTTTCATCTTCAGAGCTTTCTATTTTACTTGAAAAAATGAAGTAGATATATAAAACACTTTCACTCACATATATCTTAGAGGAGTAGTAGCAATGGCCGGTGGAGCTTAAGCACTATATTGGGACATGTGACATGACAAATTAAATTTATTGTTCAACTTGGAAGTATTGGCCACGTGTCAAGCAGTGAACCCAAAACAAAACCAAGGAATAGTGATAACCATTGTGTGTACGGATTACATACCTATGTTGTTGTGTTTTCATCATTCTCAGTTATAATTAAAATTTTTGAAAACATAGTTTTTATAATTGGGTCCTATTAACGGAAGTTTTGATGTAATGGTTAACAAACCATATTAGAAAATTTTTAACACCATTTTCATGAAAAATATAAAAAATTGTTAGAAAAATTAATTGTTTTATTATTTTCCAATGAAATGTTTCTAAAAATAGTCTCTAAATCAATACCCTAAGGGGATTTGTTAACATTTTCCTTTATAATTTGTGTGTACAACCTAGGATGCAGGGACACGAACATAGGTACAGATACAGGTATGGATACGACATAGCAACATGAGTAATTTTTGAAAAATTATAACATGAAATGGTAGGTACGACACCAATATGACACGGGTATAACATGGATACGACACCCCTAAATGAAGTGTACATGCATCTTAGTGTACAACTAGTATGTATGCAACAATAATTAACGTAAATATATATATATATATATATTTATATACTAGTTAGGGCAGCATGTGCAAGGCACGTACTTGTCATGGAAAGAGAGTAGTGATTAAGGTCAATTTTAAATTTTATTTATATTACAAAACAAATATATAAATCATTTGATTTTTAAAGTACATAGAGATTTACATTAATCAAAAGAAACATTAATTTTAAGAATTTTGATAATTATGTCATAAAAAAGTTAATTTCATTCGTATAAGAATTTTGATCAACCACAAAGATAAGGTAGCTATTTAACATATAAATATCTATTTTACTATAATAGTTTTTTTAGTACTTATTTGCTAAAAGCAATATATCCACTCATTAAAAAATTCTAAGAATGGTATCGAATATCACCATCTTTCAACAATAAGCAACTGAGTTTTGCTAAGAAAAAAAAAAAAAAAAAGATAACAAAAGGCATGTGTCATCGAATTTTTCATTAGATAAATTCTAAGTTTCAAAAATTTAAACTTAGAAAATCAATGTTTTTTAGATAACAAATAAAATACTTTATATTATCATTCCAACTTTCCAAGAATTACTACTATCTAAAATTCAAAATACGTGAAGAAATTTTTTGGGATGTTAAAATTTAGTGGAGTATTTTAGACATTACATAATAAATATTTTAAGAATCATAAACTTTCATTAGGATTTAATTGAGAAAATAATAATATGACATATTTGCAATTTCCCAAAATATATAAGAGAAAAATTGCTTGATTTTAAAATTTAAGGAGGAATTGTAAACTATTCCAAATATGAAGGATGAAAAGTGTTTTTATCTTATGTTTGTGTGTGTGTGTGTGTGTGTGTGTGTAAAACTATGTGTTTTTACTTAAAATGATGCGTAAAGAAAAAAATACAAAAAGTCAACCAAAGAAAATTGTATGTGAAACGGTGAATTTTAGCTCAACAAAGTTGACTAAACCAACAAAAAATTTCTAAAAACATAACAGAATGACACAAAATTTTCATAATACTTTTATAATTTTGTTATATTTTATTTTGACTTGTAAATAATTGACAGTTCAGCAGTTTTGAAAATATTGTGACGACAACAAGATGTCTTAACATTTTCACAATAAATCATAAGTAATAGATTGTTGCAGGTTGTTATTGGTGAGCAAAAAAGTAATTTCATTGGTAAGTTTAAATTAGAATTAATAAAAATTTACCACCTATGATTTGTTATGAAAGTGCTATGAAAAATATTGTGGATATAGCACTTCTTTTTTCACAATACCTTTATTTTTAGTTGTGGTTGGTTCTAGTATGATATTTTATTACCATATTTTGATCCATAAAGAATTAGCACCTCAACAATTATGAAAATATTGTGCCAATTTGTTGTGTTAATATTTCTTTTTGTTTTTTTTTAGAGAGTTTCAACCTATGGTGTTTGCTCTTGATGATAGCTCTTTATCATCAGACCAAGACACCAATCAGTTTTTGATGTAGGCGGGGATTGAATCCCAGATCTCTTATACAACCATCAGAGACTTTACCAGTTGAGCTAACTGGAACCTACATGTTGTGTTAATATTTTATTATGATGTGAAACAGTGCAAATTGGACAAACCAAAAATAATATAGCAAATCTACAGTAGCTTTACCCATTCACAAAAAAAAAAAAAAAAAAACAAAACAAAAAAGTGGCCAGCGAAACAGTAAAAATTGAACAAATCAAAATTACTGTAGTAAAGCTACCGTAACTTTTCCCATTCACTCTTTTTATATATACAAAGTGTTGTGAAAAATGTTGTTGATGTATCACCTTTTTTTTTTTTTTTTTTTTTTTTTACAATATCTTTATTTTTAGTAATAGTTGGTTCTAGTATTCTATTTTATTTTGACCTACAAGGAATTAACACCTCAATAATTGTGAAAATATTGTGACAATTTGTTGTATTACTAACTTATCTGTACTATTATTTAAGGGGCTTCTCCTATTTGGACTAGATTTTTTTTCCCAAAATATCCCTATTTCCCTAGGTTTAAGTAGAGATAGAACTAAAGTACAATAAAGTAAAAATACATCTTTAACTCCCACTAAAACATTGCCTACAAAATAAGATTACTCTCCCACTAACCCACTTATTCATAAACAAACTTCACGTTTAAACTTTTCTCTTTCTTTATTTTTTTAATTGGCTGAATATATATATATATATATATATATATATTTAAACCCACATTAAAAAGTTTTTTTATTTTTTTATTTTAGAAACCCACGTTAAAATATACAGAGAGAGAGAGAGTAGTACCTTCAAAAGGGTCTGTGGTTGCAGTTTGGGCATTTGAGATGTCAAATGATACTAGGATGAAGAACAAGAGACAGTAACCATAAGCAAATATTGAAGAAGATTGTGGCTTCACTTTCATATTCATCTTCAGAGCTTCCTATTTTACATGGAAAAATGAAGTAGATATATAAAACACTTTCAGTTACATATATCTTAGAGTAGTAGCAATGACCAATGGAGCTTAAACACTATATAGGGACATGGACATGACAAATCTATATCTATATATTACTAAAAGCTGAAATGTAGCGTTTAATAGTGCTATGCTCAGGTTGCACCACGTCAGCAGCCATGTCATTCCAATTTTTTTTTTAATTTGTCCTACAATTTGAAAATGGTTTTTGTAAATCTATATATTACTAAAAGTTGAAGCGTAGCGTTTAATACTGCTATGCTCAGGTTGCGCCACGTCAACAGCCATGTCATTCCAATTTTTTTTAAATTTGTCCTACAATTTGAAAATGGTTTTTGTAAATTTTAGAATTGTAGTAACTCTTGCATAATAAGTCCCAGCCCTATAATAAATCTGTATAATAAATCCTAGCCCACTTCTTATTTATTTACTTCTACTATCAACCCCCAACCCAAAGCCTTTTCAACTTAAACCCAAAGCCTTTTCAGCTTAAAGGAAAAAAATAATATATATTACTAAAGCTGAAGTGCAGCGTTTAATACTGTTGTGCTCAGGTTGCGCCACGTTAGCAGCTATGTCATTCCAATTTTTTTTTTTTTTTTATTTGTCCCACAATTTGAAAATGGTTTTTGTAAATTTCAAAATTATAGTAACTCTTGCATAATAAATCCAAGCCCTATAATAAATCTGTATAATAAATTCTAGCCCACTTCTTATTTATTTACTTCCACTGTCAAGCCCAGCCCAAGCCCTTTCAGCTTAAACCCAAAGCCTTTTCAACTTAAAGGAAAAAAAATAAAAAATAAAAACCGTGGAAGGTGGAAGTGTGGAACCCTGAAGGGTTTTGCGTGATATAACGTGAGGAAAGCAGAGAGACTGAAACCGTGAACGAAAACAGAGAGTCTGAAACCGTGAAGGAAAACAGAGAGTCTGAAATTGTGCTCCCTACCTTCCTGCTCTACTGTTTTGCATTAATGGCCGCCTTTCTGAGTTCGTTCCTTCCTGTCTTCCTTTCCACACGGTGTATAAATATTGACAGTGCCTGCTTCAGTTAAGGTATCTCTAAATCTCAGTTCTTTTTTGCTCCATTCTTTTGCTTAATGATTTTTGTTTCCCTTATTACATTTTTTTATATGGATTGGTTTGCTGCTCAGTTTTGAATCTTTATTATTGTTCTGAGAGTTTGAGACTTTGACAGAGATATAATTGATTAATTGAGAAACAGAGAGAGATAGAAAAGCCCAGGAAAATTGATCAGATGTGGACTCTTTTAAGATTATCTATATCTTGTGCTGTGCTTTGGAAAATTGATTGATAACTGCTATCATAGGCGGTCCGCTCCTTAAGTCTTATCTATATCGAATACAAAGTATGCTTCGGAAAAACATTGTATACTTTCCTTCTTACCGTTTTTCTTTTCTGTGTCTGATTTTTTATGCTAAAGGTAGGTTTTAATTTATGAAATAAGCTATAGTTGGATTGATACCCAATTAATTGTGGTGAAACTGTACTTTTGGCGTAGGTGGTATTCATGTATCTTCTTAGTTTGATTTTCAATATTTATGTAGTTTTGTATAGTGCTTTATTTCCCTTTGTACACTCTGTTTACCTGTTTTTTTTTTTTTTTTTTTTTTTTTTTTGGCTGTGCCTCTTTTTCATTTCCAATAAAGTTTTACATCTACCGATCCAAAAAAAAAAAAAAAAAAAAACCAATGAGAGACCTAACTCAGCTAAGTCCAATCCCTGACTTGGGTGTTTTTACAAGGATAGGAGAGGAGAGTAAAGATGAGGAATGGGTTGGGGAGTTACCCTTCCCCTGTTTGGATGTTTTGAGGGAGAGAGGATTTGAGTGGATTTCATAATATCATGAGTTGAAGCTGATATTCTTTCAGACTTTGTTTGAATGGAAAAATACTTTGGGTGTTCTTACTTTATTGATTTGTGGTTGAAAGCCACTACAATTGGGAGTTTAGCCATGCCCACTTCCAAAGTAGTATTGTAGTTGTGGATTGCTCAAGGAAGAAGCTGAGAATTGTAGACTGAAAGCATTACTGCTTAAAGTGAAATCATAGCACCCTGAAAGCTTGGATTATATTTATGGTCATTGAAAGTATAAGACATTGTCTTTTTGCCATTCATATAAAATCATAACTTTTTTGTTCTTTTGTTAATTACTTTATTTATTGATTAGCTGTTAAGGTGGCTGTCAAACACAATAGTAGATCTTAGTAAAATTGATGAACCTACTTTACTATGAGACCCAGCTTATATAGATTTTATATTTTTATTGAATTAAGTCTCCAAATGTGTGCTAAGTGTTTATTAGGTTGAATTTGGTTATATAGATGATTCACGAAAATCCTTGATTGTAATTTGAGATGTGACTAACATTTTTCTTGGACTGTGATAAATGGTATTGAATAATTTATGTTGTAGATGATGCAAAGACACATTTATTTATTCATTTAAGGATCCATATGAGAATTTGTTTAGGAGTTTTTCAGACATTACCATCATCTTCATTCTTCATTCTTCATTGTCAATTATTATTATTTTTTTAAATAATACAATTGTTATACTAAGTGAGGGAGGGAGATTCGAACCTTTGTTTTTCGCTTTTATGAGATCAGATATTCTTTCTAAGTTACAATGCTCTTAGCATTTTTCACTGTCAGTTAACATCTTTGAAAGACAGAAAACGAAAAGCCCAATACGTTTCTGAACCTATCCTATAATATTAGAACATAAAAGACTATAATTCAAACCAAGCAGGAAGGCCAAGTGAGTGTACTATGTAGTGTGCACCACTATGGAACTGTTCAAAATTAGACAACTTCACTGCTTTGCATGCAGCAGCTGTAATTAATATTTATGCACATTTTGGTATAATCAAAGCTACCCTGAGATTTCATTTGGGAGGAGAAATTAAAAAAAAAAAAATGCTAAGTGTGCATCTTTCAGTTTTCTTTTAGAGTTCTCACATGTCCAATTAAGCATGTTGTTAACTTTGGTACGAATTTTTCATGTTTACTCAAAGTGAGAGAAAATCTTTTATTTGAAATGGTTGAGATTTAAGGAGCTGTTGTTGCCGTTGATATCAGTGACGATCTCTACTAATTTTTGTTGCATCGATATTGGTAATCTAAAACTTGACCAGTTTGTGTTTTTAAATTAACCTTACTTCCTATAGAAAAGATGGTTTTTAATCTATTCTATATATTTATTTTATTTTGTTGAAGTGATTGAGTTTGATTTAAACATTTTTCTTCTATCTTTCTATGTCTAACTGCAAAGGTGCAATGAGAGTTAAAGATGTGTGCATCGTTTTCAAAATTACTTGCGATGAGCGAAACATAGAAGAGTGAGTTTATCTTCATTCCCATGAAGTTCTCTTTTCTCCTCCATTTAATGTTAATAGTTTTAGAACTAATCCCATTTAAATTTGATGATTTGTCTACACAAATCTGATGGACTATTTTGTGCATTTTTACAGATCTTGACTCAATATTGTTCAAAATCCTAAATTCCTTGATGTGTGCTCTAGCAAATTTTAATTTGAAAGTTAGATTACTTTGAAATTTTCATAGGATTTACTAAAATGTTCAAGTTTATTATCTATGTCCCTTCCCATTTTGCACTTTTTGTTTTGTTTTTTTTTTTTTTGGGTAAATGATCTTAATCTATCTAGCAGATTGCATTGCACTATTGTTGACTACAAGTATTTTTTTACTTGGGCTGCCAGTGGACTCTAATTATCACAATTGGGTATTATCTTAAAAACACTCTCTTTCTTTTTGTATCATTGTGTGCAAGTTTGCATTTTTTTTTTTTTTTAAATTTCGGTTTGGTTATTAAGAAAGTGTAGGGATATAATACATATGATAAGTTTTGGATTTTTATTTAGTATGTTTGGGATTCAAGCATCTTTATATAGTTGTTTGGGCTAAAGTTTAACAGGGATGGTGAAGGCTCGGTGTGCTAGGATGATGCCTTTGAGAAGAGGTGATGGATTCCTAATAAAGATGAGAAGCTGAGAGTTTACAACTTTACATTAAGCAACATGGCATTTGGAATTGGAGTTAGAATCCAAAACCTTATGGTAGGAAACATGTAAATGTTCAATTTCAATGAATAAAAACTCAAGTCATAAAATTTTCATGGTTGTTTGCAGTTGTTCCTCTGAATGATTATTTGATTTAAAGTTTTCTTTCAATCTTTTCTTTTAGGTTTGGTAAGGTCTAGGAAGAGTTGTTCACTTATCCAAAAAAGGTTTGGGAAGAGTTGTAGACTTTTTTGGATGAATTATGTGGAAACTTTTGGGAATAAGAGGAAACTATACTCAAGCTTTATAAAGTTTTATTCATTTGAAAACTATTTTATCAAATTTAGTTTGTTAAATTCTGATTAAGATGAATGGATAATTTAAAACAACGAGTACACTTATTTTTATTTGTTCCTTTTAAATGTTGTTACACACAGTATATTTATATATTGATTGCTACATCATTATTATGTGATAAAAGTCTTTCTAGGTATCATTTGGCTGTCAAATCTATAAAACCCTAAAACTTAATACCACATGCAAAACATGTATAAACTTCAACATCAATGATGTACCAGCGGTGATTAAAGCTTGCAAGGTGTTCCATAATTATTATGAAGTTAGCAAAAGACTTGGTAAAATTGTTGACGTTTGTTTAGGTTTTGTGCAAATGTGATTTTTACTTGATATTGCTTGCTGAAAATGAATGGGAGGATTGCCTTTATTATTGCAGTGATTCATCTTGAATTGGCTTGAGTTTTCACTTTTTATTTTATTTTTTCAAATATTATTAAAACTATGATAGTTCATGTAAAATTAAAAAGCTTTAATGTATAAACTATACTTTCATAAGATTTTCCCGTGCATTGCACGGATTAGTGACTAGTTAAATTTATTGTTCAGTATTTGGCCACGTGTCAAGCAGTGAACTAAAAACAAAACCAATGAATAGTGATAGCCATTGTGTGTACGAATTACATACCTATCATGTTGTGTTTTCATCATTCTCAGCTATAATTAAAATTGTATTTTGAAAACATAGTTTTTATAATTGGGTCCTGTTAATAGGTGTTTTTATGCAATGGTTAATAAATCATATTAGGAAAGTTTTAATACCACTTTTATGAGAAATATAAAAAGCTGTCAGAAAAATTAATTGTTTTATTATTTTCCAATGAATTTTTTTTAAAAATAATTCCTAAATCAATGCACTGAGGGGATTTGTTAACATTTTCCTTTATAATTTGTGTGTATAACCTAGGATGCATGGATACGAACATGGGTAAAGATACATGTATGGATACAACAAAGCAACATGAGCAATTTTTGAAAAATTTTAACATAAAATGGTAGGTATGACACTAATATGATATGGATATAACACGGATATAGAACCCTAAATGTAGTGAACATACATCTTAGTGTACAACTAGTTGTATGTATGCAACAATAATTAACATAATACATACATATATATATATATTTATATATATATATATATTTATATTCTTTCTAGGCTTGTGTAATAATTACGTTTTTCAAGCTGCGTCACCAAGGGGCCCAAATGGTGCTAAGATGCAGTGTTTCACCTAATAATAATTGAACAACTGCAGAAACGCAAAGCCACACATCTATAAATTTATTGTTCAACTTGGAGTATTTGGCCACGTGTCCAGCAATGAACCATAAACAAAACCAATGAATAGTGATAGCCATTGTGTGTACGGATTAAATACCTATCGGGTTGTGTTTTCATGATTCTCAGTTATAATTAAAATTGTATTTTGAGAACATAGAGTCATTTGGTATATGTGTTTAAATACATATTTTTAGTTTTTAAACAACATTACATGTATTTTCATACACTTTTTTATTCACACGTATTTATAAAAAATACAAATAACATTATTAGAACAATGTTGGTGAAAATAGCCAAATACCACGTTTTGACAAAATTTGTGGTAAATTAGCATTGTTTTAAAAATATTTAGCAATGTACCACTTTTTTAGTACTCGAGTTTCACAAAATCGATTTCTAAATAGTACTCGAGTTTAGTGAACTCGAGTTCCTAGGTGAGTCGCCAACGTGGCACTGCTGACCTGGAATTCGAGGAATTAAACAATGTGGTACTCGATATTGGGGAAACCGAGTACTTCTTTATAGTACTCGAGCTTAATGTACTTGGGCAGTGACTTAGGTGTGTTGGACACGCTGAGGAGAAAAAGAAGAAAAGAAAGGGGCTGATGAATTAAGGCTATTCAGGGGAGAGCTAAAGGCAAAAGAAAGTGACTAAAGCAAAGTAAAGGCAAATGAGTTGCATTTATTGTGATTTGATGTCAAGAGTGTGAAAGGAGGAAAAGAAAGAAACGATGAAGCACTTTTACAACAGTATACTCAATGAGACCTCTGCCATCTGGTCCTTTGTTTAGGTGTTATCTAGGGTAAGGGCCATTTTGCATCTTACTGACTTCCTAACATCTCATGGGCACCTTTAGTGAATAGTTACTACCAGACTACTTTGTGCTTAGCTAATTGCAACTCCAGTTACTTGCACATGAACTTTTTCAAGTCCAGACACTGTACTTAGTTTGGTGGACACAACGATCACAAGTAGTCGAAAATGAAATAAGTAAAAGTTTTGTACGAAACAAAAAGTAGGAAAAAAAAAAAGAAAAAAAAGAAAAAGAAAAAAAGGTACTCGACTTTCTTAAACTCGAGTACTATAAAGAAGTACTCGATTTCCACAATATCAAGTACCATATTGTTTTTTTAATTCCTCAAATTCCAAGTCAGCAGTGCCACACTGGCGACTCACCTAGAAACTCGAGTTCACTGAACTCGAGTACTATTTAGAACTCGATTTTGTGAAACTCGAGTACTAAAAAAGTGGTAGATTGCTAAATATTTTCGAAACAATGCTAGTTTGCCACAAATTTTACCAAAACGTGGTATTTGGCTATTTTCGCCACAACGTTACCAAAAGTTTTTATAATTGGCTCCTGTTAACAGGTGTTTTTATGCAATGGTTAATAAACAATATTAGGAAAGTTTTAATACCAATTTCATGGGAAATATAAAAAACTGTCAGAAAAATTAATTGTTTTATTATTTTCCGATGAAATTTTTCTAAAAATAATTCCTATATCAATACTGTGAGGGGATTTGTTAATATTTTCCTTTATAATTTGTGTGTACAACCTAGGATGCATGGATACGAACATGGGTACAGATACGGGTATGGATATGACACAGCAACATGAGCAATTTTTGAAAAATTTTAACACGAAATGATAGGTACGACACCGATATGACATGGGTATAACACGGATACGGCACCCTAAATGTAGTATACATGCATCTTAGTGTACAACTAGTTGTATATATGCAACAATAATTAACATAATATATATATATATATATTTTTATATATATATATATATATTTATATATACACAGTTCCTATCTAGGCTTGTGTAATAATTACGTTCCACAAGTTGCGTCACCAAGGGGCCCAAATGGTGCTAAGTTGCTGTGTTTCACCTGATAATAATTAAACAACTGCAGAAACGCAAAGCCAGACATCTATAAATATCCACCATTGACTTCGTAGCAAAGCCACACATCTATAAATATCCACCATTGACTTCGTACCACAATTTACTGTGCAGATGAGATTGAAAACTATCTTAAAAATCTTGTCCCAAATACATACTATTTACTTGATTTTTTTTTGAAAAATAATGACAATGTTGTTGGTGAATACTTCTAACAGAACACCATTAATTTGGTGAATACTTTTATGCATTTCATGTCGATAATAAAATAATTTCATCCAGCGAAAAATTGGAAATTAATAACTTATTCTATTTTTTGAAATTGACGGTGTTAGGTTCTAAGACTTTAGATTTAAATGTATTAGAACTTCATTTTGTAATGTTGGCAAACTATGATCAAAACGTTTAGTCTTGTTTTAGACTTGCTCAAAGTATTTGTATGTAAAGTTGGAATCGAGTAATTGCAGAAAATTACTATTGACTTTCTGCAAGGGTCGATCGATCGAAACTCGTGTAGATTGTTTTTTCTACAGATTTTCCAACTCAGCCCATTCCCGTTTGACATGTAGGGTTTTATGTTTTGCCTTAATTATAGAAGGAAAAACCCTAGCCACGTTTTATTGTTGTTGTTTATGCTGTGTGTATGAATCTCTTGTGAGATCTAGAGGTGTTTGCCTTCATACATACTTAGGGTTTCCAATCTCAACATTGATGTCAAGAGCTTGGTAATCATTTCAGTTGCTGCATAAAGAGCTTAAAGAAAACACAAGTGAGAGTACTTGTGGTTAATGTGAATCCAAGAAAGAAGTAGTTCGTGGACTCGAAGCTGTCACGTGGTCATGGTAGTAAGTTTCCTACTCGAGATAGCAATAGGATGTTAGTGGTCTAAGTCGCTATTATGTAAACTTCAATTCTTTCATAGTGGATCTGTTTTACCTTGAGGATAGATAGGTTAAATCCTCCCCAAGTTTTTTACCGGTTTGGTTTTCCTGGATTATCTTATCGTTGTGTTATTTATTTTCCGCACTATTTCAATGATATGATTTATCTGTGTTAACCTAGATCTGCATAATTTACCTAAGTTAATCACTTGGCTAAATAACTAGGTTAATCTGTTTCTGTTTAAGGGGTCTAAAAACATACAAGTGGTATTAGAGCAGGTTAGCTCTAGCATTTAGATCTTTTGATCTAAGAGTTGATTCTTGACCCCTGCTGTCATGGATTCTTGGAAGTTCTTATTGTTAATGTTCCATCTTTTCTACTTTTGGTTTGTGTCTTTTGTTACTTTTGTTAAGTCTTTCCTTGAGCATCTAGGTATAATTACATGTGATGATAATTATGTGTGTTATACTGCTTTAACCACCTTAAAGGCACGTGATTCTTGTCTTTGGTATTTGGATAGTGGTTGCTCCAGGCATATGACAGGAAATAAAGCTTTATTCAAGACACTCTTTGAAGGAAAGATTGGGATAGTCACGTTTGGAGATGGAAGCAAATCTATGATCAAAGGCATTGGAACTGTGGACATTCCAGGGTTGCCAGTTTTTGAAGATGTCTGGTATGTTGATGGGTTGAAGGCTAACTTACTCAGCATCAGTCAGATTTATGACAATGGACTGAATGTTCTCTTCACCAAGTATGAATGTGAGATACTTGATGGAGGAGGTGACTGTATATGTATTGGTGTGAGGACAGTTGACAACTGTTATGGTATAACATCAAGTATAAGCAACAAGTGTTTCAGTGCAAAGATCAATCAAGTCGACTTATGGCATCAACGGTTGGGACATGCAAGTCATAAGCAATTAGAGAAGATTTCCAGGTGTGATGCAGTTATTGGTTTGCCCAAGTTTAAGAAGATAGAAAAGTGCATCTGTGGACCATGTCAAATGGGTAAACAAGTAAAGTCCAAGCATCCGTCTGTAACTAAAGTTCAAACTTCCAGACCTCTTGAGTTGTTGCACATTGATCTCATGGGTCCTGCCAGAGTTCAGAGTTTAGGTGGAAAGAAGTATATTCTAGTTGTTGTGGATGATTTTACTAGATATACTTGGGTTGTGCTTTTGAGAGATAAAGCTGAGGCTCCTGAAAAGATGATACACTTGTGCAAGAAATTGCAAGTTAAGAAAGGTACTGTGATAGCCAGAATTAGAAGTGATCATGGAAGAGAATTTGAAAAAACAAAACTGACTACCTTTTGCAATGATTAAGGCACACATCAAGAGTTCTCTTCACCAAGACACCACAACAAAATGGAATAGTGGAACGGAAGAATAGGTTTGTTCAAGAGATGGCTCGTGTCATGCTACACAACAAAAAGTTGCCCAAATCCTTCTGGGGAGAACCTGTTAACACTGCTTGCCATACACTCAATCGGGCGTATTTTAGACCTGATTCCAAGAAAAATCCCTATAAACTCTAGAGAGGAAAGAAGCCTGTTGTCAAATACTTCCGGATATTTGGCAATGACTGTTACATTTTGCATGATAGAGAGAACCTAGAAAAGTTTGATACAAAGAGCGACAAGGGATACTTTCTGGGATACTCATCCACTAGTAGAGCATACAAAGTATACAATCTGAGAACTAAAACAGTCATGGAATCTTCAAATGTGGTGATCAATGATGAACTATGTTCAGAACCTCATTCAGAAAACACTCTTTCGGTTCAAGAAAAGACTATAGAGATTGAGGATTCTATTCCTGATGATTATGTTGGGAAGCATAGTGATGAAGAGCTACTATTGTTGAATGATACTATTTTAGTACCATCAAGTTCAGAACCATCCACACCAGTTCATGAAACTCAACAAGAACAAAGAGAGCCTAGTCCTTCATCAGAACAAAAAGGTACCTCCACATCTCTGGTCAAAGGTCCATCTTCTAGAGTAAAGTTAAATCACCCTGTCACAAATATATTTGGGAGTCTGAATGATAACATGAGATTGAGATCCAAAGCCTTGAATGTAATTACTCACTTATGCTCTCTATCCCAATTTGAACCAATAAAGGTGGATGAAGCACTTCAAGATGCTGATTGGGTTAATTCCATGCATGAAGAACTTCATCAATTTGTTCAGACTGATGTGTGGGAATTAGTTCCTAGACTAAAGGGAGTAAATATGATTGGAACTAAGTGGATTTTTAAGAACAAGTCAGATGAACATGGTACAATTATTAGAAATAAATCAAGACTTGTTGCTCAAGGTTACACACAAGTGGAAGGGATTGATTTTGATGAAACTTTTGCACTGGTAGCAAGATTGGAATCCATTAGGATACTTTTGGCCATAGCAAGTCATCTGAATTTCAAGTTGTATCAAATGGATGTTAAGAGTGCTTTCTTGAATGGAATGTTGTAAGAAGAGGTATATGTTGAACAACCAAAGGGTTTTGTTGATCCTCACAGACTGGATGATGTCTACAAGTTGAAGAGAGCCCTTTATGGTTTGAAACAAGCTCCTAGGGCATGGTATGATAGGTTAACAGCTTATCTCACTGAGCATGGATTCAAAAGAGGATTTGCAGATACTACTCTCTTCATACGAAAGGATAAGGATTATTTTGTAGTAGCTCAAATTTATGTTGATGATATTGTTTTTGGTGCTACTAATGATTCTCTTGCTCAATCTTTTGCAGATGAAATGAAGGCGATGTTTGAAATGAGTATTGGGATTGCAGGTGAAGCAAACGGATTCTGGAATCTACATCAACCAAGCTAAGTATGTTAGAAATCTAGTCAAGAGATTTGGACTTGACAAGGCTGCACATGCTAGAATACCAATGGCTGCTAATGCAAAGTTAACCAATGATCCATCGGGTGAGTTTGTTGATGTTACATTATATAGAAGCATGATTGGTTGTTTGTTGTATTTAACTGCAAGTCATCCTGATATTGCTTTCAGTGTTGGTGTATGCTCTAGATTTCAATCTAATCCTAAGGTTTCACATTTGAATGCTGTTAAAAGAATCATAAAATATGTTAGTGGAACTTGTGATTATGGATTGTTCTATAGCAAAGAGTCAAATTTGTCTCTTGCTGATTTTTCTGATTTAGATTGGGCCAGCAGTGCCGATGATAGAAAAAGCACCACTGGTGGGTGTTTTTATGTAGGAGCCAATCTTGTTGCTTGGATAAGTAAAAAGCAAAATTCTGTCTCTCTATCTACTACAGACGCAGAATATATTGCTGCTGGAAGTTGTTGCTCACAGCTTCTTTGGATGAAAAAGCTTTTGAGTGATTATGGGATAACACAAGACACCATGGTTGTTTATTGTGATAATTCTAGTGCTATTGATATCTCTAAGAACCCTATTCAACACTCTAAGACTAAACATATAGAGATTAGATATCACTTTATTAGGGATCTTGTTGAAAGAAAGATTGTGGCTCTTGAGTATATCCCTATTGAACGTCAAAATGCTGACATCTTCACCAAACCTCTTGATAGAAGTAAGTTTGAGACACTTCGTCAAATAATTGGTGTGATTCTGTGTCCCTAATTATCTTTGGCTTTCATGGTCCTTATGCTTCTTTGCTCTACTCTTTGTGACCATTCTTCTTTGTTATTTTTGAATTCTTTGCTTTTCTAGGATTTGCATTGCATAACATTCATGCATTTCATTCTAGGTTGTTTTTGTTATTTTTTTTCAAAAATTAAAAAAAAAACAAAACAAAACAAAAAAAAAAAGGGAAAAGGGAAGCAAAATGTGTTTTGCATTATTTTTTTTGGATTTGAAATCAAGGTTGGCCATTTTATTTTTACATAACATGTCTATGTACCTTGTTTAGCTTGGATGAGCTTATTTATTGCACTTTACTAGTTTAAGCTTTGTAGTGCATGTTGTGTGGGAAGATGTTTATAGTTTTTGATTACTTTGCCTTGATCTTGAAGTCACATGCCTTTGATTGTTGGACTTGAACTTAATGAAAAAGGCATAAATAACCATCTCACCACTGTTTACTAGCCAATCATGAACACCTTAGTGCATATCATAAGATTTTGTACTCGAGAAAGTGTAGCACATGCACAAAAAGAACATAAGGTGTAGCCTTGGTTTAAATGCTAAAATTGGTGTGTACATTACTCGGCTATAATTAATTCAATCAATTAAAATTGGTGTGTACATTATCTTGGTTATTTTAATAAGTTTCTAATCAAATAAAATTGGTGTGTACAATATGAGTCAAATCAAGAAACTTACATGATTGCAAGCTTGTTTTCTAGGAGATGTGAGAGTTATATGATGTAACTCTTTAGGTGATAGTCTCTTTCAAACTTATGTGATGAATTTTGTAGAAATTGTGCTTGATTACTATTCACATATCACCTCACATGTATCTCAAGCTTTTACTAGTTGCACACACTACACAATTTACTCCTTGCTAAACTTTGTACATGTTATTGTGTGTGATTTTGTTGTGGCCATCCAAGATTGAAAATTCCTTGATTTTAATGCAAAATGTGTTTGAAGTTTGATATTTAAGGAGAAATTGATTGAAAATTTTATTTTTGGGAGATCTGGGTTCAATACAAGTGTTTTTGAAAAACATTTCATCTCATACACATGCATTCTATTCATAAAATACCATACTTTGAGGAGTTTCTGCATAAAATTGCTCTGTTTTTCAAAAATTTGTTTTTTCCAGATTTTCGATTGATCGGACCTGTTTCTCGACTGATCAAAATTGCGATTAAAATTTGATTTGAATCTGCCTGGCTTGATTGCTGCTGGATTGATCGAATTTAATTTTCGATCGACCGAATCTGTTTTTCGATCAATCGAAAATCGTTTAAAATTTTTTAAAAAAAACATGTTTTCTTCACTATTCAAACTTTTTCAAAAACTTTTTGGCTCTCTCTCTTTGACCGATCCAAGTCAAGCCAACTTTTGTCGTTTTCTCTCAAAATTCTTCAAAGATTTTTGTCTTCTAAGGCCGGTAAGACCCTTTTACCCTCATTTTTCATTTATTTTCATGTTTCATGCATTTTAGGGAGAAATTCAAACCTATGAAAATTTGGGATTTTTGGAGTTTTCAATCTTTTCTTTCAAAATTGATCAATGGGTTTTTGTTGAGGGATGATATAAAACTGATCTTTGTGATTTAATTTGATCAATTAGATGAATTGGGAAAAAATTGAATTTTCTAGGGCTTGAAACTACCCGAATTAGGGATTTTGTTCAATTAAGCATAAATTGATGCAATTGGCTTGTTTGATTGATTGATTTGGTCATTATATTCTATTATCTAACTTGTGTAATGATCAATTGATCAATTTGTTGGGGTTTTTGAAAGTAGGTTTTCAAAATTTGGGGGTTTTGATATAAACTCTATGTTCAAGCCAATTTTGTGTTTCTAAAGTGTAATTGGACTATTCTCAATGCATTAGAGCATGCATCATGTGTTAATACTGTTCATGCATCATATAGATTGTTATTTTCTATATTGTTTTTGCTCTAACTGTGTCTGATGCAGTCTACCCTTGGTTTTTTTTTTTTTCTTTTTTTTCTTTTTTTTCTTTTGTCTGTCTTTTGTCTATCCTATTCCAACCCTTAGCATCATGGTTAGGAAGACTAGAGCCCATAGGACATCCTCTTCATCTTCTGCTCCATCCTTTGATAGTGAGAAATTTATGAGTGAGAAAAACCAAGAGACTTATGAGAAGTTGAACCTTCTTAGATCTGTGTGGGCTGAGAGGAAAGTAGTTTTAGATGAGCTTGACCCGGAGATTAGGAGAAACTTTGAGCGTAAGGGCTGGTTGCCTTTGATGGATATTGACCATCCTCCTCCGGCTACCTTGATCAGAGAGTTCTACTTGAACCTCTCTGTCCACTCCAATGATTCCAACACTCAGTATGTGAAGAGTTGGATACGGGGTGAAGAGTACACCATTACTCCTATGATAGTGGCCTCTGCTCTTGGGGTGCCTAAGGTCTAGCATCATGTTTATCCTTACGATGAGTCTCCTCCCCTTGATGACATTATGTCATATCTTACTGGGACTTCTATCCAGAAAGGTTCTGATTCTCGGATCACTTCTCACTAGTTGACCAAGATTCATTATCTCTTTTTCCAGATTTCTTGCCATTTGATCTGGCCCATCTCTCATTTGCATACTATTCCTATAGAGAGATGTGCATTTTTGTATGCCCTTGTAACAGATGCTCCTATGAGTTTTCCTCATCTTTTTATTTGATCTTTGGTTGAGGTTCATAGGAGTAGTTCTTCTGCTCATGCTCTTTCCTTTCCGGTTTTTATTCATTGGATTTTGTTACATCTAGGATTAGATGAGTTTCCTGTGTTTGAGCCTGTTCATATTATATCTTCCATAGGTGCCACCTTTCTTTGGTAGAGGGCTGCTCAAATGCGAGCTGGCTCTAAACGCCCTAGAGTAGAGTCTTCCTCTGGTGCACCTCCTCCTCCTACTCCTCCTTCTTCAAGTGATTCGGCTGCTGGTGAGTTCGTTGATCCGACTGTTGTTGCTACTCCTCCACCTTCTACTTCGGATGATTCGAGCATTCGTCGTATGTTGGACACTATCATGACCGTTCAGGCGGCTTATGGTCAGCTTTTGGTGGACGTGCTTACCGAGTTACAGGCATTGCGTACAGAGTTGGTGAGTTTTAGACAATCACCTCCACCACCTCCTTTTGATGATGTGTGATTGCCCTTTGGCAATTCTTCACAAAAAGGGGAGTACATATGGATGGAGATTTTGTTGATAGAGGGGGAATTTTTTTGTTTTGGAGCTTTGGAGCTGTAGATTGTATCTAGGTGCTTCGCTTTGTACTAATTTTTGGCTCATGATGTCTTTATTATTTGATGTCTTTATTTTTATGAGTTGTATATGATAGGGGGAGAAATTATATTCTTATTTCTGTTTCTTGTTTCACATTGTGCTACATTGATTATTGATTTATATTTATGAGGTTATTCATGATATATATATATTTTTTTTTTATTTTATGTTACGTGAAATCAAGAATTTATTTTGTGTTACTTGTATTTTCCACACATGTGTTTATGTGTTTGTTAAGTGTTACAGGGATATATAGGTTGATTTGGTCGTGCTGCTGCCTACACTTGCAACTGATAGATAGTAGTTAGGTTGAATTTGTTTTTGTTGGGCAATGTTATTGTAATGGGCTGTTTTTGTAAACTTTGAGCATTTTGTTTATTTTGTGTTTTGTCACGGATTGCCAAAGGGGGAGTTTGTTAGATTCTAAAACTTTAGGTTTAAATGTATTAGAACTTCATTTTGTAATGTTGGCAAATCATGATCAAAACGTTTAGTCTTGTTTTAGGCTTGCTCAAAGTATTTGTATGTAAAGTTGGAATCAAGTAATTGCAAAAAATTACTATTGACTTTCTGCAAGGCTCGATCGATTGAAAATTAGACTTGATCGATCAAAGCTCGTGCAGATTGTTTTTTCTGTAGATTTTCCAACTCAGCCCATTCCCGTTTGACATGTAGGGTTTTATGTTTAGCCTTAAGCATAAAAGGAAAAACCCTAGCCACGTTTTATTGTTGTTGTTTATGCTGTGTGTATGAATCTCTTGTGAGATCTAGAGGTGTTTGCCTTCATACATACTTACGGTTTCTTTCAGTTGCTGCATAAAGAGCTTAGAGAAAACACAAGTGGGAGTACTTGTGGTTACTATGAATCCAAGAAAGAAATAGTCTGTGGACCCGAAGCTGTCATGTGGTCGTGGTAATAAGTTTCCTACTCGAGCTAGCAATAGGATGTTAGTAGTCTAAGTCGCTATTGTTTAAACTTCAATTCTTTCATAGTGGATCTGTTTTACCTTGAGGATAGCTAGGTTAAATCCTCCCCAAGTTTTTTACCGGTATGGTTTTCCTGGATTATCATATCATTGTGTTATTTATTTTTCGCACTGTTTCAATGATATGATTTATCTGTGTTAACCTAGATCTGCATAATTTACCTAAGTTAATCACTTGGCTAAATAGCTAGGTTAATCTGTTTATGTTTAAAGGGTCTAAAAACATACAAGTAGTATCAGAGCAGGTTAGCTCTAGCATTTAGATCTTTTGATCTAGGAGTTGATCCTTGACCCTTGTTGTTATGGGGGCTGATATGAAGATGGGGCCTGAGATGAGCATAGAGCCTGGGATCTTTGTTTGCATGTAGAAGCTCTTACACTTGCCTACAACCAAATTTCAGCATGTTAAAGCAATTATTGATGTATTGCTAGTAACAATTAAATGAACACATACAAAATACTTACTGATTTAGCTTTCTGCATTCTTTTCCTCCTCTCCCATGGTGTCTCACTAGTGACATTAGCCTTACATCCTATTGCATTATGCCCTTCCCTTTGACATCTCCCACACATGATGGGCTTCTTCTCTCTATAAACTTTGTAAGGGTTCCTTGATTCATCAGCATCCCTCTTCCTTTTTATAGGTGGCATGCCACCTTATAGACATTAGGTGCAACAGGAGCAGGTAGGCCACTTGGAATCCATTCAGACTAGCTAGGCATAGGAGGTAAGGGTGTCTTGTATGTCTCTACATAAGCATCTTTGTAGTAGCATGGATAGGTGTAATCCTCTGGTTTCTCACAATTCACAAAAAGGGCTGCAACTCCTTGCTTGCAAGGGATTCCTATCAAGTCTCACACTCTACAACTACATGTCTTTCTTACCATGTCCACCACATGCCTCTCGCTCTCATTATCAACTTCTACATAAACCTCCCAAATGGCATTGCACAGAAGTCCTTACACTCTACTTTCAACTTCTCCAGCCTGCCTTGTATGTTTGGACACAATTTGCCACGATACTTTTCTATGCCAGTCCTCTTTATGTAAAGTCTGCTCATAAGCCAAACCCTAATCCATTCTAGCATTGATAAGATTGGCTTATCTCTAGCCTTTAAAATCATGGAGTTAAAGCTCTCACTCAAATTGTTGACAATAAAATTAGTCAAAGCCTTAGGAGTAAAATGAGATTTGGTTCATTGTGCAGGATCTATATCTGCAAGATATTTCCAAGCTTCTTCATCCAAATCTTTTAGATATTGCATCCCCCTCTCAAATTCCCTAACTGATGTTGTGTTAGCACACCTTCACAATACACTCTTCAACTCTATACCCTTGTAGTTAACCTTGAAGTTGTTGTATATGTGCTTCACACAATACCTATGCTCTATAGTTGGGAATAGAGTCTCCATTGCAGGTATAAGGCCCTGAGTATTACAAGCAAGTAAGCAAGTTCAGAATCACAAGTAAGTAAGTAGTATGATCAATATGAACATCACAAGTAAGTAATAATTATGAGCAATATGAGAATACCTTCTACTTGTCACTAATGAATACTAGATTCAGTTGCTCTGGCCTACCAATGTCGTCTACAAACTGCTCTAAGAACCAGATCCAACTGTCCTTATTCTCTTAATCAATCACAACCATTGCCACTAGGAATATATTGTCATTTCCATCCTTGGCAGTGGCAAACAGTAATTGCCCCCCAAACCTACCCTTCAAGTGACATCCATCCAGCCCAACAAATGGTCTACAACCCCTTAGAAACCCTTGTTTTTGAGCATTGTACCTAATATACATCTTTTTGAACTTGGGTTGTGCATTCTCATCTTCTATCTTTGTTTGCAAAATTACCTTACTTCCTACATCTGTCCTTCTTATCATTTTTGCATAATCTTTAAGTAGGCTATACTGCTGCTCTTCATTCCTAGTGATCAAACCCCTAGCTGCCTTTCTTGATCTATACACTTGACTAAGACTTAAATCAATTGAAATCTGCTGCATGACATGGTGTTGGACACCTAAGACCTCCTAATTAGGATTTTTACTAAAATCTTCCAAGTACCTGTTTACCACATATGCTTATATAACTTAACTATTTTGAAATGTTAGGGGGTAGGTACACTCAAGATTAAGTGTCCTGATCTGAAATGTGCACTCTCCACTAACCATATAAGCATAACACCTCCATCCACACTTATTCTTACAATGTACAGAAATCTTCTTCTTCTCATTTAACTTCCACTTGATATCAATATGCTTCTGAAAGACACACTCCCTTAGAGCGTTCCTAAAAACCTTGGGGTTTGGAAATTTCATCCCTTTTACCAACTTAACATTTCTCATATCAGTCTCCTCATTGAATTCTGGGTAGCCAAACCTCTGCTCATCATCAGAACCATTCATACTTGCAATGCCATCCTTTAGAGCTGGTTCAGCCCACTCCTCATCTACATCTATATATGGAGGTGGAATAGTGTTTGGCTGAGGTGTATCAGTGTTTGTAGGAGGTGCATTAGTGTTTGGCTGAAGTATATTAGTGGTTGGTTGAGGTGTATCAGTGGTTGGTTGAAGTGGATCATTGTTAGACTCAGGTGGAACTGTGTTAGGCTTAGGTGGAACACTGTGAGGTGGAGAAACCACACCAAATACATCATCATCAAAGTCTTCTCCTTCTAAACCTTCATTAAACCAATCAAACTCCTTTTCAACAGCAGCTGCTGCACCATGTGGTTCTTCTACCACCACACTATCACCATCACTCTCCAATTGGCCATCTCCATCTTCCCTTCCACCAACCGCTCCATCTACCCCTCCACCTTCCCCTCCACCAACCCCTTCAGGAAGTTCAATTGCAAAGGGAGCATGACCACTTTCCACATACAGTATGATGGTGCCTACTGGCCATTCTACACGAAGCTTACACATAGACACCGCATCTGCATCATTATTTATGAGCCTCAAGTCTTGCTCCAAGTTGCCCCCAAGAACTAAATAATGAAACCTATGTGGTTCATCAACCCCCAAATCATCACATATACCTTCTATTTCAAAATAATTAAGCTTATCAGGATCCTTATCATACACTATTTCAACTTTCCCACCAAAATATTCTAAATTTGGGTTCTACAAAAAAGTACCCTCATAATGAACCTCGATTTTGAACTCTACATCATCCATCTGCAATAACAAATTACCATTTTACACGTAAATAATTAACGAATTGTAAAAGAGTAGACACATAAAGAATAAACACTTGCATGTTTCTATTTTGCTTTTGGGAGGCAATACACATAGGGGCCAAGGTCCACATATTTCTGTTTTACTAATAAACACATGCAAACACTAAAATTAAAACCCAACAGATTCGTAGGGTCCACAGTGAGGCATAATGACCACGAAAGACAAAATTCCCATAAACATCAACAAATTATATCCATAGGTGGTCGCATTTTTCATAAACATCAACAAATTCATGTAACATTCTCAATAATGATGAGCTTCGATAGATAAATACATGTAACATTGACTGATTTCTCAAAAAATTATAAAACCCAAATAAACCCAAAGAAAAATAGTTTGAAAACCCAAACAATGATTGATTTATTACTTGGATTTGGGTCCCTCAAACAACTCGTTGCTCGTCTCGGTTTATTCTTGCAGCACAATTTGTATATCAGATGCAGATGGAGATTTTTCATGATTCTAGGGCTCATGAGGAAAGTCTTTAAGGAAAAGTGGTTTTGATCCTTCTTATGTTCTGGCAACTCCAAACACACACCCACACCCAATATATTCCCTTGAGGATTTCCAAGCAAGGAAGTCTATCCATACCAACCATTAAATTGGTATCGGTACTTTGCTAAAATGTACTGAATAAAATATCTGGCTATATCGAAGATTTTTTAAGTGTTTCGACCATTATAATAAACAATAATTAAAAAGTTTAAAAAATAAAAAATTATTAAACATGTTATTTAAACTAATACATTGGATTATTTTATCTAAGCTAATATTTGGGCTTATAAAATATGTGGATTTAAAATTATATGTTTATAAACATGTAAATAAATAAAACATAAGTACATACAAAAATACATCCACACATATCTTATATATGTAAGTATATAAATAGCAGTATCCCCAGAATGGTACATTGGTATCAATTGATATGAAAACAATTTGTTCCTCTCGCCAAACTAAAATGACATTCAGTAAGAAATTGACTCCCTTGTTTCTAAGATCTTGAGTTTAATCAAAAAGCAAGATCTTTTGTTTGTACGTGTTATTCCTTTGTGTGTGTGTGTGTGTGTATAACGAAGTGGTGTTCGAGTCTTTGTGAGACCATTCTACTCTCTACCCACTCTCCTTAGATCAAACTTTGCCCCTCTCACTTAGAAGAAACACTCCAATCTTCGTGTCTTGTGAACAAAATTGTGTTTCTTTCTCTCTTTGACTTTGCAACTAATATGGTTTCTGTACAAATTTTAAAAAACCAGCATTTATGCATGAGGGACTCTCTATTGGTATTGTGCCATAGGAATAGACACTTTTGTTAGGACATATGTGATTCATTTTAGGAACATATGTCAACATTCTATGTAATTGGCTAATCCTTTGACAAAACGCACTTTACTTATAATTGGGTAAATCTAGGATATGTTTAATGCTTCAAGAAACAAGGTTTCAAATTCAAGTGTTAAAGCCATGCAAGTCTGTCCAAGAATCAAGTGAAGAAGTGATGTTCATTAAATCTCGACAGCTAGTACCTATCAAGGTTTAAAAGAGCTGTTTCAGCCCGAGGTTCAATAGCTGCTCGATAGATAGAGTATCTGTCGAGATGTATAAAGTTTAGTTTTTTAGAGCTAATTTTCATCCAATCCATGAATGTATATTTGGCTTTCTTTTCTCACAACCCTAAACATATATAAGGATTATTTTAAGGCCCGTAAAAGATTATGAAAGTTGCACAAGAGCACAATTCCACAAGTGTGAAGAAAAGTGTGACTGGAAACCTAGTTTGCCCTAGTTCTTCTTTCTCTTGAAGAAGCTGTTGTGTTTGTACACCATAGGGTTTTGTAACCAAGCAAGTTCATGGTCTTCATCATGTGATGAACAGAAGAACTTTGCAGCCAACATCCTTCTCAAGTTGGTGATCAAGTCGCGTACTAGGATCCACGCATCTATTGGTTAGTCATGTATTGGGAGCCGTGCATTGAAAAGGAGAGATTGTCACTACAGAACAAGTCCAATTGGGTATTGGGGTAAGGGTTCAACTGTAGGTTGGTATAAGATACTAGGATTCCTTTACTTGTAACCGCTTTTTTGATAATAGTGGATTCTCGGGAGTGCTGACCTTAAAATCACCCGGTGGGGTTTTTGCCGTGTAGGTTTTTCCCATTCGTAAACAAATTACCGTATCAATTTATTTTCCGCTGCATACTTTAGTTAATTGGTGATTTGTTTGTGCTACCACACACTTTGTATATTAATTTGATTAATTAATAAACTTGGCTAATTAATCAATTAATACATCACAAGGGGTCAATACATTCTTGGCCTATCAAGTGGTATCAACGCAGGCATACTCTGATTAGGTTTTAATCTTTGTGTGTGATCCATTGACCCTTATTTGTCATGGATAAAAGACAGTCTCTTATAATACCTCCTTTATTTGATGGCACTAACTATGCATACTGGAAAGTACGTATGAGAGCTTCCTTGTAGTCTTTAGATGAGAAAGTGTGGCAAGCTGTGGAGATAGGCTAGACCAAGCCTACGGAAGTGCCGGCTGACTGGGATGATGCTAAGATCAAGGCGGCAAACTTCAACAGCAAAGCATTGAATGCTCTATTCAGTGCAGTCACAAATGAGGAATTCAAAAAAATATCCTCTACTGAAACTGCTAAGGATGCATGGACCATTCTCCAAACAACCTATGAAGGAACCAAGGATGTCAAGGATTCGAAACTTCAGAGGCTCACTACAAGCTTTGAAAAGATCAAGATGGAAGAGGATGAGTCGTTTGATGAGTTTTATGCCAAGCTCAAGGACATAGTAAACTCAGCATTTAATCTTGGGGAAACCATTGAGGAATCAAAGGACATCGACAAAATTCCTTTGACTGAGCTGGTTGGAAATCTGCAGACCTATGAGTTGGGTTTGACGAGGATAGGGAAATCAAGCAAGAGCAAGAGCATGGCTTTGAAAGCTAAGACTAGTGACATGGATGAGTCTTCAGACGATGAAGATTCTAAGATGAAATCCTATATCACAAGGCAGTTCAAGAAGTTTATGAAGAATGCCAACGTGAAAGGATTTGACAAGGACCGAAAGCAATCCAATTCTTCGCAATTCAAGAGTCAAGACAAAGGGAAGAAGGATGCTAGGGATGGCGGTCAGTAAACTGTACCTTCAGGACCGAAGTGCTTTGGGTGTCAAGGTTTCGGTTATATGAAACAAGAGTGCCCTACTTATCTCAAGACCATTGGGAAGAGCAAGACACTTGCTACTACGTTGAGTGACACTGAGCCTGAGGATGACTCCAATAATGAGGATGATGGAATCCTAAATGCTTTCACTGCCATCGTAAATCCTACTAAAGGGATTGTTGAAGATGTGGATGAAGAAGAGGAATTAGTGGAGTCTAAGTTTGAGAAGATGGATGAACAAGATGACATCCACACAGCCTATGCAAAATTATACAAGGTCTCAGAAAAGCACGAGAAGTTGTATAGGTTGGCCACCAAGAAGCTTAGTAATGTGAAGCTTGAGCAAGAAGAAATCTCTACAAAGTTTGATGAAGCAAATCAAACTATTAGAGCACTGAGATTTGAGAATAATCTCTTGGCTGAGAAGACCAAGAAGCTTGAGACAGAACTATTCCAAGTCAGAGCTCAGTTGGAAAGGACTTCAAGTGCTAAGCTTGATGAGATGCTCAGTCTTTAGAAATCTGCTTCCGATCAAACTAGTTTAGGGTATGATTTCTCTTCTGCTAGTATTGCTTCTACTAGTACTACTGTTTTTGTTCCTCTTGCTAATAATGTTGAAATTGAGAACAATGATGTTAAGAATGAATTAGCTAGTGAGAACGTAGACAAGGGTAAATCTATCTTAGGAGCACCCCCTAAGCTTGATAAGAAAGAGATTAAGAACCCTAGGGCTAAGAAGGGAAACTCCTAAAAGACAAAACAGAAAAAGAAGCATTTCTATCATCACTGTGGCGCAGCTGGACATACTCGACCAAATTGCTATAAGTGGCTAGCCATTCAACAGAGTAACAGCATGATCGCATCGGGAAACCAGAATTAGCTTCCATCCTTTTTTACTCCTCTTGGAGATCTTCTCAAAGCCCTCATGTTCCTTTCGAACTTGAACGGTTTCAACTCTTCCCCTTCACCATCAGATCAAGGGTTTGTTAAACGGAAAGGTTCTTCCAAAGTGTGAAAGGAAAAAGACTCCAGGTGATTTTGTCACTTTTTCTCTCTCTCCCCTTCTTATTTTTGATTTTGCATTACTTGTGTGTTTTGCTTTCTAGTTTTGAGTCAATCTAGTTTTATGCATTGCTTTGCTTTTGTTTAACATGTTTTTGGTTGTTTTCGTTTCAGTTTTACTTTTTTTTTTTTCATATAAAAAAAATGAAAAATTGAAAAATACAAAAACAGTGTGTGTTTGTGTACATCGGTACTTGTGTACCTTGGATGGCCATTGAAACAAAGTTTTCTAAACTTTATATCTTTTATAGCTTAGATGAGCATCTCTATGCACATCCAAGCAAGTGAGCTTTGTGGCTCGTGGTTGTGACGAGTAAGTTTAAGTAATCTCTTGTACTTCACACTTGTATCACTCTTTTTTACGGGAAGGACTAGAAAATCCTAAGAGAAAGGCATAAATAATCATCTCACCACTGTTGCCTGTTAATCATGAAATGGCATTTGTATGCTCCGGCATAGCAAAAGTGGAATGTCAAATGCTTAACATCATTGGGTATTTCTTTTCTCTCTCATATATGCCCATGCATGGTTTGCTT